>JAFBJQ010041266.1:0-25077 GCA_016785345.1 Trinectes maculatus
TTCATGCTTTTCGACTCCACGCTCGCCTCCTTCTCTATCACGTTTCCCCTCTTCCTGCCCTTTCACTCTCAATCGCTCATGACATCTGTTTTGTGGCGCCCCCAACCACCCTGTCTCCCATCGTCTGGCTTGGTATATCAACGCTGCCGCTGGAGCGTCCACTTAAGTCCAAAGGGGAAAAAAAAAGAAAAGAAAAAGAAAACAAGTCCCCACATGCAGACGAGCGAGCGAGCGAGCGAGCGAGCGTGCATGTATGGTTCTTATATCATTTTAATATGTTCCAGGGGCACGAGCCAGCAGAATTGATCACTCGTATTTTCCTCAAAATTGGGAAAATGGGTTTTTTATGTGGCGGCTGTGAAGATAGAATTTAAGTCTCGGCTGTTCATAATTCGACGTCACCATTCCTTCCACTTTCTTCCCAGCCTGCCTCAGCTTTTTCCCATTACATCTCAGCTGCTTGTGCGTGTGTGTGTGTGTGTGTGTGTGTGTGTGTGTATACCTGGGTTGCAGTCACCAAATAACAGCAAACATTTGGAGTCTAACTCAAATGTTTCCATCAGATGTGAAAAATGAAACTAACTAACCATGAGGTCGACATCACACAGGGAGGCCAGAGAGCGAGCGGGTCAGCGGTGACCTTTGCGACCTTTAATACTGATCTTATCTTTTCCTTTTCTTCCCAGACGCTGAATGGATTGCCCACAGCGAACAGCTATGTCACAGCGCCCAGCATCCCTCCCTACCACCCTCCCACCCAAGTGTCACCCTACATGGGGTACAGCGCCACCACGTCGGCCTATGTGACCGGAGCCACATGGCAGCCGGCCAGTGGCAGTGCTCTATCTCCCCACAGCTGTGACATCGCCGGCCCTCGGGCCTTCAAGAGCATGGCAGCCAGCCGCGACGCCATCCACCAGGTCGCGGCGATGGCGCTGTGAAGTCGGTGGCGGCGAGGGAGAAAGAGGATACGGCAGACGCCACTTCTGCTCCACGGGGCTTCATTTCATTTCCACTGACTCCTCTCTAAGCAGGACTCGGCCCCTGGACCCATATTTGTGCTGTTCTGTTTGTGACCCTTCCTCCTCCTCCTCCTCGTCCTCCTCCCTGCTCAACACCGTCACACCAAAGACACGAGGAATAAACGACACACTCGTCTGAAAGGACTCGCAGGACAAGTGTCCTGAAGGACTGACACATGACGGCCGTCTCCATCCATCAGCGCCGACTTTCCTCTCTGACTCTTTCCTGCACACGTCTGCGGCACGTGTCTCTGGGCAAAGCGGGGTAATGTATAAACTTTAACGGATAAGCAATCAAAGAAGAGGGAAAAAAAACTTTGCATTAGTGTTTCAGGGTGCTTATTAATGGCTAGCGTTTTGTGTTTGTATGCTCTTTGTTGTTGTTGTTTTTGATAAAAGTAACTGTCCCGTGGTGCATCGTTTTTTTTCCACTTCTCTAAAAAGTAGCCTATGCAGCAGCTCCAGGGGGACGCTGTTTATTTATTAGACTAAGGTACGTTGAATGAAGTGCAATTGGCCTCGCAGACAGCCTGGGAATCTCCACGCAGGGTTAGATAAAATTGGCATTGATCTGACGTCGGAGTCCGGAGCATGAACATGGAATATATTTAATGCTGAGAGCCAAAGTGATAAAAAGTGAAGTGCTGTGGTTTGATTGAAATATAGTCACATAGTTTAATGTGATTATATTTATATAAATATAATCACATAGTTTTAGAAGTAAATATCTGCCACAGTGATTCTAATTAACAATCAGTTGCCATTTGGATGGAGGCACGTGTTGCAAATGAAAACAGCAGTGTGCCGAGGACGCTCTGACTCCTGGGTCGAGGTGGAGCCCGTGTGTGTGTGTGTGTGTGTGCTCAGAGAGCCACAAATAGGCCAATGGGCCTGCGGGCCCTGGGGTCATCAGACATGTGACCCAAACACGAACCTCCAGTAGCCACAGAGGGCCGAACATGGCTTTGTCAGAGCCAACGCAACATGTTCATTAAAAGAAAAGAAAAGAGGCCGGCTTTCTAATGACATGTTCTCAACATGATGCAAAAATACCTTCTGACTCGCCGGGGGGGTAGGGTGGTGGTGGGGTGTACGTGTGTGTGTGTGTGTGTGTGTGTGGGGGGGACGACACACCTCTGTTACCTTCTGCTGAGGGACGAGGAGGCTGGTTGCTTTCGTTGTTTCCATTCCTCCTGTGTTACAACATAAACAGTCCTCCCCGCGCACCAGTGTCAACAGTCCTCCCCACGCGAGGCCTGATTTGACTTGGAAAGCACTGTGCCCCGCATCCAGTGGTCACGGACCGTTGCTCAGGGATGGTAGTGTTTCTTTGACCGTACGTGAACCACATCACAGGGACGTGATGATCAGACGTTGGCCGTCCCAGTCCCAGCCAACCCCTTCACAATCCCCCATCCATCACGTACGGCAAATGATAGTTATTTCTGAGCGGCACGAAAAAAGTCGTAACAAGCTCGGTTTCTTTCTTCTCTCTCTCTTTCTCTCTCCACCTCGGCCTACACACAACTTTTCCTTTTAACTAAGCTACATGAACGGAGCACAGCCGCCTTGTTAAGACTCCTCTGACTCATACAACAAAATTAAAATGTGGTCGTCTTAATTGACACCAGTATTTAAAAAATAGGAACAGTGTGTTTACGAGACAGGAGGAACAGCTTCTCCAAAGTCCAATGACGCTTGTTGTTGTTGGAGTCTGATGTTGGTCAGCTTCGTGGAAACGAGGTCTAAAAAGGCATCGTTTGGGGAAAAGAGGGGCAGACACGTGGTTATCATTAATGATGGCGGCTCTGACTTCAGTGTCATATGGTTATCTTTACTTTTCCACATGCAATCAGAGAGAGAGGACGGCCGCTCGCTGGGGAACAGGGAGCAGAGGAGGTGAGAAGCCTGAGCTCCTCCACAGGCCTTCTGCTCACTGAGCGTTTCTAAAAGAAGCTGTGTTTTCTCACTGCCTTAAAACAGCAAGGTCGTGCAGGCAGGTGAGTGAAACCAAAAAAAAAAACAAAAAAAACAACACACGCCTGGTTTCGAGTCTTCACCCCCACCCCCCCCCACACACACACACACACATAGTGAATCCTGGCTACTTTCAAATATATTAATCATTACATGTCTGCATGGGGAGAGACGTGTCCAGCCTTGTCACAGAGGTGGAGATGAGGAACATACAGTGTATGGAGGGGGGGGGGGGGGTGTCAGAGAGTGAGGAGAAGGGGACTTGTAGTGGAGAAGAGTGGCTCCTCTGCACAGCGACCAGCAACACACACACACGACACCTCACGAGCTGTCAACCCTGAAACATACACACCACACACACCACACACACCACACACACCACACACACCCGGCGCCTGCATGACAGAGCGAGAAGACGCTGACAAATCCATCAGTCTGCAAGCTCCAGTTGTTAGTCTATCAACACACAACTCCTGAGGCCAGACAGACAAAAAAAAAGAAGACAAAATTCCCACATTAACGACGACTGTCACACGCCAACGTGGCTCCGAACATACAGAAAATAAGACGTGACTCTTAGAGATCGCCCACTAACCCCTAAGGCTGTGCGACAGGTGTGTGTGTGTGTCTGTGTGTGTCTGTGTGTGTGCATATTTGTGTCAGCGATAGATCTGCAGGAGGGGTGAATGTGTGCGGCTGAACCCCCCCCCCCTCCTCTTGCAGCCACATTAACATTTGTGAAGCTTGTTGTTTTAGCTTGCACTGAGGCGATGCTCAGACACCGTCTCCCCGACAGCAACTGGGAAAAGACCGACACGCTGGATGATACAAAGTCCACTGGCTGAGACAAGTTGACAAAGAACAAAAACAAAAAAAAACACAAGGAGGAGGGTGAAGAAGTGGTAACCTGAAGAAATCTGAGACACCTATATTGATGCCAAGCTGAGATACTCCCAGTGAAGACAAGCATGCAGCACCATTAAGTGACGGTTACAGGATGTGGAGGCGCGCGCGCACACGCACACACACACACACACACACACACACGTGCACCCACACGCGCACAGTGAGGAACCCAATGAGGAGCTTCATTTCATTTCATTTTATTTGTTACCAAAAACATGCAAGTAACTTTCAGCAACGACTAATTTACTGAGACAGAAAAAAAATAACCACTTCATAACTGATTCATAAAAGATACACAAAAAAACATGTGTCATGCAAAAACTCACTGATATATCTGATATGAAGAATGATTAGGCACTGCAGTGAATATTAGGCTGGTGTGAAATAAGGCTTAGTCACACGAGTGTGATCACAGTGTACAATGTTAAAAAGGGACATTAAGACTTGTGCATACAGACAACATGTGTGTCAGTTGTTGTACTTGTGACATGTTTATCAGTTTACATTAAGACATGAAGTGTGTGGCTGATTCACTGCGTCCAGCAGAGCTCTGGTCCGGTTGGTTTGTGAGACTCAGCTTGAACTCTGTGTTCCAGTTTTGTAAAACAATGTTCTGTGCGACTATATAATAATGATATATACTCAAGTTCTCTACGGTGACTACATGGTATGTGTGTGTGTGTGTGTGTGTGTGTGTATATATATATATATATATATATTTTTTTTTTGAGGGTCATTTTTTTTTTAGATTGTACTTTGAACATGGCCTTCATTTCACCTTTGGTTACATTTCATAAAAATCATAAAAGCATTCAGGAGTAAATACGCTACAATCAGAGTTGACGTTCAACTCGCTTTGGAAAAACTTGGGGTTATGTGGGTGTGGTTTGATTTGTTTTGACTGACACGACTGGCGACATAAGCAAACAGACCCTCAACTGTCATCAGAGTTAGATTCAAATACTGCTGAACTCTGATTGGCTCACAGACAACAATTTATTGTGTCCCCCCCCCCAATGCTTAAAAACAAGTCAGAACACCAAAGGGTGACGTCCATCGTGAGAAAACCAAAAGTGTTCGGCACATAGAAGAAAACATGTGTGACCCCAGTGAACACTGTGCGGCACTCGGTGAGAAAATAGTATATCAGGGCCCTTAGCACATATTGGCCCAATGTTGAACATTGGTTTATATAGAAATGTGTTTTCAAATAGTGCAGCTGTGTTGAATTCCTTAAAAAAGGGACATGATTGATGATGTTGATGATGATGTTGTGGGTCTGTCCTCAGACTAAGTGTTGATTTGGTATCTTTAATTTGATTTGGTATCTTTAATGGCTTCTGTGTATGAAAAGTCATCTACGAAAACTATGAAAGAGCTATTTGGTCTGACGCTACTGGAATCAGGTAACGATATTTGAAGTGAGAGGACAATCCATAAGGCACCGGTGGTTTTCCCTTAACGTTTTTGTTACCAGTTCCTCTGTAGCCACCCGGACACATATTCATAGACCAGCAGCATCACTGCTCCACCTGTAACACAACAGAAGAGAGCCGCTGTGATCCAACCCTGTGATTTCTCTGTAAGTACACAACTCATAACTCAATACATCATCCATAGAAGAAAGAACAAAGACACCTGAGAGGGAAGTAGAAGGAAGACTCGAGTTGGTATAAACTGTAATATTGTTTCAAATCTATTAGATAAAGTTTAAACCTTTTTCCACATATAAAAGTCAATCTGTGGTTCTATGGTAATTTTTATATAGTATCATAAACATGTTTCTGTTACCTGGTCCAAGCCTCATTACTTTGGGCACCAGTCCCTTGTACAGAGCCAGATACCTATAAAAACAAACACAAAGACATTATGTACACATACAAAGCACAATAATTACAATCCAGATTCTGAACATGCAAAAATGGAAATAGTTCAGCCTGAGAATAGGATACGCAACTACAGTTACTGAAGTGGTGTACTTATAATATGTGCAGGTCTAAGGTACTTGTACTTTAGCTTAGCTAACTAGTTCATATAGTACATGGACTGAAAAATATATAGAATTGAGATATAAAATATATAATTTATTATTTTAGGTGAGGATAAGATATTCACAAACTGCTTGGCAGTCTGCTGTGCATGAAACAAATATCTCAACCTATATCAAATAAAACTTTAGAACTATTTGTACATCACTGCACTGTATAATGCAACAGTTCCATATGCATTTGCATGCATTCACATGTACTTCTACTTTTGGGACTTAAAAGCAAATTTTTATGTTGTTATTTTCTTCCTTTTAGTTTTTAAGTCTAAATGCACGACTTGTATTTTTATTTTATTTTATTTTTTTACACAGTAGCATTAATATTTAAGTAAGAAAAAATCTGGTTTCTTCTACTTTAGTATAAATTGTTGTCACGTACATGTGTGTACATGAGATGGAGTGTAGAAGTGCTTGTCTGTCTGTCTGTCTGTCTGTCACTGAGTCAGGTACGCAGTGCTGGTGAATACCTGCCCCTTAATGCATTCAAGGTGATCAGTGGCTGCCTGCCTCCGCCTCGTGCGCCCTGTCCTGCTCCCTGCCCCCGCCACTGATGGCGTTAATAAGGCTCGACCCACTTCCTCCCTGGCCCTCTGTCTGATTAGATTGACCTGTGGAGCGCCGCGCGGCTCGTTAGGGTCTGCTTAACGACGTCTCCCATAGGGACCACTAATTAGCTGGGACTGTGTTGTGTTAGAGCAGGGGACTGGATGAGGCGGCGGGGGCAGCCTCCGCGCACCCCTGCGACGACAGCGCTTCAGAGCCGTTCCTGCAGCAGCAGCCCCAAAGGCTCCTGCGTCCACTAACTACAAACATGTCGCGGGCCCTTGTCTCGTGGAGCTGCATGGGGGAAAGTGAAACGCCTGGGGCAGCTGCTAACATAACATAGATCTCTCTCCTTGAAGCTTCCATTTAGAGCTGTCATTCTCGGAGGCCTGAAAATATGTTAGCGTTTACTGTACGACTGACAGACTGCAGAAACGTCTGATCACACGTGGGGAACACAGGCCGGAATCTAACGTCACTTTTTGGTTTCCGTTCATCGGATCACAGCTGTGCATCAAGTTATTCCTGCAATTCCCCTATAGCTGGTTTGGGACACTTGCACTGTGCAGTGAAAGCCTGCTAACCCTGCTGGTGCATTTGTCTTCTCTGACAGCCAGTCTCTAACATAACCAGCTATGAATTCCTAACAAAACAGACAAAGTGGCTCATTAATTCTTGGACGCAGCAGTGACAGAACTTCCAGCTTGGTCTTGATGACTGCCTACTCATCCCCAACCCCGTGTGAACCCCCCCCTGTGCTCATACCCTTCCTCCCGGTACACGAGAGCCATGGTCTGGAAGCAGGTGCGGTACTTGATCTCTCCTGGCACAGGCTGGGGGCCCTGGATGCGGCTCTTGGCTACGTCGAAGGGAATGTTCACGCAGGAGGAGATGGTCCCAGACACCAGGCCGATAGCAAACTTCCTCAGGAACTCCAGAGTCGGGTCCTGGAGAAGAGGCGGAGATGCGGGATGTAAATAAAGCATCTGTGTGTGGCATGTGCGCATTTAACAGTTTTATTGTGAGCACTTCTGGAGCGGCTACATTTGAAGCCGTAAATAAAAAAAAAGAAGGCAGATAGCATCATGGAGCTGACAACATAACACATGATGTGTATCACTGTGTGTATGCGAGGGAAACTGAGGCGAGTGGTCTTGTGCATATGATTGCAAAGCTGGCATGAAAGCCCCGATCATTTTATGGTAGCGGGGGGCAGATTAGTGCTTCCTGACTGTGGTGCAGGGTTCTGATTGGCTGAGCAGAAGCACATGTTCTTTGGGGAGCCAAGACGGAGGATTTATAAACAGGGTTCATGCAGGCAGACTGGGGAGGCATATGGGGACAATTTGGGTAATTGGGCTGTGACTCGGCACAGGGGTATTACTGTACCAGAGAAGCCCAGACTCAGAGAGCTCTGACAGCTAATTGGCCAGGATATTTTTACAAATGACAGCAGCCTCGCTGGTCCGGGCCTTTCTCAAGCGGCTGGACACCATGAGAGCCGAGGTAAATCAACAGCTAATCCCACTTCGTTTTTTTTTTCACGTGGGATGTGGGGAAGGGGGTAATGTACCCGCAGCTTAAGTGCACCCATCAACCCACTTCCTAACAGCCTTAAGCAAACATCTCCTCACACATTCACTTGTGAATGATGGCAGTGGGCTATCAGCCGCCTTTCTACTATTCAAATGGCGACTGAAGAGAAGCCTGAAGCTCGGCCAGCTGCATTTGACTACGGACATGTTTGAGTTGCAAGCTCATTGCTCATGTTGCTCACAAAAAGGCTTTGGAGAAACGCCACCATCGGCTCAGCCTGTAAGCTGCCGGAGCCCACAATATTTATCCTCCGCTGCCGTCAACAATGGCCGTCGTCGGCTTCTCACAAACAGGATCATTCCATCACAGCACATACCAGTGGATGGTTCCCAAAAGCGACGGCCACAGTTTGAGAAGAGAGCCATTTGAGTCATCTGAGCCACATAATTATCATTCGCAGAGAGAGAGAGAGAGAGGATGACCACTTGGTTCTCTGTACGTCATGCGTCACTGGAAAAATGTCGAAAAACACAGCAGGGTCTGGGCTCCGACTGTAACGTTCTCTTGAAAATAGCACCGTTGTCTGCTTCCAATTAGTTCATTGGGGTTAATCTAATGCTCCGGTTTGTACATGTGGAACTGGCGTATGGTAACGTTTCCATTAAACAAAACGAACGTTTGTTTGGGCCATCAGGCCCTGCCGGATGTGTAATCTGAGACTTGGAGGATGTTATGAAGAGCAAACAGACGAGGTATTAGCAGAGCTGATCTTACAAGCTCCTCTGATTTCTGCTTCCTCCTCACCGTGGCAGCCCAGCTAACTAATAACACTGTCAAACACTTGCTATTCCCCACTGGCGAGGTGGCTGGGACACGTGCGTACCATGTACCCTGAGGTTGGAGAAAATATGGTGAAGCCGAGGCTCCATACATCAAAGCGAAGCCGGAGAGCGTGTCTGTCACTTGGCTTGGGGTTTGCATTTGTGGGCGAAAACCAAAACAGAACTGCACATTGACGTGTGATCATAGGTTTTGATTGGCACGTTACCGGGCTTATAGGAATCGCGTCCTTGACGTTGAAGTAAAAGCCAAAGTAGATCATGTTGAAAACGCCGTGGCGTCCGAGTGTTGATGTTAATCCTTTATTCAGACCCTTCAGCCCAAAGCCGTCGGACTTAATGATGCGCCTGGCTTGAGAAAACGAGGAGGGTTGCTGTATTGGACAGAGTGAATTGGAGATGAAGACATGTTTAAAACCACTGGGCCTCTATGGAAATGTGCACATTATAACTACGAACAAGTCAGGACTGTATTTTATTTCTATCAACCTCTTTGAAGGCGTCTCTGTTGGCCTGGAGACTGACTTTCACCACCTCGAACGGATTGACGACGACCGCCTCGGTCAAGCCTGCGCCCAGCCCTGCGGCAGACAGCGCCTGCGGGAGAGATGGACTGGATTTAGCGCTGAGAATGTGGAGACAATGTTTGGGCAAAGGAAGAGAAGCACAACAGACAAATAGGAAGACTGCCAATATGTCCACGCCACAAAAACTTGCCACCGAGTTGTAGCTTCCTTTTTCTTTTATTTTGGAAACTCGTTCTCCGGGTCTCTTTGTTTCATCTAAAACGGACATTTGACACCCAGTCATTGTTCTCATTTGACAAATGTCTGAGGATACATGACACCTGCGTTTGTTATCATTTGAAAAAAAAGAAAGAAAGATGTCTGTCAGATGACAGACAGGACGGGGAACAAGAATGAAAAAGAAGAGTGTGAAAAAAGTAGAGAGTTGTTCAGGATTTAGGATTAAATACATGAAAGCTCATATTCAAATGTAGACAAAATTAGCACTTAACTATATTGTGTCACATTCACTGCAATGGAACATGTGTTAAGCACACCTGACCTGTGCTTAACAGTGGTCGTCGCAATACTACATGCTTTTCCACAGGGTTGTAAATGTCATGCGTGTGTGTGTGTGTGTAAGTGCGTGCATGCTCAGAGAGAAGCGTAATGGGAACATGTCAAGAACGTGTCTATAGCTCATTAATCTTCCGGCCTCTTTATCCTGCTGTCAGAGCCCCGGGACCCATCCTCTCAGGCAGACCCCGTCATGTTTACACAGCCAGCCGGGCCACACTTTAATTCCTTGTTTGTGTTATTACTGTGTGTGTCCTCATTAATCAGAGTGAAGGCATTCAGCTGTGCCATGCAGGAGAGGAGAGAGGGCCATTCATAACCAATCTTTACTCCACTCGCACTAATGATCAGCTTTGATTACAGGATTTGATATGCGTGCGCCTCCTGGGGACATGGGGTTGGAGGCACTTGAGGAGGAGGAGGCGGAAGAGGAGGGAGGAGAGAACATGACGGATGGGACAGGTAAGCTTTTCTCCACCGATGGCTGACAAAAACAAAAGGCGAAGATATGCGGCTGTGTCGGGGCGGCCCGGACGCTCAGTCGCAGGTATGTCATCCATCACGGCTGACACCGCGCTGCCACCTGACTGGGCGTCGCGTGGTGGCTGCACCTCAGCAACACAAACCCGTCTCAGTTGAAAACTCTGACTCGACACAACAGAAAGCAGATCAGTCGAGGAGGAGGATGAAAGCGCCTGTATATTTGTGGTTTGTGGTTTAACCAGTCTCTCGAAATGAACAAGCACCAGGTAAACAGCCTGTTAATTAGGACGGTGTCATGCATGACATTATTTTAGCTTCACTCGCGCACGCAGAATCTGGAATTAAACTATGTACTGAATGTACTCAGGTTTTCGCCGTCTGTATCACACAATTCAATTTTTTTTTTTTTTACACGGTTCATCTAATGTAGATTCCAGGAAATTTAAAACTGAACAAATCATTTGGCTTAAGCGGATCAGCTGGTCATCAGCTGATCCCCTTGAGCACCGACTACACAACCAGCTGTTAGAGAGAGGCCTACATAAACACCACACTTCACACAGGTTATTCCTACACCAAAGTGAAACTGGAGCATACAAGTTATTTTATTCATACGAGTCATTATACAGAGCATATATGTTCACTCCATATGTTTTTACAGGGATGGAAATGTTTCTGAAATGTTGTTACTGATTTGAGTTCGACTATTATTAGCTGCCTGTATTGTACTCTACCATCTGTGATACACTTGGATGTGTTAGTCATGAGGGATTCTGTCATATGTGCTTAGCGCTGAATAAAACTGTTATTTTTATCTGGGCCTTTTTCTTTCCTTTTCTTTTTTTTTAACCTAATCCCCACTTGAAATTGATGAATTCTAACACGTCTAATGTGAGAAGGTGGTTCAGCTGTCTTAATGTCAAATTTGTATTTATCAAAATATTTAAGTCTCACAAAACTGTCTCACTAAACCGACCGCAAATATGTAGAATGAATAATAAAACTCTCCGAACGTACCGCGTTATTAGCTGCGTTTGTACATGAAGCAGCAGTGAACACTGTGCATTTGCTGGAAAGTTTACATTTACATTTATTCATTTGACCAGTGAAGATTATTCTTGGCATTAATCTATGTCCTATCCTCTCGTGGCAGAGGAAATGTTGATTTTTGAACATTCTTTCCTACTTCACTCTCTTTGTGTGTGTGTGTGCGTGTGTGTGTGTGTGTTGGGGTTGATTTCACAGGTGGAAGTGTATTCAGGTGTTTCTGTGTCTCAGACTTACCAGGCCGGGAGACAAAGGGGTCAGATTCAGCAACTTCTTGTATTGCTCAAAAGTGAAAAACTGCAGAGAAGAGATCAGGATTAATGACCTGTCAGAAAGTCACAGTGGATTTACAGCTACAGCTGACTCCTCCGCACACATACACACCCGCATATACACAAGGAAACACACTATTAAATGCAGCTACCTTAAAAACGCTCACGAGGAAACTTGAACCTCGATGAGCACGATAACGACTCAGGAAAATAAACGCTTAGGTCATCGTCTTTGTGGAAAGCGAACCGTCATGCACATTCTCAAAAGGAGACACATACACTGATTTTTTTTGGGGGGTGGGGGGTTAAATGAGCAAAGGCCAAAATACCAGCAGAGGCGTTTTAATCGGGGCTTTAATTTGCTTTAATTCTTTGCTCCAGACATTTCTCACCATCAGCCAGCTTTGTTCATTGTGTGAGTGATTACCCCATCTTCTCAGTGTGAGCGCTTATTAGTTCACACATCCTCGTCTCCAGCATCTCATTACGCAGCAGCGCCATACCGGGCCTCCGCCGAGCACCAACCTAACATACCCCCATCAGCCCATTACATTTAAATGCTAAATGAATGGAGAGAGGCATGAGGCAACAGATCGGGCTCACATCAGGGGTGAGCTTGGTGTAAAGCTTTTGTGTCAATATTTGGTGTATGGACTGATCAAATAGGAGCGGCTGCAGTGGAAGACGTGGCAGAGGGCGTTGTGTGTTTAAGTGGCAATAATTTGACATTTTGTTGTCATATGTTATGTTTGACCTAAAACTGGGTGAGGGTGTTTTCATAGAGCAGTCGAAGCAGGTCCACTCTCACCTTGACCGCTCTCTTTGGTGTCTCTGCCAGAATTGGAGGCAGGATTCCCTTGTAGAAGCCAAAGATGCTGCAGGGACAGAAAATAAAAATATATACATCATGAGATAAAAAGCGCAAACATGTGCATTTCCCTCATTCCTCCACGTTTCTGTTTGCATCTTTAATTTACAAAAACAACAAAAGTCAAAGTTAAAATATTATAATCAGTTATGCAGTGATTAAGATACATAATGGAGGGCATACTGATGTAACACACTGGCTTTTGGACAGAGAGGACGATGTGGCGTGAGCGACTGCATCCTGGGAAAAGCAGCACTATCTCTGTTGTGGCAACATTCTCTACAAGTCAACAGAGATGAGCTCGGCTGATTGGGTACAAGTGTAAATATTTTCACTGCTGGCGAATGTGTTCACGGAATATAACCTGAGAAGGACACAGTTGCACAGAACTGGGCCAAAAAGGGCAGCGAACCACAGCCAGTTATCAAAACACTTGTCATCGAGTGACGGATCCTGAGCTCTACAACAACAACAACAGTCAACCAGCCTGCTACTTCATTCTACTGTATCTGTTTCAAATCCAAAAAGTTATATAAAAAATAATAAAATATTATGGTCAAATAAATGTGCAGGGACAGAATATTTTTATTCACACCTAGTGGACAGCGAGGGCATCGGAGACCTTTTCATGACTTACAATCAGACAAACGAGGGCGACACTCCACCTTAGTCGTTTGCAGTTGACAGAAAAGGGATATGTTAGAGCATATTGATATCACAGGAAAGGTCGGCTGTATCCTGTGAAGAGCAGCACCAGCTCTGTTGTGGAAACATTCTCGACAAGTCAACAGAGATGATCTTGGCTGATTGGGTCAAAGGGTAAATATTTCCGCTTCTGGTTTTTCAGAGTATAACGTGAGAAGGACAAGCCATTACAATCACACAACTACAACTGCTGCTCCTGACCACAACTAGTTATCAATAGTCTTTCATACCTCAACTCACACACGCGAAGCTAGGAATTCATTTCTCATATGGTTTGTGTAAACAAGTCATTAAGTGCAGACGGAAGGCCCTTCCCTCTGCTCTCTGTGTCCATGCAAATGGTGGCCGTAGATTTCCCGGGTGTGGTCAGGCCGGGGAGCCAGCAGGTGATGATGGGGGAAATTTGTTACAGAACAAATATGGCTTCTAGTGAGTGGTGCTCATTTGAATCCTGATTTGATTCTCAATGTAAAGCACACGCTAAGTCCCTTTTTGGCTTTCCTTAACAAATGGCCTGTACAGGAGGGAGGGGGAAGTGTGCAAGCGGGTGTGTGTTTGTGTGCACTTGCGTGTATGATTTGTATCTTCATAAACCTTTCCTTTTTTAACAGCCTCCATCCATTGTGGAGAGGACTGACACACAGACACACAATATGGCCAATAATTTGCACCAGACACAAATGTTCTTCAAAATTCTTCACAGGAGAAATGTGCAACATAACATTTACATTAAAACAAAAAAGTGGTTATATTTATATTTTTGCACAGAGTGTCACAGCGCTGTCATGAGAAATATGAGCTGCCTTGAGGAACTTTGCAACATGTAAACAACCGGCATGCTTCATCTACAAATATTTGCACTTTCTACTGTAACCTCGTCACTGAGAGGGGCAGTAAAGACAAATCACACGTGGCCATGTTTCACCACCTAAAAGGCACGAATAGCACGTGTCTGTACCAAGGGCTGCGTTTAAAAATAGACGGATTTTAAAATTCACATCATTCTTCATATGAACAACACAATTCCACCAAATCCTGAGATCAATAATTCACTTTTTCTTTTCTCCTTTGCAATGGATGAGTGAAAACTTTAAACTCAGATAGTCGTGCATGGTCAGATCTCATTGAACGAGAGGCCGGGAGATGCAAGAGACATAAAACATGGTGGGAGCTGCTCCACTTAAGGCGCCGCCAAGCCTCAAGGCAGATGTCTGGTTGCATTTCAGATTGAAAAACTATGACGACAGCAAGGAGCTGGACAAAAGCAAAGCCATATGTAAGATGTTATTTATTTACAATTGACTAAAGTGAAGACTAATTTATCTACTTGGCGGAAGGGTTACTGGGGGTAAGAACATATTTATTTGTTTACTGTTGGTCCGATCCAAAATGAAGCAGTGAATGTATAATGTATTGTATAAAACTATTTATTATTTGCCCAAAATATATCTCGTAAAGTAAAGCAGCAGTTCATGCTTGGATGAGCCTTTTTTTGATTTAACCTAACTAAGACAATGCTTTTTCAAACCTTGGGAATGGTAAACAATGTGACATTTTGGGAAACAGAGCGTTTTGATGCTTGTTCCTGTGAGTCAGATGAGGGGACTGGTTCTACACTCGTGTCTGTGCAATAAATATCAATCCACTGCTACAGTAAACGTGTGAACAGACTGAAAACGACTGGGACACAGTTAGCCTAGCTCTGTCCAAAGATAACATAAGCCATCTATCGGCAACTCAGAAGCTCACTGATTAACATGGTGAGACTTGGATAAAAGCTGAGATGTGAAAACACACCCAGCTCTGGGCATAAACGTAAATAAACATGCGTTCCCAAAAATGTCTATCGCTTGAAACCTGCCTGCTGCTTCACACAACCCACGTCTGTGTCGCCATAGCAAAACATATATAATCTGGTGGGGACACGCTTATCTGCACTTTTTCACACTTCCACCAATGTATATATTTTTGCATGGGTGGTCCCAGCTGGAATCAACCCCCAAACCTGCACAGTTGGTTCCAGGCGTTAGTCATTGATCTACTGTACAGAGGCCAACGTGCTCGCCTGTAACGCATGGACCCTTTTAATAATACCGTGGCCCTGCTTTGGGTCCCGACCCTGTCTCTGGATACCACACTGATGAAGAATGCTTGAGAATAGAGTCTTTTTGTCTGCCTCCAGACGGAAACACTTAACACACGCTCATGCTGCTGCACACAGATGCAACAGACAAAAGGAGCGCGGCCTGTATGGCGATACACAACCTTGTCTTCCGTGTACATAGTTCACACTGTCACATACTTATGAGCACAGCCCCAAGATTGTATGTTCGATTTCCCCGGATTTAATCACGACCTAACAATGTATCTTGCTTCTGCATTAAAATAATAATATTTTGGTCTGAACTTCAGAGTGACCAATAGATGGGGTCACACACGTCCACGTTCGCATGTCGTTATTCAGTTTAATCACTGAGCTCATACTGAAATCTCAGGTTTCCTGAGTAAGGCCTGGAATTAGCTCAGTTCTGCCACGAGCTGGAGGGAAATGTTTATTTTTAATCATAATTCTACAACAGCGGGGGCCTAACACTATTTGTGTAAATTATAACTAAGTGGTCTGGCCCGGAGGTAAGACTCAACGTGCTACTAGGGAGTGATTATAGCCCCAACAATAATATACAGTCGGTGATAATTTGTCGACATGGGGTGAATCTTCCGTCTGTGGGGAATATGATACTTTCCGTGGCTTGTTTGAAAACGCCTGTCATGGTTGACGGCGTCGATGCTGTGTAATTTGGCAAACATGCGATTGTGTCAGACTTCTCAAGAAATCCACGCCAACCTGCTCCCAGGAGACACACCCAAAAAGCATGCAGGCACACAGGCATTCAATTTCACACCGTGAGTGTGCGTGTGGGGTGAAGAGGGCACGGCTACTGTCGCAGGATACCTGTGTCTGTTGAACCACAGCCAACAGAGGATTTCCAACTGTCAGTAGCTGGCGTCCTACACCGCGCGCTTGCTCACACCTTGCAGCAGATCAACTTTATATCCCCTGTAAAGCTGTCGACTCGCCGTAAACAGAGCGAGTGGCAACCACTTTCTCCTGCGCCTGCACTGTCTCACAGACCCGTCACTGGGCAGCCAGAGGAGGAGAAGGGACCACGGAAGAATGACTGTCATTAGTTGGTTGTGAAAGTTTAATATTTAGTTTAATAATATTAATGGCTGTACTCCAGTCCAATTTGAGGCACAATGAGTTATTAAGTACTTTCAGTTTCTTGCTGGGGGATCTTTTTGTAGGCTGTTGACAGAGACACCATAAAACAGCTGTTTGAAAGCATCCAACACTTTCAGCTTTCTGGTACATGTGAGGGAAAAATGATTCCTTCAATCCACAAAGGAATCAAGAAAAAAGAAAGATGGTGTTCTAAAGAAATTGTATGCTTTAACTCTTTTTTGCCCTGCAGATGGCAACAACTGCTGTGGATAACCTACCCCTCATTGCGGAAGATGGTCCGGAAGCAATCGCCCAGGCTCTTGTAGCTGTTGGGGTCGCTGGTTCCCCTCTGGATCTGGAATCTGTAATGAAAGTTCTCATTAAAGATTTCATCAATGTAGATTTTTACATACACAAACCCTGATTCATATCACTTAAATCCATAAGTGCTCTTTCGTCAATGATACATGTATGTAAAATGCATGTAGGCCAAATCTGTTCTTCATTATAAATGAGCTTTTTTTATCTGCTTAATTCCCCTTTTCTCACTTTCATTTGCTTTTCTGCTTCCTCTACTAAAATGAGAGGCTCCTATTACCAGCCATGCCCCAACCCCCTTGCACAGCAGAAAACTCAAACATTTATTTAACCCAACGAATCCAATTAGCCACCCAACTCCCCAGGATCAGGCCTTTTGCAACAAGCACTTCAGCTTCTAACATGCTAGTAAGCCAACGGTAACAACTCTTCAGTTTCGTGTAAATTTTTAATATGATGGAGCCAGTTGAAGGACTTTTTGTTATAGCAAACAAGCTGGTGCTCCGCTAATAAGGTCAGGTGATCCGTGTGTAAATCTTTTACATGAGAAAAAGAATGAACATAAATGGTACTTGCTGCATACAGAGTTTCCGGTACCGGTAGACTCAAAGTCTAAAAAGGAAACTAGTTGACTTTCAGCCCAAATTGCAACTTAAACGACAAACTAAATGGCCTGGCAAGATCAAAGAGTGATGACAAATCTGATGTTTCAATGTGGTGACCAATGAAACAACAAATAAAAGATTCAAGTAAAAAAAACAGTGACAGGAGTGAAGAGACTAGGAAGTAATGGGACTAGAGAAAGATTCCCTCATATGGCTTCAACTGCCAGGTCACAAGGTCAGCAGTAAGTCGTCCATGCGGGTGCCTGATGGGGCCATAAAGAGCCCCGGGCTCCAGTGGAGGGGGAGTTTAGTGGGGTGAGCAGCCTTTCATAACAGATTAACATCTTAGAGGGGTGTCCCTCAAATCCTATTTGGTGGATTCCCAAATAGCTTGTAACCCGTTCCTGAAAACTAGTTAAAACAGCATAATAAATAGATGTCTGACACCATATTAAAGAGGAGAAGAAAAGAAGGACTCCTGATATGAGGGTATGGAGAATAAAGGGTACAGAGGGGACCTGGAAGATTTAAGACTACTGGGACTTGTAAACAAATTCAAATCGAGCTTAATTAAAGGCATATGATGCTGGGGTCAAGGATGGTAGAGACCCTGTCCACAGTCTCCCTGTCTTCTTTGCTATGCCTGCCCCGACCTGAACCAGCCCTGAGAGAGTTGAGCTGCCAGGACTGTGGTCCGATTCCAGCCCCCTGACTCCACTTGTGACCCTGGGGTCACCTCATTTCCTCATGGCCCTCTCCTACCCTGCCATAAAAGCCAAGGACCAAACAGCATGGCCCAGTGAGTGGGAGATAATAGGTAGGACCAGAAGAACTTTTGGCAGCAGGGGAACCATCAGGCCTCTGGCTAGGAAGCCACTAATGTTGCTTTTCACAGCAACTAACAGCTGAAAATAAGACTCAAAGAAGTCATGGTTAAAAGTCCTGTTTTAGAGTATTTGTACATACAAAACACTCTGGTTTCACTTAATAAGCCCAAAGCGAATAAGCAGATATACTGGTTGGCCGAAGAAAAGCAGCAGATAGCCTCTATGGATCTGGAAGATTCACTTGGCCTTGGAGTCAGCCATGCAGGTCATAAACTCTGCAGACAGAAAACTCTGGGAAAAATCCCAGGGGATTCTTCAAAACACACCACTTGGAGCATCTCATTCAATCATCAGCCGAAGCTATTTGAGAGTATCTGAGTATATTCAGAGGTGATGATATCTGTGAGTTCATCAAGAGTCCCCTTTCCTTCCCCTTCCCACCTCCCGCTCTCCCTGTGTTTTTGCTTTACAGGTCCCTGAGGTGTCTAGGTGAAGGTGAAGGTGAGGCCAGGTTGGTGGTTTTGTGAGCAAGACAAGCACTCTGGGGTAAATAACCCTGAAGACGTCATGCACCTGACCCCCACTGCCTATAAAAGGACACATTCTAGGCGTCCACGGAGAAGTCAAAAAGGTAAATGAGGTTGGAAAAACCTGATTGAACGCCATTCATTGTATTTTTATGGACAGGAGCACAGTGTTTGAGGGCTTTGCAAGGCTATGTCCCCGCCCAGACCCCTGTAGTAATGGGCACAAACTAGGAGCCAACAAGACAGGCTGTCACCTTAGAGAAGACGAGATGTTGAAGTAAGGCCCATTAAGGATGGTGTTAAAAAATGCCTATGGGAAGGGGTATGGGGATTTATTAGGTTGATCAAAAGGCAGCGGCCTGATGGGCTTAGTTTTAAAAGGGTTAGGTTTGGCTTTTTAGGAGATCTCTTAAAAATATGCCCTATTAAATGAGGGGTATTCCCTCCGTGGCCTAGCATGGGTTATTTTGATGACTTGCTCAGGTCAAAATGTAGGGCCTAATATGAAATCATATTTATAGCTGTGCAGACAGCTTGGCATATAAATTAACACCCCATAGAGATGTAATGACTTTATCTACTACAGGCAGTTATCTTTGCTATATATCATATGGTAATATTTCAAAGTAGGCAACCTCCAGCATTTTAACGTTTTGATTTACGTGTGTTGCTGTGTATTTGGATTAGCTGCTACAGTGAGCCTTGATTTACTCATGCCTTCCCAAAAGGAATCCCAAGTGTTCTGACGAAAGAAAGGAGAAAGATAAATTAAGACTTAAGGAGTAAAACAGAATTACCAGGGGGGGTGAGTCTCTCACATTCGATCCAAACTGCATAAGACAATCCAGAAGGCAACATAAAGGGAAAATCTAATTTTTACAGCTAGACAGTTAATTTTAATGAGCAGGATCATAAAGATGGTAAAAGTCCATTGCATTGGTACATGAGGTTAAGAGCACTTTTCCCACCTAAATGGTCCAACGTGGCAAATGTTGCCAGTCATGACTTGAGCCACCCAATTCCAGGACTTTCCCCATCAAATCCTGCTTCTGGGCCAAAGAGTCTACCAAAAATAAAATGTCTGACTGCTTGTCTGTTGTTGACAACCATGCTAACTAATACTGTGTAAATAGTGTCTGATAAATATATAGAGATTATAAAAATTAGTCCTCAAACCTGCCTTTATTTATTTGGGATGCCCTCCAAATCTTTGATTACAAGCTCCTGTTGATCCATTGTTTGAACTCCGTTTTTTGTAAGCTAAAGTCTGTGTCAAATAAAGTATGGCAGAAAGAGACAATCAAGACAGATCTTTGCAGAGCGGAAGAAGGAAAATAAAGTTGAGTTGAAGATGCATGATGCAAGCACAGGGGAAGTGATAAACCTTTGGTGCTTGTGACACTGCAGGCTGTCAAGCTCGATCTGAACCAGCCTGGGTTTCTAAAGCACTACAAACCTACTGGACCTAGGAAATCCCAGACTGAAGTGCAAGGCTTTGGTGGGGAAAAGGTAGAAAAGGTAAGCCTATGACATCCTCCTCTCACTCGGGATTCTTTCTCAAACAGATAAAACTGACTGCTCTGATTCCCTATGGTGAGGTTAGGACCACTATGCCCGTCCAGATGTCTGCTCATATACTGTGACCTCTGAGACCTGTGATCATAACCATGGAAGAACAGGAAAAGCCCTGTATAAAACAGCAAGGAGACAGGCTAGGCAGGGCCAAACCAAGACTCAGATGTTTTGAGCATTACATACTTCTGGTTGACTGATAGATTACTCTATATGTACGAGACGACTGTAGCAAATTTAGAAAGCCACTAATACTTAAGTGGAGCAGAAAGGTGGAAAAAATGAGCAGTCTTACAGAAGGGATTTCTTGGGTGTTTAAACTGCAGTCTTACAACCTCTGCCAAGTGCTGTTAACTAAAATTATGGTGCTAATGTTATAGCTGTAGTTTTAATTATAGCATGATAAAACGTTGACAACTAAAATTTCTGCAGCTTTTTAGCAGGAACGATGATGATTCACGACAAGATGGGAGAAGGATGCAGCTCCATGACTGGATGAATCGCAGAAAAACTGAAACCATGATAGCTGACGATAGCTCCTACAATGTAGGTTAAGATTACCCGAGTTATAGACTGGTCCAGGCTAGCGACATCAACAGTCACTTTGATGTGAGGAAATGCTGCAGGATTTTGGAAACTCCCCTGACAGCAGGTAACCACTGGCTGTAACACAGTGCGCTCCAGGCAGAAGACAACTGCCCTGCATGCTTCCACAGAGAAACCCAATGGTACAACACTGCACCGTCTCGTCTGAGATCTGCCTCGAGAAACTAACTCACGCAATTTTGTTGTCGGCACCAACAATCACTGCAAAAAGTAAAGACCACTTTGTAAATGCAGGTTGGTCAGAAAAGTGTAAAGGATGACAATGGCCACTTGCAGTGACTGTAAACAAAGTGATATTACGTCTATGCATTTAACAACTTCAGAAGGTACTTTCTCGTTATTGAGTTGTTCCCAATGGCTCTTCCAAGACATCTACATGTCCGAGTACACTATGTACACATAATTGTTGTGGAGCGTGTGCACACAACATGCATAACTTAGTACAGGAAGCACGCTGAGCCCTTAAAAGCCTCTACCTTAAAGTAGAGATGATCAAAACTGCATGGTGAAGCAAGCTCACACACTTAACTTGTTTTAATAAGCACAGAGATGTGACATTGTAAACTTCCTTGCAACCCCTGTATCTACTGTTATAGCAGTGGTGCAGAGAGTGAAAATGTCTTTTTAACTAACTCCAAAGTGCAAATGACCATTACAGGTTAGAAGAGGGGGTGGCGAGGGCGGGATAAGGGATGTACAAACGTGCATGTGTGCGTTTTGAGCGTCAGAGAGAAAAAGATGGGGCAGCAGGGGGGCACCACTGTGGTTTCAGCACAGTCAGGGTCTAGTGAAATCAAAGCACACAATGCCCCTACTCTGTAATTAGTGCACTGGAATGTGAACCCCTTCACTGATAATGATTACAGGTGCTTTAGTACAACACACACATCTGCTCTTTATGTGTACCTCTATCTATAGCCGAGGTTTTGTAATGCATTTGTAACTGCTTGTTACGTCGCCGCTCCACATCTGCGAGTAACTGCAACAACATCTGCCGCTACATTAAAAGTAATGGTCAGTGTTATAAAGTTTATTTTTCTGGCATTTTGTTTTTGTTAGCTGTCAGTAAAGGGTGAAAAGACATCAATGTTGCAGTTACATGTTTAAGCACCACATACTGCTGGGACCACCAGGATGCTCGCAGATTTCACATTGTGCCATGAATTAGAAATACCAAATTCTGACGTAAATCTCTGTGTTGCAGAGTTTTCTCTGCTTTTCCAGTTCTTTCCAGTATGCAGGGTGAAAAGCTGTTAACTTAATATGCAATGAAGCGATGCACAGACTAAGCGTGGGCTATCCTCATGCAATGCAGCATGCGTTTGAGTTTACATTGTGAATAAAGTCTCGCCCTGCAGTCTCAGGGCACCAGGGGGATTCTGAGCTGGTTGACGACTGCTGACCTGCCTGCTCCTTTACAAGGAAAGATCAGCCATCAGGCCGTTGCTGCTTTGTGCCCTGCTGTTTGAGGGTTGTGTCAGGGATTCCTCTATAAGTGCAATTGGGTTCACCAAGCAGTTGGGGGGCAGACCGAGGTGGAGATAGATGGAGGAGGGGTGAAGCCTTTGGGCCATCCACAGTGCTGTCACACGTTTCCAAAAGATTGGACGTCATCTGTCAAAGCTCTCATCAAAGATCACTTTCAAGCCCACCAAGTGGGGCGCACTTTCATGCGTGCTGTGACCAAATAGAGGCAGTGTTGCCATGGATACTGCCGCGAGCCACGGCAAGCGCCAGGTTTTTCCAATCAGGTCTGAAAGGCTACTGGCAGGCTCTGCGGCATGCGGTGACTCTGACAGGCATATCATACAACACAATTTACAGAATGGCATAATTCACCACACATCTTCTGAAACACATGTACAACGGGGGTTTAGAACAAAACATTACATTATTACACTACAAACTGCTAATTCAGGAGTAACGGTAGAAGTTTAAACAATGCATTCCACATGATATTGATGACGTTGTCACAAGGTTTATGTTACAAAGGTTGTGGTCGATTCAACAGCAGACGAACTGAGATGGTCACTGACAAACTAAAACCACAGAAGGCAGAGAGCAGAAATCAGTCAGTGTTCAGTGGGAGGAGTTAAAAAGCTGGATGACGAGTGGTTATCAGAAAAAAAAAAGATGATGAGCGGGGGGGGAATCAGAATGGAGGAGGGGGTGTATGGGGAGAAGAGAATGGAATGGTTAATTCAAGTGTTACTGCACAAAACACATATATATGTTGTCTTATTATGAACATAGCGGATGATGTGGACGCTGCAGAAACTGCAGGACGTCCATGCAGGCAGCAGACGCAGACATGAGAAAGGCGTGGTCTCAGTCTCGGGCGGAAGGTGAAGTGGGTGATGGGAAGTTTCTGTCGGATGAGCACGAGTACATTTGCGCATGCATGTGTAGAAGGGCGGAGCTCCGTGTAACAGGATCTCGACATGAAGGGGAAGGTGGGCTCAGTGCGGCTCTCTAATGAGAGGGAGAACCTGATCAGAGTCAGATGGGGTGCCCCGAGCACACAGCCCCCTGCAGAAAGTGCCGCCCGACACCCTTTGTTACCTCCAAGTGAGCTGAGACCAGCCCATGAACCATGTAACTAGGTGGTTTCCAGGTTAATGAAAAGCTGTAACTCCGCTCTCTCACTGTCTCTCTCTGCTAAACTGATGACTGCCCTCCCTCCTGACACCACACCCTCCATCTTTACCCCGACATTCCTGTCCTTACCCATGAAGAAAAATAGAGAGGGGGCGGCGGGGGTGATGGTCAGGGGCAATTAACTGTTTACTTTGTGTGAAGTATGCTACATTTACATTGTATGTTGGATTATTATCCAGAGTGAATAGTCCTCTCCAACATCCCACTTTGGTTTTTAACCCCCCCGCATATTTTTGCTGGGCTGTGCCCCAATGTGACAACAGACAGAAGACTCTAGTATAAAGAGTCAAGATGCATTTTTCCTATTTTATTATATTAAGAAAAGAAATGATTTCGAGTTTTGGACATTTGGTGAGAATCCCAGCACCTATCTGATAAAGTGAAATGTCACATGCTCAATAAATTGTGACAAGAGTAGTGTAATTTCGTTGTTTTGCTAAAGACAGCGACACTACATCCATCTTATAACACAACTTTACCTACAAAGTTATAACTTTTGTTAAAAAAAGGCGAGTATTAACACACTGAACGCTTTCATGGCGATGAAAGACGCTGTAAGTCAGCCTGTTGGACGGTGGGCTCTGCAGGAGTCCCTCAGATGTAAGATAGATGTACTTGTTAGCAAAGGTGAGTAACTGGGGTCATGGCTCGACTGGTCAGCGAGCACGCCACGGGGAGTAAAAGTGAAACAACAAAGCCAAAAATACACATTGTGAATCATATGAAAAGACATTCACCATTGGCTCCTACATGTATGGCAATGTCCAGTGTTGTCAAGTTGAATATTCCCACAGTTTGTCCATCAGTGTTTTTAACCGATGCTCGAAATGAATAAAAGTGGTAATAAATATCTAAGAGTTTATCCAAAACTGTGCTATTAATCTTGTCTCCATATTTTCATATTCATCTGACAAAGCAGTCTTGGAAGATGAATCGGTATGAAAGTA
The DNA here is from genome assembly GCA_016785345.1 of Trinectes maculatus. Lineage (NCBI taxonomy): Eukaryota > Metazoa > Chordata > Actinopteri > Pleuronectiformes > Achiridae > Trinectes > Trinectes maculatus. The sequence goes on from JAFBJQ010041266.1 coordinate 24,611, forward strand.
TCAGTATATGTTGAAAGCAAAAAAAAAAAAGCCAAATGGTTCTGGTTCGATTTTTGATGCATAACAGTATTTGGCAATTGGTGGAGTTCCACCACTCACAGGACAATGGTTAGGCTCCAGATCACAAAGCTCCTTTCCTCCCTCTGAGGGATAAAGGAGACAGATAGTCTCTCATGTGGAAAATAGGTAAACATCAGATCCAAGTCAGGTACACGTTTTTATCAAGCTCACTTTCCCAGGAGGAGAAGAGGAAGAAAGAAAGAAAGGGAGACAGAAGGAAAAAAAAAATCCCTTTGATTTTGAGTTGGTGGAAAAAAGTAAATTTACTCCAGTTGCTGTTCAATTTGGACCAGTGGACATTAAAGCAGGAGCCGGTGCCTAATAAGAGCCATGCCAAAGAGAGAGAGAGAGAGAGAGAGAGAGAGAGAGAGAGAGAGAGAGAGAGAGAGAGAGAGAGAGAGAGAGAG
>JAFBJQ010041266.1:26002-41735 GCA_016785345.1 Trinectes maculatus
GAGTGTCTTTGAACATGTGGGTACTTCACATAAATGATTCACTTTGGGCCTCATCATAAACCTCAGATTACAGGAACTGTAAAGGAGACACGTTTCCAAACGCTTCAATAACTTAGAAAGGAAATATTAGTTAACACTCTCGACTAATGAGCAGGTCTGCCTCAGCTCTGCAGCTCGAGTATAGCGATTAGTTTCAGTTTAAAGCGTGTATGTTCAGTTCTCAGGCTGTCAGCACTAAGTGCCCTATAGACCAGCGTGTTCAGATATGAGGCCAGTGTCAGTTGGCAACGCACACTGCGTTCTACCTCCAAGATGGCAGTTACAAAAGGATTAAGTGATGACAGGTACAAATGCAAAAGTTGGTTCTGTTTACTTGAGCATCAGTCAAACGCCCTTCAAGACGACACACCTTAAGAAAAGCTGATGGCAGATGAGACGACAGGCTGTAGGGCCTGAAATGGAAAACTCAACAGGAGAAAGTCTATGACCTCAGTATGATGTGCTGCACACTAGTCCACCTCCATTTCGCTTGATAGTAAGTTTACCACAAAGACAATTAGGTAACTTCGTAAAGTATAATTTGTCATAAAAGTTTTTTGGCGTGCCTTTTTTTAAAATTTCATTCTTCGCTATCGATGTAAGATAACAACTGTGTTTTTTTTCCCCAGTGATGGAAAAAAGTGAGAGTCAAGCGAGAACAATGAAGTCCTTGTCAGTCAAATGACAAAAAAAGCTTTAGAGGAGGGCGTTGTATTTATACAACAGCTGACAGATCCACAAAAGATGCAACCAGTCCATGCACTAGATTTTGATCTCATGAGGCCATGCTTAGTGAAGCAATTAATTACTGTATATTTTAGGAAAGTAATTGTGCTCAGTTCCAGCTACACAGGAATCACTTGCTGCGTTGGAATGTTGGAGTTATTAATATCATCATCTTCATTATTATTATTATTATTATTATTATTATTATTATTATTGCTGAGTCAGGTTTGATTGGTGCTATGTCATGGAACTCTTTCTTACGTCAAGACCTTAAGATGCCAAATGTGCCATTTCCAAAACACCAGAGAGAGGCAGCTTCTCGCTCCTGCTCCTGCGCCTCAGTGCATCATCATGCTCCTCTACACCAGCTGTCAGCACATACTACTGTTTAATCATAGAGCGGAGCAGTAGTGAACCCACATACTCTCGGGAGCATTTCACACCCCCTCCAAAGCCTCTGATGCACAGTCACAGAACATGGTGACGGTAGTCGAGAAACAGACCGATCCGCAAACTCATGTTTATTCGCTCTCGCACATGGGGTCCGACAGCCCCCCCTTCCCCTCCCAACCATTTTTCATCCACCCTTAAACTGGCCCGGGCCAATCACAGCCATTCATCTGTAAAATGGGGCGGGTCTATAACAATGAGTGGAGCCCCTCACAGCAGCGCTGCATTTTGTTAACAACCAAGATGGCTGCTGCTGATGTGGAAGAGTCTGCTGAATGGGATATTAAAAAGGCGTTAAATGAAGTGGACAGTTGATTTTCTATAAGAGAACTAACAGTGCTGTTTACATCTGTATGTTCCTCTGCTCCAGCTGTGAGGAGGAGCATAGCATCACAGTGACCTGCCATCTGGTCGACGTTTATGGCTTTGCTACGCATCAGTGACTGACACATTGGGAGATTCCATTATTCGACGGTCCTTTTGTTTCTGAACCACAATGGTACTGACAGGGCTTGTCATCCACTGCCTTGTAGACACACTCAGACACTCATTCACTTTGGCATGAAGTAACTGAAACGCAGCCATCAAGACACACTTACAAAGACACTACGAGACTCAGGTGTGTGCCACAAATAAGAGTAAAGGTCAACTGTGCAGTGGCGATGAAATGAAGGACCTGCAGGGATACACCTGAATATTACACTGATATTGATACTGTGAAAACATAAAGTTGCCCTTTTATTCAGAGCTGACATCACGTGTTTGCTTTTAATAGCCATGGACTGATCCAGACTGTTTGCTGGAAACAATTGTGTCTGCAAATCTCCGTAGTGGGTCTCTGTGACAAACCCAACAAGTAGCCTCACTGGTAGCACTTCTACCGCCACCGCCATACTGGCAAGACATTCCAGGTCATTCGATGGCTTGTCTTCCAATGAGAAAATACCATACATCATGCAGATGAGATGATTATCTGAGTTGGTTTTGGCTCGGGAATGCACACAGTTTGCTCCCACGCAAAAGTGAGAAAGAAAAACAATGGTGCGCCAGGGAGCGATTGCTCAACGGGTGCAGGTGTCATCCATCATGCCGAGACACACACTGAATGACTGTAATTCCCAGCAGCCACAGAGAGAAGGTCACTGCCACAGGAAGTGAGACTCCCCCAGTTAAACAGACAAATACTAGAAGACGCACCGGTCGCTCATTTCACACGCTAACTTGACCCTGTAAATGCGACATTCACCAATTGTAGCTTAGTAGCCGTTTAATAATAGTTATTTACTGACTCTCAATTAATAATTTTTATTTTGAAAGAGAGATGTTTGATGTTTGAAATGTCTAAAAATAAGAAAACTGTACATTGGGTGCACTTTTTTTGTCCTTTGTCATATAAAAAAAAACAAATATAAAAAAAATAAAAAAGTTTAAAGTTTAAAAAAGTAATGGCCTTCTTAAATTTCTTTTAATGCATTTCAGACGGCTAATTGTTTTTGGAAACAATTGCTACCAAACAATCCATTTCTTGGTTCACTGAGTGCCAAAGTAGAAAATCATAGCTTGTCCTGTGGCTTTGAGGCGTGAGATGAAAAATCAGAGTGCCATGATGACAGAGTCTCACCTCACAGGCCCACTCTGGTTTTAACAAGAGCTCCTGACTCAACCTGCAGGTGATATTGCATACCTCCATGTCCTCCATTAATACTTTTCAAAACACATCGGATCTGGAATGCTAAACAAACCCTGCAAGCTGCTGCTCCTCTGCAATTTGTCATCTGTACTAACAAAGCCAATGTGATATCCATCAGCAAGTTAAGGCCAGGCCCCAGATTTAGAAACCCAGATTAATTTCAGCTTCTTTCAATGCTCGGGCAAAAATACAACTGAAAGACTCAAGAATTTCCAGGGCGATAAATGGAGGATTAAATAAAAAAGGTGAGCATGCAGACATTCACAGGAAGTTGCCATATCAACAGATATGCTAGAATTAGAGATAATTTCTTTTTTTTTTAATTCACAAAGATATTTTTTACCTACCGACACATCTACTTTACACCCACTATTCAATCATTAGACTACCAAGTGTTGATTTTAGCTGTTTATCTTTCCTGACGCGGAGTTAAAGTCTGTCTGACTACATTTGTGTGGAGCATTAATGTGTTACTTTATTAAAAAATAAACCTACTATGACAGCTAATGATAAATTCACACGCAAGAGAAAATACGTGCGGTTGGCATAAACAAGGCAAATCTGGGAAGCGGATGATATAAATGTAACATAAAGGTACCCAAATAACATGAGGCCAGTCGGCTTGGGTCAGGCCAATAAACCATAGTTACAACCAAGTGAGGTACACTGTGGTGCTGAAATACGGTCTTGGAGCCAAACGTGTTTTGAAAGCAAACAGCCGGTGTAACAATTCCAAACTGATCACATTAAAACTGAAATGGAGTATAAACCATTTTGATACAGTAAACGGCACAAGCCATCTGTCATCAGAACATGTATATCACCTCGTGGGGAGCAAGGGTCTGTGGCTAAAGAACTGCCTGCAATTCCTACAATAAAAAAAAAGTAATGCCATTAAAGTGAAAGGAGACAACATTACTTCAAGTGATTTACCCTCCTAATCCAACTCTGCTCTTCTGTCAGCAGTGGCTAAATCTATTCTCAGCAAATTAGATGGGGGGGAAAAACAACAACAATCCAAAACCAACAGAAAAAAAAAATAGAGCATATTAACTGCAGCTACTAAAGCAAACACGAGTGGGGAGGAACTGATTTTGTAGGAATTTACATATTTATAAGACCTGAAAATGGCTTCAAACATCTGGAAGCAGGGAGAGAGGGGGAGAGAGGGAGGGAGCGAGCGAGAGAGAGAGAGAGAGAACTATTAATCACAGATATCACCAATCAGGCTTCCTGTCTCAGGACGCACAGAAGCAACTCTCCAAACAGTGCCTACTTCAGCTCCTGAAACACTCCGAGGTTGCTTATGAAAACAAGCAGCATCGTCTCCAGTGTCAGTGGGGGATTTTTATTTGATGTTTTTTTTATCTGAAAGCCTCAGATGATATGTACAAGTGTCACACCACTCCTCTGGGCATGTTTCAGCTACTGCACGTTGCTGCTCCCTTTCCAGTTACACAACTACAACTGAATGGGTAGAAACAGGAGGAAAAAAAATTCCATGCAACTCATATAAATCATTAAATTATTTCTATCTAAAGTTAGGGCAAAGGTTTTCCACTAAATACTACATGTTTTCGTTGACTACATATGTCACATGTCTAGTGTGCTGCCATCTGCCATCATGATGGACTCATCATGCCTGTGGTCAGAGTTAGGGTAGCTTAATTAGCTCAAGATGGATAACAACCCTCGGATGGATTTGGAGAATCACTGGTCATAAATCAAAACTTTCTTTTTTTCCAGGGAAACAAACGAATAGATTGCGAGCAGCTTGGACTGGGACTATTTTTCCAGGAAAGGAATCTCTCACACTGCCCTCTAAAGTCTCTGAAAACAGGTGAAGTCTAATTTCACCATCTCTTTTATAACCAAAGGAGCTTTTACTCATAAATATCCTGTTGTCAGATCAGTGGTTCTATATTCTGAAGTAAATACAAATATTTAATATTAATATAACAATTCTATACACACGCATATATGCATATATAAACATGTACACACACGCGGACACACACACACACACACACACACGGTATCTTGTTTGTACGTGACATTGATTTTTCAGTAGAACATGGTGTCTCCAGTTATGATTCATTGCTGCAAGTCATGCGTCATGGGTATTTTCCCTACTGGCAATACACAGAGACAGCTTGGGTATGTTTCTGTCTGTCAAACTTGAGATGAACTCTGCGATATGGATGGAAGTGTAAAGGAGTGTGTGTGTGCTGCTGACTGGGTCAAGGTCTGTGCTGCCTGTGCTGACTAATGATGAGTTACTGACAGACTGACAGAGAGACCGTGCCCACAGCGACAGCCTCCCCCCTCCATTACTGTCTCTGTTTTCTTGACACCTGTGGTCACATTTTTCTTTTAAATGCCATTAGATGCAAATAGCTGCACCAGCGCTGCGGAAGTGGGCGAAGAGAGGAGAAGAAAAGGGGATTAAACAGATGCAAAACCTGGCGTCACTGATGCTTGAGAGGAAGTGCTCCGTGGCGTCTCAACCCGACTTCTCTCACAATGGATTAAACAAATAGTCTCCAACTCCTGCAGGACACCTGTCACCATGTAAATCAACGGTTCAATCCTGCAACAACGCTCGCAGATTTTTAAATGTGGATGAACAAATATCAGCTCCATGTGCAGCGGCTCAGGTACCAGGGGTTCACAACAACCTGGCGGTTACAGGCCAGAGGCAGTTTACGCAACAGCAACTGAACAACAAAACAAATACAGGATGAGGGATCCACTGCACTGATAATTTACAAATTATTATATCGGGATTTATTTTAGAACTTATAAGAACAAAAAGGCCATAACTATGTTTTAGAATCCACAAATTATTAATTTGCAGTCACATACCTTAGTTATTATCTCCATCTACATGCTTATTATAACATCAGCAGCTAAAACATGTATTTTTAAATTTTATTTAGTAAAAAAAAATATGACAATACCATCATGTTTTAAACGCCTTATTAAGGCCATTTTCACAGACTCTTTGTGTGCATTCCCCAGAACGCAGCTGTCGGCACAATTTTATCATTTCATCACACAGGTCAAACTACAGGTCTGAAAATGAGAAAATCATAGTGCAAGACTGCTGTGTTCATTACTAGACAAACTTCACAAAGAACCTCAATGACCATGTGCACTCATTATTTTTATTTTTTTTATTATTTTTTTTATTATATTGTCTTGATGTCAGATGTCTGTTCTGTCATGTTTAAATAAATGAGAAAAATATTTCTCTCTAATTGTTTAATAAATGTTCAGACAAAAACAAATTTCCAAAAAAAAAAACCCTTCCCACATAAACAACTGTACTTCCACTATGACTGGTATTAATTAGTAGGGGAGCAAACAAAATTTTAAAAGTATAACAATATTCAGTTTTATTGTAATATTAATTGTGTAAAACAAAAGATTAAACCAGTTTAAAAATACACATCTCTAACAAATACACGTGTAACAAGGCTGTGAGCTAAAATAAAGTAGCTACAGGGGTTTCCCTGGTGGTCATGCACGGAGAAAAACGACTCCAGAGCTACAATATAACCACAAGCAACAAGTGTCAATGTTGTATGATACTTTAAGTTAGGCAGAGCACAGGGAACAGTCCATTATGGTGAGCCTTTATATGAAGCTGCTGAGTGATGTGAAGCAGCATAGTGAATGGGTAGTAAGTGGACTTCCCACTGTGGACACCACAGTCATTAACTTCACCAACACGTCACCACATCACTCGAACAGCATCGCCAACACTGAAACGCCCATGCAGCCTATAGCCTCTAGTCTTCAGCCAGTTCACCTTGTGTAAACAAAGATTACACCTCATCCCATCCGCAACCCCCCAGAGGAGAGAGCTGTGTCATTACTGTCACCTAGTGGACGATGGGGAGACGGAGATTGATTAACACTCCCGAGAGGTGAGATGGAGAGAATGATGGAAAAGACATGTGGAAACCACACAAGAGATGGCCCGCTGCCCGAGAAAGAAGGAAAGCAGCTGCAGAGGCATATTACATTGAATGTAACAGGGAAAATAGACATTCAAATTATCCATCACCAGAATCATTTCATAATTTATGCTTTTTAAACTGTCGCGCCTCTTCACGACGGTCATTAACAATCCTGTACTTTTTGTTGTTGTTTTGTTTTGTATTTTCCCTTTAATTAAAAAAGGGACAGAGCAGACAGCTCAGCCAGAATAAGCGCCGCCATCCCCGGAAACTCACCTGTGTCCATAAAAGCTGATAATAGAGCCAATAATTGGGAGGGAACAGCAATAATGGTGTTTTAGTGTGGCAGTAAATTCTTTAATTAGTTGTTAACCGCCTCTGTCAATGTGGACAAACTGACGCTCGCCGCTGTTTAGAACAGGCTTGACAAACATTCACTCATCATTCTGACTCAACAGGAGAAAATACCGTCACTTCTATTTTTAACCTGCTGTTGAGCACCTGGTTGTCATAGTAACAAACTGCTTGGAGGCATATACAGATACAAAAGCTGCCCTGAGAGCAGCTTAAAGCTGACAATATATTCAGGGTAGAGATATTTTGTGGGCTCAGGCATCTTGCCACCTGGGGGAGAAAAAAAAAAGCCAGTGCTGGCTGACATTTTGGGATGCATCATGGTCGGGACATTCTCCAAACATACAATCTTTGTGGGCAAAGAGAAAAGCTGCAAGGTAGATAAATGCAAATGATGCAAGGCCTGCGAAACCAGCGGACATTCCTGAGGAGTGATACGATCTCGCAGTCAACAAACTATCCATGGTAGGAGTGATACAGTGGAGGAGAGAGTGAATAAGCCGACAGGGTGGTCTGTCCTTTCTGTGCTAAGTCGGCTGATGGACGTGATTTGGGGGGGGTGGCGGGAGACGAGCGGCAGTGGTAGCAGGGGCAGGACCTGCAGCAGCAGCAGAAGAAGAAAAGTACCCGCATGGTTAACTCATAAGCCGAGAGGAGTTAAAGGCAGGAAGCCATTACCAAAGTGTAAATGCACTCAGCCATCGCTGCTTAAACACAGTCGAAATATGCTCCGGCACAAAAAAAAAAAGAAAAATAAAGTTGGGTGTGGGAGGAATTCTGTCCCATTTAAAACAGGCCTTTCTCGTCCCCTCTCATCTGAGGGCCCTGTGCATGTCTACCAGCTTCACACATACTGTAACGGCAACCCGCTGTGTCTCTTTCCAAACACTGCACAACAACGCAGCTGCAGATGAACGCCCGGTGGTTTGGGTCTGATGAGAGGCCGTGATTATGTTACATACGGCAGCGGTTTGATGCAATAATTATGCAATCAGCAGCACAACGTCGTGTTATGTCTATGATTTATCAACATTATTTGAAACGGGGTAATTAATTGTCGCAGGCGGGCGGGCGGGCTTAATGGCTGACTGTGTGACAGGGCATATCTGATGGCTTTTGTTTTGGCAGATGGCGCTGTGCCACGTCGCTCACCCAGCACAGGGGAAACCGTACTCGGCCTTAATCACAATACAGGCTTTTCCCCCGCAGCCTATCAGTGCTTTCTAAGTCATACACAAACAGACTGCAGATCTGCAGATAGGGGAGTGGATTCAGAGAGGCCTGGAGAGAGAGAGACCGGTTTGTCATGTGCACTATGGAATAGAGTGCAGTGGGGGGGGTGGGGGGGTGGGGGGTCAAAGTAGAGTAATCCAGCATATACAGAGCAAACATGCCTTAATTCCTGGAATCTTAGACAGTTAAGTCCAGATTTGTGTACACGATCACATGTCACTCGAGCTGGAAATAGGAGGCAGCGCGCTCTCGATGTTGTCATTGAAGAGGCAAACTCCCGGAGCTGCTCCACTGGCACTGAATGCCGCTCTGACTCTGTGAACTGACTCGGTGTCCGAGGTAACGGTGAGCGAGGTCAAGCAAACATTCTCCGAGTCCATAAGTCTCCGATTCATCGTCAACGGAGCAGAGCCGTGTTTTGTCTGGTGATGGCACCAGATTATAGCTTTGGTTCTTTGGTTTCTGGCTTTGGAAGAGACGCGTTGCAGGTAGCTGAAAGAACCAAGCATCACAGAAATACAAATGTCTACACCTGTGTTTAGAAATAACTCTTTGCAGATAACTCAAATGTTAACTAAAGGAGTACTGAATGCTGCATATGCACATGCACATGCACGAGACACTGCAGGCAACGAATGAGGAGGGAAAAAACTGAAAGCTTCACCGGGTTCCTTCACATGTGTGGATGCAAAACTGTTAATGAAATTCAGCAACACGCAAGAGAAATAACTCCATCATCCTGTAATTGAGGGGTCAAGATCTCCTCATTGGACAAACTCCAACCGAACCATGCACAAATAGTGGTGGTCGCTTTTATCCTGCTGTCTGTCAGCGAGGCTGAAATAACTCCCAACTGTCAGCCGAGTATTATAAATGAGAAGCCGTTTTTTAGAGAGAGGGGAAAGACTCAGGACAAATAAAAAATAAATGATAAAACTCAAAACTACAACCGCTTACAGAGCCATTTCATTAAGCCGTTTGATTTTCATGACTAAATAGTACATACTTCAAAGAATGAACTGAAACATGCAGGTGGAGGAGTCTTAATTTGTACATTTCGGGGACCGTTTCATTTAGGCACCAAATGGAGACGAGTTTTTCCTGATATGGATCGGAAAAGAAAAGGTTCATAAAAACGAACAGATGACGCCTTGGCTCGGACTCAGACTTCGACGTGTGGGGGCTCACGTGCAGGAGCGGATCGGGTCCTGGGACAGATCCGAACACGTCCTAAAAGGATCAGTCGGTTTGCTTACGTTGAGCCATCACTGGGGCCAGTTTGGCAACGCGGCGTGCGTGGCCTGTGTACTTTCTGGGCACCGGCTTTGCTATGACAGATGCTGAAGATGAACTCTTGACACGGGGTTGAGCGGTTTATGTCCAACATGTGTGCGTCCACTGTCTCCGGTTTCCAGAAGGCCGCGGGTACGTGCGAGTCAGCGTCCATGTCTATGTTTGTCTGAGTGGAGGCCAGGCAGAGATGAGAGGAGCAGCAGGATCTGCGGCTATCTGGGAGGTTGAGCGTAATGACACACCGGGGACAGATTAGGTTCCTGTCCATCAGGAAGACTCTGATTTACAGCCGCGCTGACCAGCCAGCCTGCCCTCCACCCAAAGCAAACACACACCGAAAACACCGCCGCCTCTGTGTGGCGGCAGCTGGTGGGCTCTTACACATGTTGAATTTTGGCTTCAACATTAGCGCGGAGGTGATCACTGAAATGATCTAGAGGGGGGGAAAAAAAACTTGGACGCACATCTTAGTCGATTTAGATGTTTCACGTCTTCATGTATGTGCATGTGAAAACGCCGTCTAGAATACATCATGCTGTGTTCGACTCGCTGGCTGACCGGAACAGTGAAAGGAGGGAGATGGACAGATCCCTTAAACAAGACGTCACCCCCGAACACAACAATGATTAATCACATGCTGCAAATTATAAGCACCTGTATGAATAAGCAGCAAAGCAAAGCTGTCAGCCAGTGTCTGACTCCATGCTTTCACTCTCTCAGACAGCCACCCCGTCACCTCCATAACCCCCTGCCCTCCTCTCTCCTCGCTGACCCTCTGTCCCCCCCACTCCCCACTCATACCAAGAGGAAGTCTGCCTGAAAAGAAATAACTTACTGCGTACACAAAAGGCTATTTTGACTTAAACTTTCCATGAAACGACGGATTCTGATGTTTTACACAGACGTGAGAGAGAAACTTTCATGCGTCTTTCTGCCTACATCTATCCATCAATATTGGAAAATATTAAATTAGTGGAATGAATGAGTTCATTATGCGAACTGCGCTGATAGGCACACAGGCTGATGTGAGGAAATGTGAGTTTGATTAATGTGGGCAAAATTGAGCTGTGCAGACGTCTCCCCAGCCCCAGTTAAAGGAGTCGCCTGCCATCAGGCTCAAAGGGCCTCGCTCTCGGGCCTTTACTGCTCCACAACACTTCACAGCAAATCCGCTGCAGACCTGCACACAACCAACCTGGCCCCTGCCTGGACCTGAATAAACCAAGCTGGCACACAGGGCTCCAAATGAAAACCATATTCCTGATAGCTTACACAACAAAACGAGATGTGCCTTATGTTCCGCGTTCACGTAGATGAAACAGACCTGGGCAGAACACGGCAAGAGGGCAAGAAGTGTAGCGAGCCCGTCCCAGGAGATGGACCATCTCACGGAGGCTAGTCGACCTGCAGGCTGAATCCAAAAACCACCAACCCAGGAAATCTCTTGCCCTGAGAGAAATTAGGGGAGCGTGCCTCACTATTGTGCGTCTAGGAGGCATAGGAGTGGAGAAGGAGGGAGGGAGGGAGGAGGGGTAGAGAGGGAGGAAGGGGGGGGAGTAAAGCTGAGCAACTCTGAGCCCCCAGGTACCTGCCTGTACAGTCGCCTCTCTCCAAATGTTTACTTTGGACCAGACTGGCGGCCAACTGGTTGCAATTGACCCTCTACCAGGACGAGTTAGAGAGCGAACATGAGACTTTTCCTTCTGGGAGAAAGATGGAGGAAAGCCACACACATACACAAACCCTAAAAGCACACACGCACAGATGAAACGCAAACACGAGGGGGGGGAAAAAAACACAAATTAATAACACTCCACAAAAAAAGCCGGCTTTGCTCCTATCAGTGCATAAACGCAAATAAGTGAGGACAAAGGTTTCATAAATTAATCAAAAAAAAATCTGTCAACAGCAGAGCAAGGAGGCTGCAGAAGTCCACCTGCCACAGGTGTTAGCGCTCAGGCCCGCTGACTCGCAGTCTGCTGGCACACTGCACTGGGAAAAAACTGCAAACTTAGCGGCCTCTGCTGCCATCCCACATGTTAACTGGCTCAAATAAGTGAGGACAAAGGTTTCATAAATTAATTGGGTGAAAAAAAAAAATCTGTCAACAGCAGAGCAAGGAGGCTGCAGAAGTCCACCTGCCACAGGTGTTAGCGCTCAGGCCCGCTGACTCGCAGTCTGCTGGCACACTGCACTGGGAAAAAACTGCAAACTTAGCGGCCTCTGCTGCCATCCCACATGTTAACTGGCTGGTCGTCCACTCGACGGCGGGGAGAGGCCATGATGTGATGGAGCAGGGTTGCAGAAAGGAGGCCCTCTGGCCACACAGACTAAATAAAAGCCCTTAATCCTCATAAACTGCTCCATATGAGTATTACATCCCAAACCCTGCACAAGACTTCCATCAGAATGGAACTCATTTCGCGGGTAAAGCATTACCAGGACTTCTCCCGTCGCCGCCGCCTCGCTTCTATAATAGGTTCCGTGTTCTGCTGAGGCCGACGCTGATGCAAACCCTCAATTTCCCTGCAAATATCGATGACAGAACGGGCTTATGATGAAAAATGTCCCGGAAAATGTAAACGAGGGGGGGCAAGGAGGGGGCTGGCTATGAAATGATTGCTGTGTGTCCCAAACTGGCAAAACACGTTGCCCGACAAGGATGCAAACTATGCAAACAAGCCTTTTAGGGATTTGTCACACCACAAGAAGGAGGAGGAGAGGGAAAAAAAAAAAAAAGTCAACATGCCACCCACTTGCTAAACGAGATCATACAGGCCCCCGCCGAGTTGATATGATTCATCAATTAAAATCACATTGAAAATAAACATGTCCAGGTGAATATTTCCTTGTCAGCTGGCCTATTCATACACAGCACGCAGGCCCCCACAGCGCACACCTGAGCAGTGTACGCATGCATCAGCCCGGGCAGGAAGCAGAGGGGGCAGGGGGGTGAGGTTGGCATTTCACTCCCGGCCAGTCATTTGTCACAATTGTCACAGAATGCACAAACACAAATTACTGAATTATAACTGCGGATGTGTGTGTCCTGCCTTGGCTAAATCAAGGCAGTGCTGGGAGCTGTCATAACAGAGGGCGACCAGTGTCTGGGCCACCAGGAGGGTGGAGGAGGTGGCTGTTCGATGTGTGTCAGGGTCAACACAATGAGAACGCACAAGCATTCATAGTTCAGATAAAAAGGGGCATTTTTAAAAAAAAAAAAATACAAATATCATTTGACTGTTTTATAAATTAGTCATGGAGATAAGCAGCTGTGTGTGCAGTGTCTCACAGGAATTTCTATGATACCAAAAGGTTTATTAAAGGGATTAAAAGTTGTTACAGAGAAAAAATAATAAATGAAACAAGAATCAAAAAATCAATTGGCGTGCATTTTGAGAACTGACTAAACAATAATGCCTTTTTTTGAGCAAAATGTTCGAAAAATTAACAGGTTCCAGCTTTTGCAGTGAGAAAATTTACTACTCAACATCATTATTGTGAATATTTATTTCATCCAACCATAACTGATGGGCACTGATATTTTAAAGTACCAAAATCATCATCAACTAAAATAAAGAGCAGCACTGGTTATTTGATTCGTCAAATCTATCAACATCTATGCTGATTTTAAAAAAAGATACAAATTACGATTCATTTCACAAAAATGCCAAAATAAATAAAATTACTTTGGGCTGTGAGATATTTGGTCTTTTTTTAAGCTGTATGTTATTGAAACAGCAGCCTGTTACTCTCCTGTCCTCCTGCTTTTATGATTTTATGATTTATTGACACTGAAATGCTAAAATATATTTAAGCAACAATAATCACATTAGGATTTTTCCATGGGGCAACATTTCTCAGCCATCTATCAGCACCTATCAGGCTCAAACTAAATCCGCGGTGTTAGGAAAAGCGGCATTAGTATGTGTCCGTTGCACAGCGAGTGTGTGTCGAGGTGAACCGCACAGGTACGCTGGGCCAGACACAGGAAACGTATTAACATGGACCACCGTTTACTCTCCTAACCACAGTGTGGCCCACAGGGACATGGATAAAAAGCTGAAACCAAAGCCTCCGCACACACTCACATATACACACATGTTGTCACACATCACTTTTGGGGACATAATATAGACCTACATTCATTTCCCCGAGACCAAAACCAACACTGTCCAACCCTGACCTTAACCAGTGATCCAAAAAACCTGTTTTCCCTAATATGGGACACGGCTTTTGTCCCCATCTGGACAAACCATCCTAGGACAACCCACACACAAACACATAAACACAGATATATGAGACAGCTACACAAACACAATAATTTAAATATAACACAGACAAAACTCTAACATAAATAAAAACGTTTAATGAATGCACAGACACACACTGTTACACTCAGACACAACCACACTTTGTCACATACACACACACACACGCATAATTTCAGCATCTTTCCATGTTAAGACCTGTCCACATAGACATGCGCACGCCATCCATTAACACCTACATAAAACACCTACAGGCGCCCGTATTCTATTAGAGGTCAAAGCCCAGCTCCTCAATTTCATGGCCCATGTATGAGGGCTGCAGAGGTGAATGTGATGACAGACAGGCGGCGGAGCTGCGCTGCTGCACTCACTGATCGGAAGGTGGACACAAACGGGAAGCAGGGTTCTCACACAACTCGGTTCACAATCTACGATCGTCAGGCGTTTACATAAAACACAGGTACATCTAGTGGTGTCAAAACTCGTCTGCGTGTCAAAGGCAAAAAAATAATAATACTTTTAGTATTTTCTTGTATCAACAGATATTGATACGATTTGTTCTTGTGCATTTTTCCCAGCCTGGCCTTTTCCAAGGCATTGACTTGCCCCCCCGCTTCCTCCTCACTCAGGAACTACGTCTCTTCCATGGCTGGGAGGTTGTAATTTGTTACAGGCGGCTGGGCAGGCAGAGAGGTCTCCCTCTTATCTGGAAAGGGGATCACCGGGAAAATCATATCAGAGGGAAGGCGTGTTTAAATATAGCTGTAATTGCGGCAATCATTTCTTGCTGTCTCTTCTACCCCCCACCTCTTGGTTTGGGGGCTCCACCCTCTATTCCCTTGGCTTTCTCCCCAGCAGTACACTAACCAAACCCCAACCACCATTCCCATTCCCTGACGTTTTTTTTCTCCCCGGCTTTCCAGAACGACCTCCCTCTTCCCCAACGTTTCCTCCGCGAGTATCCAGTTAATCCCGGCTCATGGTGTGGGCTCAGGGGCTGACAGTTGCATGACAAGGAATGTTTCC
This sequence comes from Trinectes maculatus, assembly GCA_016785345.1. Classification (NCBI taxonomy): domain Eukaryota; kingdom Metazoa; phylum Chordata; class Actinopteri; order Pleuronectiformes; family Achiridae; genus Trinectes; species Trinectes maculatus. The sequence continues at coordinate 41,050 of JAFBJQ010041266.1, forward strand.
CTTTGTAAGAGCCTACTTCCTCCTCGCGCAGTTTTAGCCTAATTGAAATGTTTCCTATTGAGCTCAATCAAGGGGCCAATTACCTAATTATTCGCTTATGCCTAACTCGACCCTGTAAGAGAGGCAGAGAGCTAGAGAGCGAGAGAGAGCACGGCGATGGAAAGTGGGGAGAGAGGAGGAGGGAAAACAGGAATATTAACATAAAGACAGTAAAAAATGTTAGGGGGGGGGGTCAACAGGAAATTAAGGAACAAATTAGCTGGAGCATTTTTCTCTCACTTAAAGGGAAATAGTCTTGAAATGTAAAGTGTGCAGAAAACATGGTGTGATCATAAAAGAGCTGTAAAGTGCAGTCTGCTACAAATTCAAGTTGTAAAATCGTATTTTTCCTTAAAGGTCACTGAAAAAAACTTAATCGTCATTCGTTAGTATAATGAGTTGGAGTCGTTTGCCTAATTTCAAGATATTTCTTTATACTGCTAATAAAAAAAAACGAAACGTGAAACGAGTCTCCGTGTTAACTTTTCCTTCATTATGATAAATGACATTTCATGATGAATACGTGATGTGGTCGCCCCGTTTTTTTTTTAAAGTGGAAAATAGGTGGCTCTCCGAGAGAGAGAGAGAGAGAGAGAGAGAGAGAGAGAGAGAGAGAGAGAGAGAGAGAGAGAGAGAGAGAGAGAGAG
>JAFBJQ010041266.1:41759-100129 GCA_016785345.1 Trinectes maculatus
GGGGGGGGGGTCAACAGGAAATTAAGGAACAAATTAGCTGGAGCATTTTTCTCTCACTTAAAGGGAAATAGTCTTGAAATGTAAAGTGTGCAGAAAACATGGTGTGATCATAAAAGAGCTGTAAAGTGCAGTCTGCTACAAATTCAAGTTGTAAAATCGTATTTTTCCTTAAAGGTCACTGAAAAAAACTTAATCGTCATTCGTTAGTATAATGAGTTGGAGTCGTTTGCCTAATTTCAAGATATTTCTTTATACTGCTAATAAAAAAAAACGAAACGTGAAACGAGTCTCCGTGTTAACTTTTCCTTCATTATGATAAATGACATTTCATGATGAATACGTGATGTGGTCGCCCCGTTTTTTTTTAAAGTGGAAAATAGGTGGCTCTCCGAGAGAGAGAGAGAGAGAGAGAGAGAGAGAGAGAGAGAGAGAGAGAGTCTGGTTTTATGGGCTCATAAGGAAAAGTATTATCAAAGAGAGGAGCGAGGGGGATGGTGGGGGGTGGGGATGGTGGGGCGGTGGAGGAGAGGGAGACATTAAAGGAGCTGGAATGTTTTGTCCCCTCTCAGCTGGCCTCTGACACATTTAATAATGAGACAGGTAATAAAACACAGTGGCACATACACACACACACACACACACACATACACACATCACAGAAAATGGCAGGACATTCTTACGTACTAGAGGCTTTCATGACATTCAAATGAATCGCCCAAGTCATGTTCTTTACCATAATAAACAAAATTTTATAGCTCATTTGAAAACGGAGTATGTCAAAAAGCCATCAGTATGTCGTTAAAATGATCCGTCTTGTGCAAAGCAAAGCTTTACTCCTGAATAATTTATTTCGGCTGGGTGAATAATGTCCCTCAGCTGCACGATGGATGGCGTAAATGTCGTTACCTGTGTGAGAGAGGCTGTGTGTGCTCCCAGTCAAATGCTGACCCCCTCTCTCTCATCTCTGAGAGACCGCCCCTATCCGCACATTCAACAAGTGTTGGCTGGACGACTCTTAAATCAATCATTTAAATATATGGATAAATCAGCGAGCCGTCTGGGTTTAAGCACACATGCCGTAGCTTAATTCACCCAAGCAAACGAGCTCAGCAGCCATATTTCAGCCAACATGTGCACCACTGTTGTCTAAACAAGCGCTGCGAGGCAGGCCGCAGAGGAGGGTCCTGGCTGGAGGTCATGGAAAGCAGTTATAATGCGCGCACGCAAACACACACACAAATACACACAGGCACACACACACGGGTTGTGAGGGCCCTGGCTTGAGGTCATGGAAATCAGTTATAATGCAGCCTTTCACCAGGGAAAATGAGAGGAGCAGGGGATCACAGACAGAAGTTACTTTCCTGTGACACATATGAGCACATGTGCGCACACACAGACACACACATGCACAGTCACAGTGACCTCTATGGTCCACAGAGAGGAAGAAAAATGGAAGCCCACTCTCTGAGAGGCTGGGTGGGCTGGTCAGCTGGACTTACTGGACCAGAACATCTGGGAATTCTGCTTATATGTGTTACACACACACACACACACACACACACACACAAACTTTTAATTTCATAGAACCAGTGCAGGTCATTTAACGCCGTCAAAGTCGTGAGAGCGAACCTGAAAATACTACGGTGACGATAAAATGATAAAAACAAAGTTAAAACAGGAGGCGATGTGAGCTGGGAGAAGGCAGGACCGGAGGGAAAAAAAAGAAATGCGTAAAGAAAGAAAGAGCGGATCTACGGGTCCTCCAGGTGGTCCTTACCCCCGGAGCCTTCATGGGTACTACACCGACATGAAGGGCAAAACCTGAAACCCATGCAAATCTGATCACCAGAGCTGGCCTTGATTGGAACGGCCGCATATGATTAAATGTAATTGCAAAGAACCTTTTCCCAAATGCCTCAGTGGTTTTGAAAGAGTAGGAAGGAAGGATTTAGAACCAATCCAGAGCCATTTCGGAGAAATTACAGGTAAAAAAAAAAAAGAGTGTGTGTGTATGTGTGTGTGTGCGCTTATGAGAAAAAGTGAATTATGCAAGGGTAGTGAAAGAGACAAGAGAAAAATAAAAAAATGCGACTGACTTGTTTCAGAGCGGGGCTGGTTTTTACATGCACACAGTGAACAGTATCTGCTTTGCTGGCAGATAAAGTAGGCTGAGGTTCAGAGGCAGAGCCGTCACACATGGATGATTGATGGCTCGGCTCTGAATGCTTAAGTCAACAGAGCATGAGCACGTCTCGGCAGCCCAGCCCGGGCCCTCCACTCAGCACCCATTTAAGAGGTCAGGTGCCTCACAGCGCACTCACCGTGCAACGGCTCCCATTATCTTATCAAAGCCCGCGCCGAGAAGTAAACACAAAAGTGGAAATCACCACTGCGTCTGTAAAATGCTGATGTGCATATTATTAATGCAGTGTAGAAAAACAAAAACAAAAAAAATAAAAATATTTCCAATTACAACATGCATCTGAAATTTTTGTATCATTTGAAAAAAAGCTGAAAATTAGAAAGAATAAAAAATATTATAATACATTAAAAACACAGCTGCTTAAATTGTTCCTCTTATTTACATTGGTTGCTAATAGATTCCTTCAAAAAGCTGTTTCAGTGTAAAATGGTGGAGGGGTGAAATTGTCTGTTCTATTTCAGAGTCCAAATTTATTCCACATTTCAGCCAAAGCTAATAACGAGGCTTCAGCAGTCTGAGCCCCGACTAATCAAGCTGGTGTTTTCCCAGAGTTTTAAGTGTGAGCCTGCACCACAGCTCAGCGAGGAAGTTATTTTAAAGTACATACGGGCGAGAGTATTGTCGTAAGACAAACGTCAGTCTGTCCACTGAGAACCCATTCGTGGCAAGTGAAATTCACCAGGATAATTTTTTACGATTATTTAAAAAAATAATTGGATTTGGATTGGAGGCGGTATCGTCCCTGAATAAGTGCATCTGTCAAATTATTGTTGAAGATACACTGATTTCAGACTGTAGCTGTGACACGGTGTGCTGCAAATGCTTTAAATTCTGATTTATCTGGTTTACACAACTACTTACTAATTACCCATCTGATTCAGAACTTAACGATTAACACATTATTAACATCACTGTTTTTTGCCGATTGAGCAATCGCTTTAAAAGGCCTTGAAAACCATGATGAAAGATGGCGTCCTACACGTGCATGAGATTTTTTACCAAAACTGGCAAAGTTTTTTTTTTCCCCACACGAGAAATATTTTTTTGTCTGTGTGTGGGTGGAAAAACGTTCTGTCATGCATCTCTGCTCCAACTTAGTTTCTCATTTAGTGATGAATATTTAATGTTGGATAAATATTCGAGATTTGAAAACAGCTTGTGTGTATGTGTGAAAATCCAGGAGCGAGGAGAGAGGGAAAACCCTGTGTGTGCATAACCCCTCTTTGTGTGAGGAAGGATTTTGAGTGTTCAGGGTCACTTGCTTCAGGGGGCAGGTGTCCACCCTGCTGATCTGTGGGCTGTTCCACTTCAACACCTTGTCACCAAACCCGCCCCCAACCCCCACCCCTCTCCCAACCCTCTTGGCCTGCCTCCTACTCCATCCTGTCAAACAGGAATCCAGGTAAAGTAGTGAAATCTGTGTATTTGGGTCTGAGTTTTATAGCGGTTTAACCCATGTATCACTCTGGATGTAATTACAAATGCGGATTTGCTCATCTCCATCTGGGAGACATGAATGTGTTTACAGTTCAACAGGAGGCCTTCCATTGTTGGAGGGGAAACCTGGTCTTGTTTTCATAGTTTCGGCCATCTTTTGTGTACTTCACAAGAACATTTGATTCATCCGACGCACTTTTCAACAGTGCATCTGGTTGAGTAGCAGAAGTGGTCAAATGAGCAGATGATAATTAAGTTTAGATAATAGAGTTAAACTAAGGATGTTGTTTACAACCTGTCTGAATTCTGAATCTCTCATGTTCCATGCGCTAACGGGGGCTTTTGTAAAGCCTGTTTATACTTGATGCTGTGACCGTGGAAATAAAGTTATTGACTAAAATTTAGATAGGAACATTTCTGAAAGCTACAAAAAAGGAGTCTAAGATTTAAAAAGGAAATTTTCTTTTAATACAGTGGCATTGTAAGGACTGATCCAGTACTTTTGCATTCGTATATCGGTCCCTTAACGTACCAGGCCACCTGGTAAACAAACATTAGTGATTCATTTTGGAGATGATGAACAACAAATACCTCTGGAATGTCCTTTAAGTTGCTTTATGATCTTTGCCTTTCCACATCAGACCTACAGAAATCAAACACAGCTGCACTACAAACACACTTGCATACATGTGACTCTTCAGTGGGGGTTTGGTGCAGATTGGCGACATCGCTGGGGCAGCACCGAGAGTGTGTTTAAACAAAGTAAAATTCAATTGAGGAGATGTCACTGCAGTTTGAAATTTGGCCCATGTGCTGCACAAACGGATGTTTAAAACAGAGCAGATATGTCCAATACACAATAGAGTGGAAATGGCTGTTTGCTACTTTTGTAACCCCCCCAGAAAGAAAGAAAGAAAGAAAGAAAGAAAGAAAGAAAGAAAGAAAGAAAGAAAGAAGAGAGCCAGAGCAAAAAGAGAGATTGAGTCAGGAAGCGAAGGGACTGAGACGCATCCAGACAGAAACGGTCCTGTGGTCTGAGTCATTTTCATCAGTGTGTTTGTCTTCCACTCCAAATGAATGGCAGATGCTACAAGGTGGGCTACTAACAACATCGAGGCTGCCACAACAAATAGCAGACACACATGCAGGCTCTCTGCTACACACACTGGCCAGATGCATCGCTGTGATACAACTTTGCTATAATCTCCACTAAATGAGGAAGAGCAGATCAGCTCTAAAGGGCAGGAGGACAAAGACACTGTGACAGATTGGACAAGCTTTAGCTCTCGGACAGAGCGAAGCCCAATAAATCACCTGGATTCCAGGCACTGTCATGGTCCTACATTGTCCTGCAATATGTGTATATGTGTGCATGTCTGGGCCTATGTGTCCCCAGTAGATGCACAGTTCTGACAGGCCCTACACACGCCTGTATGTATTGTCGTATACTGTATGTGTGTGTGTGTTTCTTCCTGTGAGGCCTGCAGCTGGGACAGGACCTACATAACACCAGAGCACATCAGGAAAATAGTTTAGAGTCACAATCACTGGATCACACAAGATCAGATTCAGTGACTCAGCAGGGGCCTGGGGAGCATTCACGAAACAATCACATCTAGACAAAACACAGGGTTAGCGCACACTCGTACACACAAACAGGAACAGCGTTTAACCTTCACTCTGTGGGGGGGCCTCTCGTCTCTGATTTCCCCAATTTCCCCCTGCTGATTCGCTCCCGGCAGCAGCCAGATGAGGACGAGGGTGGCACAACAAAAACTGGCGCTCTCGATCTTCCTCCTGGTCATCAGTGTCCACATCGTCATCTCAAGTGACCCAACCCCCACTCCCTCCCTCACCCGCTGCCATTCCTCACCCTCATGGGTTGTGCCTCCCAGCTGCAGCCCTGCTCATCCTGATTGCGCCTGATTTGGGTTAAGTGATTATTACCCTGCTGTGGTTTGGGTAGGGACTCTCCCACAGGCTGGAAACAAGGAAGGAGGGAGACCTCTCCATCTTACACACACACACACACACGCACACACACTGTCTGCTTAGGCGGGTATCTAAAAGAGAAAACCATGAAGGGAAAAGATGACTGGCATCCAATTATAGAGCAAATACAAATATAAAGGAATACCACAGTCTGCTTATCAGCGTGAACATTTGTGATGTTTTTTGCCTGATGAAATGTTTGATCTATCCAGTGGAACGTTAACGACATTTAAATCTCATGCATCATGTTCACTATGATTTATCCACTAAAGTCCGCTTCATTGCAATTTTTTTCCCCCCTTAGCATATTTTTGGTTATAGTCAATTTACAAGCGTTGTCATCTCAGCCAAGTATAAAAACTATTTTGCAATATTTCAACTTTCTGGTATTTTTTACGAGCAAACTAGAAATGATCATGAAAACAGGTGGATGAAAATACTTGAGAGAAATAGGAATTACAATACAAATAAAAGAGAGTCGTAAACATACAAATAAGAAAAACAGCACGCCTCAAACTATACATACACACACACACACACACTCACAGACACTATAAAGTCTTCATATAGTTTAGTAAGACGTACGTCAAAGGAGAAGCGTGCGGCAAAGGAAAAAGCGAAAATGTTCCAAACACATATTTACGACATGAAGTTAAACTGTCTCTCACTCTGTAATTCTCAGAGCTTTTTACTGCAGGCTGGGGGTGAACAAAGTGCACGTTCTGTTATTCTACCGTCTGTCTCGTCTTACATCCACCCATCAGATTTAGGGCTGAGGTTTCAGGGCCTCCGCTACACAGACTCGGGGCCTTCGCTGCATTAGGAACACCCTGAAAATTGGGTAGAGTTCAGGATGGGTTATGGGTTGCTATTCATATTCTATTCCTTTCTGATTTGCTATTTCTGGAGAGACAGTGCAGTTTCCATGGCCAATTTATGTCTGCACTTATGCTAAAATGCAATTTTCTGACAGATTCTTGGGTCAGATCTTTGGACTTTGGTTTGTGACTTACACAAAAATGAAAAAATTGTGACTTTGGTTTATTGTGGCTCCAAAAGGTGACCTGGCCTCTCGCAAGCCAAAAACGATTATGTTACGTTACTCAAATGTTTTTAATATTTCCCAGTTTCCATTACTGTTGTAGGCCTGAAACAAATACAACTCATACCTCACTTGAATGCCTCATCGCAGTGAGCTAACAGGACAGTGCTTTTTTTAGCTTATCATTTTATCAGTGGTTATTTCAGGATTTACGCTGAAAAAAATACGACTATCATTATCTCTTTCTTAAAAATCTGAATAAATGATCAGATGGTCCATAATTATGATTTAAACGAGTCCTGAGTTCATGAGTTGATGCTAATGAGTGAACAGATGTAGGCCGCACAGCTACCAGCTAAGATACGGCAGCACAGAAAGGAGAAACAGCAATTCAAAATGAATACACACAGAACCTCGACACGGCGGGGAGCCAAAAAACACACCATAATCTAAAACATACCAATTTAATCATGGTGGGAAAGATTCAGCAAGGCATGCACACCTGCTCCATGGAGCATTTCCATACAGGGAGGGATATTAGTCCAACAAGGAATTTTAATCTTGTGGCTGGAGTGGGCAGAATGCAAACTAACTGTCAAGGGCCAAAATATTTTAATTTATTGAAATTCATTTGAATCACCAGCATGATCTTAAACACTGCAGAGTGGCATAACAGTTATTTCAACACCGATCGCCAGAAGAACTACAGTAGCTAAATACAGTGTGTATTAAGCTTTGTGCTACAAATGTTACCACATCACACTGTAACATAACACAGAAATGTTGGCTGTTTTTTTTCGTTTGCATTGTGGTATAATATTTAGAGCCTCAACACAAACTATAACACAAACATATTTAAACAGCAATGGCTGCCTGCACTGTTAAAAAAAACATAGACGCATTGCACTGATGCTAGTCGTTCAGTTGTTACACATGAATGCTAATAAAAATTATTAAAATAATAATCTAGTCATTTCAACTTTCATTGAAAACGCAGTTACTAAACGCATGATAATTTCCAATACAAATTAATGAGGAGATAATTTCACAAATATTGTTTTTTTAATTTAAAGTGTGACAATATTGTAAATATAAAACCAAAATGTATTCTGTTTATCATCATTTAAAAAGAAGCTGTAAATCTGTACCTTTGTGAAGCTGCAAACAGTAAATTGTTTTAATTGTTACTTATTAACAATACTTAGCATTTATCAAGAGAGTTACAAATTAATTTTTTTCAACACAGCGATTAAACAAGAGCTGACTTTTACACTTTAGACAAATTTAAAATCTTAAAATGTTATGCCTCGCCAAAAAAAAAATGAGGTTGTGTATGTTGTCATTAAATCGGCTTGTCACCATCTTTGATACATTGATTTATTGATTCTGTGTAATTTGGATTGACACAGCATATGATGCATGGGAAAAATATTTTTAAGAATGAGATGATTCCATTTAGAGATACATCTCACTCATATGAGATGTTCTGCAGTTTTATGGAACAACATACCTGACAACAACATTAATGATTCAGATGGAGATGCCTGAGCAACGAGAAGAGATCCTGAGGCTCCTGAGGCTCAATTACACATACCAAAAACACAGTGTGAACTTTTTGAGGAGCAAATTTATCTGCTTTTAATTACCTACAAAAGCAGCTGGGCACTAAGGCTGGAATGCAGGGTGTGAGTAAATCCTTCAGCAGCAACTAATTTCAGATGTTTACCACGCATGAGCTGTTTTAAAAGTTGACAATGATGCACCAAAGTGGAAAACATAACACTGAACATTATCGTTTCTTAAAGCTGAAGAAAGAAAAATCAGAGGTTAACACTGGTCGCGTGGCGTACTGCTATAAATGCACTAACTCTAAGCCACTGCGCTCCAAAACGTTATCTCTAAATGGGGTACATGGTTCACGTTTTCTTGTCAGGTGTCAGCATCTCCAATATCATGACAGGTTAAATAAATACACCACAAATGATGCTTTGGTTTGGAAACAAGAGTGCATTGGTGAATATACAGTAGTGCGTTCTCAGGCAGAGCAAACTACGAGACTGGGCCACTGGGGCATCGCACAACACCGCACACTGTCGTCCAAACAAGAGCAGAGGAGAGAGAAAACATCGACTGAGAAGGGGGGACCTGGACCACCAGGGTTACCCCCACCCTCAATATTTACTTAAACTTTCATGGTTTGGCTCAGGTCCTAGAGGGCCATCTTTCACCCCACGGTTTCCCCTCCATCACACCCAAAAACAGCATGCAGCAAAAAAAAAAAAAAAACAGTTTCCTGTAGCAGCTGTCTGACTCGTCTGTACATTCTATGCAGACCAAACACAAAAGACGGTCAGGATGACCTCTGAGTAAGGTCAAGCAAATGGGAATGTTCACCACGTAGGTGAGCAAGCTGCCTCTCTATTGGTGTTCTTTTGGTGGTGGTAAGGTTTTCCTGACAAGAATAATATTAAAATGGCTTCCAAGATTATAAATGACATTTTTTCCTTTGAGAAATGTTCCAGTTTTTTTCATTCCTGATAGCGGAACTGCTCTGACAACTATCACAATTATAGAACATTGTAAAAATGAACACATTTAACAACAACAACCAATATACTTAACATATATTTAAAATACAAAATTTTTATAGAACTTATTTATTGTTATTTGTTGTATTTTGACATACTGAATTCTGCTATAACATTAATTTGCAATCTAAAGATGATGTAACCATGATACCGTCACTGTGAGAACATCTGGGTTCTTTTACCGTGACTACAGAAAGACACAGAAAACTAACATTAATGCTTAAATTGACAGGAGTGCATCTTTAATGCCATTTTAAAAAAGAGTTGGGGTTATGCATTAGTTAATGTTAAGTGAAAAAACAAAGTTGGACACAGGGTTAACGGAGAGCGGGAAGACAGATATATTCCCTGTCTGACTGGGTGAGGCAGCTTGCTGCGGGGGGAAAAATGCTGTGGGTTATACTGTCCCTGGGGAGCTGAGACCAGGATGACTGGTTGTTGTTTTTTGTTCTACAATCCTGGGAGAGTCCTCTTGATGTCCATCACAGCATCAAAACAACTGGAATCACTGAGAAATATTCAGATAATGACATCACATTTGTTTTGTTCTCTCTCTCTCTCTCTCTCACACACACACACACACACACACACACACACATCTCCTACACTGATTTCCCACAGAGGTCTTGGTCAGGGAAAGTGAAAGGGGGGAGGCAAAGTGTTTTTCTGGCTGTGGAAAAATGGAGGCACGTTTTATGACCCATGTTCCCTGTCCTCCTGTAAAAATCACACCAGCCATTTTCCAGCATTGCAGCATCATCAGCTGTGCAGCCAATGAAAACAATGGAGCGTGTGGAGAAGAAACAAGGCAAACAAAGGGGAAAAGGCCTCATGGACGGAAATACCTGCAGGTCTACTTTAAACATATACATCATCCTTTCCCTGCCCATCAAACACAGAGGTTACATCCCTTACCTACTCACACACACACATACACACACACACATACACACACATACACACACACACACACACACACACACGTAGAAACCTTTAAGGCTCACAACCCCTGAGAAGTTCTCATGGGTTTTCTGTGGCAATCCAACCTGGCAATCTTCCAGAGCGCTCTGCAGGCACTTTGTTTTGCTGAGGGGGGTCCTCTCTGTGTGGGTGGGTAACTGGGCACAGTTTTGTAATTCCATATTATAAAAGGAAAACTGCCAAGCTACTCTGCCTGTGCCGTAATTGTGATTGTCATACTCTCTATTGAATTACGCAACGAGAAGGGGGGGGGCGGGCAATTCTCCGCTAAGTCTTGAAGATGAGAGAGCAGGAAACGGCAAAGTGGCTGTCCTGTGAGGTCCTGTCTGTAGAGGTCGGATGAAGACATGCATTGTGTCCATGATTCATACGCCACATCATATTAGTGCACAACAAGGGCTGAGACGAGGCAGATTGGCTAGGAAGACCACGGGGAGAGGGACAAGGCATTTGTATCCTCCTCTGCTTGTAATACGTGGTAACAAGGGTGATTTGCACAGCTAAATCAAAACCAAGTGATGGTGACATTGTAGTCGAACGCATCTTAAGATGATGAAGATTTTCGGTGTGTTTCGCATCGGAGCCCACTGCAATCCATTTGTTTCTCAGCAGACTCAGTCACTCGAGGTAACATGGCGAGCTGGTTAACCTGCGAGAGCGTGCTTTAGCCCTAATGCGCTGCAGATGTAGCCATCTTAGAAGTCACACGTTTTATTAAAAGCTTGCTGCACCACTGCTTCCCTGCCTCCCTATCGCTTAAAGGAAAAGTTTAGACAATGGGAATTGTGTCCATTTACCTGGGGGATGTAAGGAATGATGCCGCCGCCACTTTGATCGAGACACACGTTTTGCGTTAGACAACATGACTGTTTGGTTATTTGAGAACATTTAAGAAGAACAGGCTGCGAGCAGCATCGAGGCAGCGTTAACGCAGGATAGGTGCAGGATGGATGGATGGTAGAGGACTGTGAAAGCGTCCAATGGACATGCCTGCCCGGCAGCCACATGACTCACGTCGTTAGAAGGTCTATTATAAAATTGGCTATGTATTACCGAGACCTAATGTGGGCTCCTGGCAGTCCTGTGCAGTGCCTGTGGTGAGGCTATCTAACACAGTCTGTGGGCTTTATCTGTTGTTATGATCAGACTCGCAGCAGACCTGCCTAAACGCCGCTTATCTCCCCGTGCATCCGAGCGTACACCCAGAGCGGTGAACAGAAAGAGAAAGCTCAAGATGCGTGAACAAGGTCCAATCAGATGATTCGACCTGAAATCACAGGAGAACGCAGGCACCTTTAATTCTTCATCGACCCCCATCTCCACCACCCCCACCACCACCAGAGGCTCCTCCTCATCTCCTTCCCTCGCTCTGGACGACCCTCAACACTATGCCCCCCACCACCACCACCACCCTGGCTCCATTGCTTCAGGAGATCCTATCATTTCTCCCGCAGCCTAGATTTCTTGGGTGACTTCAAAGCTTGTTCACTAAGTGTTTAGAAGAATGCAATGGAAACAGGAAAATAATGTTCTGATTTCTGTAAACTTTATAACATCTGCTTTTGCTTAGCGCTGGTGGAGTGTGAAGCAGGGGCTCCATACTGTGTACGGTTTGGGACATTTTTTCCCACAGTTTTAAATGGTACCTTGCAAACTGTGCAAGACAGTGAGGTTAAGCCTAATGAATTTATTCCTAATGGTCACAAAAAATGTCATTAATAAAGCCTTAGTGCCAGCAGCAGCAGCAGCAGCAGCAAGCAAGTTTAATTCCTTCCCACTTTCAGCCACGTCACAGACCATTTGAAAAGCAGGTGAGGATGAATCCCACAATAAAGAAACAGTTTGACCCTCCAAGACCTAATTCCCATTTCTGTTTGTATAACCTTCATCTTCGGAGAATTCGGAGGATGCAATGAGTATATTTCCACTGAGAGGGAAAGGAACCAGGCGACGCTTTGCTCGTGTCCCAAAAGGCCTGTGAGTAATGTTGCTGGCACCGTACAAGCATACACACAGACTAATGCTACCTCCGTGTGTATACACAAAATGACAAGTCGTTTTTAGGACCAGGCCAGATAACTCCATCACAATCTCCCCATGCTAACAGGGCAGCATGACAAGAGCGCCGTGTATATACACATATACACACATACACACACACACACACATAGCATCCGACTGGCAGCCTCAGGGCTCCTGTCTCCTTTCCCCTAACTCAATCATGCTCAGGTTTCACTCTCGCCCATCCGAGGCTAACTCGCTTCCTCTCTCTATCCCCTCACACAACCCCCCATCCTTAAAGTCCTTAACCCACATCCCACCCATACAGTATTGGTTACTAATCTGGCAAACATGTAAACAAAAAGACAAGGCTGACACAGATTTTATTTTATTTCTTACAAATAGTTAAATATGTAGTTTAGAATCATTCTTTGTTTTTGTTCAGACAGTTGAAATAAAGACACAAGACAGTGAATGTTGGCAGGTTTGTGCACGAGACCAGCGAGGGCACATGTGTAGCTTCAGAGAGCGAACATGTGTTAAAGGAAAAATCCTCTCTAAATCACCCTGACACTGCTGAATAAAAATAACCATTGGCAACCTCGCATGTCTCCATTTCATTGTTGGGATGTATATTTTCCATATACCAATAAAAGTGCCAAAATATCAAAAACATTGAGTCATGTTGGGCTCAAGTATTTCCAGCCGGGAAATGTTTGGTCTATTAAAAAGTTCAAATGTCAGTCTGTGGCATCAGTCCCTCAAATCTAAAGAGCAAACGCTTCTTTCCAGTGTGCTTCATTTTGTTCTGACATTTAACGGCCTAATAGGAGGAGATAACATTTTCTCCACTGACAGCAGCCTCAATAAACCACACAGCATCTCAGACAGAAGATATAACAATTTGTCTTCTTAACAAGCCAACAAAACGCAGACTCAGCAGACTCCAGACAAAGCAGCCTTCCTCACATGGGACCTTGCTTTGAATATTCAAACTTTTAAAATTGTCCCTCACTATTAAATTAAATAAAAAATATTTAACAAGAAATTTCACACAAAAAACCAAAAACAAATGAAGACTGTTAAGATCAATATATTTGTAAAATACCACAACCGGGTAGTGTCAAGTTTTTTTTTTAATATCTGGGAGATTAATTTGAGTCAGTAACTTGAACGAAAACGTGGTGCAAAAATACACCTTTTTCAAAATCTACTAATTACCATGCTTTGGAATCAACTTAAGGTTCAGGTAAGTGTATATAATTAGAGGTATATGGGTCATATAGTAATTAGCGCTGTCACTAGCAGCAAGGTCTGACCTGGCACCAGCCTTTCTGTGTGACATTTACACACTCCCCAACTTACTGCTTTCCTCTGGGTGCTAACGCTTTAGCCCTAAAGTGTAAAGAAATGGGACGAACTAGAACAAATATTTTTAGTCTGGGTTCACAGGGTGGACCAATACATGGATTTGTCTGACTCCTGCTTAATGCATAATATCCCCAGATAGGACAGATGGTTATTTTAAACATGCACAAATGCCAATGTAGCATTTTTAGCAGGACGTATAACGATGCAGGATAAAGAAAAGTGGCGCATGAAAAGTTTCAGTGATCCTTTGCTTACACACCAAATGACTGGAGGCTCTCAGAGGTTAACTCAAGCTGAACTAGGCCACAAGCTGGGGGGGTGGGGGTGGGGGGGGGTCCTTGTCAGGCCCGTGTGCCTGTGTGAGTCTGAACATGCTCTAGGTCCACTCTGCTCAACCTGGCTCTGTTCTCTGTTAGCTTGGACTTCACACATTCACTGAGAAATGGTGACAATGCCATTTTGTATACAGCATTGTTGTACTGCACACGTTTAGGGGGTAATTGCTTGCACATGCCCTGTAAACATGTCCAGTGTAAGAGGCCGCGCAACACGGCAGGCATATGAGTGGCAGTATGGGATACGTACTGGAGCCACTCGGCTTTAATGCCAGAATTATCTTTTTTTTTAAATCAAAGATATTTAATGTGAGAGTATGTATTAATTTGTTTCTATTTTTGATCAATATTATTGAAGAAAAAATGTTAACATAAACATAACATAAACATAACATAAATAAGTGTGGAATAAACATTATATGGTTTCCAAGAGAAAACATTTGCAGGGACACTTTCCCTAGTGGTCATCATTCACAGTGACCGTGAAGGGGAGGAGTTAAAGAGCTGGTCAAGTTTGCTGGGTAAACAATCATTTCATGGCCAGTTGGACTCAGGTCATGTCTATCCTAATTTGCCCGGAGAAAAAAAAAAACAGTGACATCTTCCTCCGCTTGTGACCAGCTCTCCTTCTGTCGCTCTCCTTTAACCACTCCATACAAGCTAAGTCATTTGTTTCCTTGCCCTCGACGCCCACTGCCATGATGAATGGGCCCAAGCTCCATTCAATTAGGGCCAAAGTGCGAAGACGCGGGAACAATGGAAACTGGCCTGAGCCGTGCGGCGCAGACCCTCAGCATTCTTCACAACAATTTAGTCTAATTAGCATCAACTCCTGCCCCATCCATCATACTCCTCAAGAAACATAAACAAACTGTCAGCTCTAGCGTAACAAACAGATCGCCCAGCTACTTAGCACAAATTATTCTTACATGAAACGCAGCTTCTCAGGCAAACCTCCCCCACCGCCCACCGCTCCCCCCTTCAGGCCATCTGGGGGAATGGAGAGTTATTAAAATTGAAGACATATGTTTCAGTCAAGTTCAACTCTCCAGAGTGCCACGGTGGACACGGTGACAGTTTCCTCTGCCGGCTCATGCTGTGATGGCTGAGGCTGACTGAACGGGGAGTGGCGACCAGGATCAGTGTGTGTGTTCAAGGGTGTGTACACACACAGTATGCGTTAGCAATCATGTAGTACGTGCATGAGTCGTTGGAGTCGAAGAATTTCTATATCAGCGGACTATGTATTAGTAAAAAAAAATAAAATTGTGTGCATTATAAATTTATTGTCTGCCACAACTTTCTTTTCTTTTGCATCAAGGCTTTCCTGCATCCAGCTGCCTTTTATGACTTCACATCTGAGAATATTTATTAATTCATAAATCATACTTCAGATTTTCTCCCATTTGCACCTGAATTAAAAATAGCTCAATGACTGTTTTTTTTAAACTGTCTGTACTGTCATCTACTGTCAAAGACTCCTGCTGTGATAAGTCTGCGATCATCCTATGACATGTGCTCTGTGCTACTAGATGCTATAAGTGCAAATGTTTCCACATATCGCTGACTCTTTTTGGACTTGACCTTTACTGGTAGAACAGTGGGCAAAACTTGCCCCTCTCGAGCCCGAGTGCTTCCACCTGACTCCTGACCTAAAGGCGCATGATGATTGTGAAGACGCAATTTATGAGAATATGAACTGCCGGTTGATTCTATGCAGGTTGAGACAACACAAATGAACAATCAACACCTAAAAGAAAAACTGTCAGTTATGAAGCTTCTATGACAAAGAAGTGTGAATAAATTAGCTCAAATGAATTCAAAATAATCAATGTTTGATAGGAGTGAAAATTTAAAAAGCTACAACATTGCTGATTGTAGTAAACTGAGCTTACTAAGTAATACAACAAGTGTGTATTGGTGATTGTGTGTTGAACTGGTGCTCCACCAACTCCTCTCTCCCAAAAAAAACCTCTCCCACTCTACATGGACCATGCTTAATTTGTCGATTTTCCATTTTCTTCTTGATGTTCTGCAGAGTGTGAAATGCTTCACTAATTATCGGGGACGTTTGGCAGGAGAGCCGTGTTGTTTTTAGAGAGCCCATGGCAAAGCTCACTCATCCCAGCAAACGAGGAACTGTGCAAACTCACAGTGACAAATAAACCAGACCCCCACCGCCTGCCGCCCCACCTATGTTAAAATCTTCAACAAAATAACAAAACTGAGCACACATTTTTCTTCCCTACTTATTCCTCATTAAATAGAACACAGTGTGTGTGTGTGGGGTGGGGTGGGGGTGAGGATGGGGGCTCAAACCCAAACCACGGGAGTTGAGAGAGGCTGTGACAGGCAGACTGCAGAGGAGCTGGATGCCTGAGCCAAGGTGAGAGTGGAGGGTTATTCTAATCAAGCTAATTCCCAGCAAACCTCAAAATGATGTCATCCAGTGTTAGCTCATTAGAGATTCTTGTCAGGAAGCCAACACTAATTCACATTCAGTCATGAATGCGAATATGAACTCTCTCTCTCTCTCTCTTCTCTCTGCATCCCCTCTCACAGGATCAATGTAAAGATCTGTACTATATAAGAAGTATGGAGAGGATTTCAGGTCTTCAGCCGCACTAGAATGACCGATAAAAAGATTACATTTGTCGTTTAGTCGGCGTGCAGTGACTCGGACGATATGCTGTTTGCTTCACGTACACACAGAAACACCCTTTTATGTCTATGCTTTCCCACAAAGCTCAGTTTTTCCTCCTAGTGTTTGGATGCGGAGAGCTTTCCGCCCCGTCTCCTCCCTGATGGGTATCACTCACAAGCCGTTAAGCTTCTGAAATGCTCTCTGGCCTGAACTGTCAGTGCTGTGACTCGGCCCGCAGACTGACTCTCAGATCACATGCGCGACTCTGTCAGGGAGAGAGAGGTGGACAGTGCCAGAGCCGTCCTCTGTTGCCACTCCCAAACCCTTCTGCTCGTTTTCTGCCTTCTCTTTCCTCCTCCTCATCTTTTCACTATCCATTCCTCTCTGTGAGCGGGACAGGCTCTGCATTTGTTGGCAAATGAGTTACATCATGCACTTACGCCCTCTCATATATATATATATATATATATATATATATACATACATACACATGTATATATATACATATATTGGTTCACAAAGTGGGAACCTCACAAGTCCACCCATGATTTCATTTCAATTTTCCACCGAGTGTAGATGTCTCATATTATTTGTGTTTAGTGTTAAGAAATAATTATTCTCACTAATCTAACGATAGTTTTTTTTCTGTAAATTGACTTGCTTATGATAGTAAATGTATAAAAAAAATTACTATTACAATTTCTTTAACACAAAGAATTGTCTTTGAACTCTGTGATTTGGTCCGACCAACACTTTACGAGAAAATCTAAAGATATTGTGTTTTCTATTGAGAATGAGAAGTTGGAAGTGTATAGCTGTCGATAGATCTTATTATGCTATTTAGTCTAAAGCCCATTTGTATCATGCAACTTTGAAAATATTTTTTGTATTTATCTATTATCAGCTAAAATACCTTAAAATAAAATCTTCCGATAAAACTGTGATTAGTATTGTGTATTTCCATTACATAAATTACTAATGCAGGCCTGAGGACAAGATTATAAATTTAAAATATTAGTTTTAAAAATGCTAAATTATAACGTTAATAATTGGTTGAAATAAAATAAAAGTAAGTCTCAGAGTAGAGTGTAAATTTAGGGACTATGGATCCACTGAAACCACTTGCTTTTCACATTCATAGCATATCCTCGCTATGTATCAATGCAACATAGTTTACTCAACTGGCAGCATTATGTGGCTTGTGCATGTTTATAGGTTCACACAAACATTTACATGCAACCTTGAAAAAAAAAAAAAACATTTGGCGCCTCAGCACAATACAACCCAGCTCACAGTGTGATGATGAAGCTGACTGAAGGACTTGATGCACAGGAGAATGTCTGCCTGAGTAGAGTAAATCACTCCCTCTGCTGACGATAGTGAGAAAGACGCTGCATTTCAGGTGCTGTTCATCTGGCAGAAGTTTCAGAGGCCTGCCTCTAGAGAAAGAAAACAAACCCTGATCCGCTTCCCCAAGAACGGCTCCCTGTGAGCCAGCCAGCGGCCTCCAGGAGACTGTCCAGCCGCTCCGGCCCCTTGGACCAGGATGTTTGGGTTAGAAAATGACTTTGCTACTCCCTCGGCCCCTTTCACTAATTGCCCCAGAGGTAATTACCTCGTCTCCTTTTCACTTAAGAAAAACCAAGAGCCATAGTTTTATTGTATCGAGTAAAAAGTAAAGTTTGCTAAAATTAGCATGGGTAATATTTTTATAACAATTATTACATTTGGAAAAATAAATGTATTAAACCAGAAGCCGTGAGTGATGTAAACACCATTAAAATAAAGTGCCTAATAACCGATCAACTTACATTCCCCTGTTTACTCAGCAGCATTCAAAACGAGCAAACTCCGGTTAAATAATCCTAAAGAAAAAACTTTTACTAACAAAATATTTCCTCAAGTAATCACAATAATAACATCTGCAAAACCGCAACAGTCTACGTATGATCACTCAAGACATTTCCTTTGTGGGGGGGTGGGGTGGAGCCATACCATCAACTTGAAGTCGATTCTGAATATGAGGGGGAAGGCTGAATCGCAAAGGCCTGAGCGTGTCTTTCTGCCTTCCTCTGGCTATGGGGACTGATAGATTGGTGCCGAGTGCAGATTCTCCCCTGGGTGCGATACATCAGGCTGCAACGGTCCAAGTACCATTATGAAACACACTCCAGGGTACAGCAATTCAGAAAAGACCAGAACACCAATGGAGCTCTCAAAAGATTTCTTCTTGTGCGGCATGAGCAAATCTTTGACTGATAATTCCCCTCTAACTCGAACACACCACCTGCAAACCTGGAATGCACAAATACGGTTCGGGAAAAATTTACCGCCGAGTTCGAACACAAATATGGAAAGCAATTAAAATGTGTTCATCTGCTTTAATACGTATGCACCAGACTCAAGGGGGGATTTACGCCGGTTCTTGCAGAAGTTATTGTTGGACTCATGTCCTCCTTTTGAGGACATCAACGTCGGTGTCTCCTTATAGAAGCAGCTGCGGGTTCCTCCAAAGCAGTCAGGGGGTTCTTATTGAGAAAGCATCTGTCACATTGCTGCCCAGCTGAGCGCTCGCACTGTCAGACCTCCGATAACTTAACCTTCCTCCCTACCATTTCTCCTCGGGCCACCGCTCTCCCCCTGGACCGCCTTCAAACGCTGCTGAGCTGCAGGGCCGGCGCCCTGTGTGGTCTCCGGCCTACTAAACCCATCTCAGCGCGACCTCTTGTTTTAACACTCACGCAGGCCATAGAAAATAGAGCGTGTGTCATATCTGAGTCATGATTTGGATGACTCGGTGTGGGGTGGAACGACGTCGGGACTCGGTGTGCTGAATGAAAGCTTGGAGGCCTTTCAGAATAAATGTGGACAGTGACCGCTTTGCTGGTAATATTAACATTTCCAACGATACCTGCGGTAAAGTAAACACAGATGTGAAGGGATTCTCTCATATGTTCAGAGCTGTGGATAAAATCATTTGTGCATACATGTGAAAGGATCAGCTAAGCTATCCATCTTCACATTTCCTTTAAAATCCATTAGCTCCACCCGACTTTCCTGCTACAAGCGCCACCGGGAACAGTACAGAAGCTTAACTCGATACATTACAAAAATGCAATATGGCTCTCTTCTGCCCTCTAGTCCCACCGGCTGACTCATACTATTCATGAAATAAATGGATCAAATTCGGCTCTCAAGGCAAAACATTTTGATCCTTATTAAATATCTGTGCGGCAAATTAATGCCAAAATATTAAGAGCATCGTTTTTTCTCCTCAGATGTTTTTTTATTAATTCCAAAATCAAAAGCAGATAAATTTAGACCATACTGCAGAAGATATTCATCCTAAGGCGGCAGCTTTAACTACACGTGAATATTAACACATTATTCCAAACTAAATTAAACTCGTGTATAACAGCTCCTCAAAAACAAAAAAGCTCTTTCACGATTGCAACACACTTGACTTTTACTGCATGACGCTTTCAAAATTGATTTTAAAATGACAATGAAATGGAAAACTAATTCCTAACATGACCTTTCATTCAGCTTTGTTTCTCATTATCAACTTTTTCCTCGTTCTCCGCCAGCATCTCTCTTTCAACTATGTCACATCCTCCAACCGCTCGAGATCAGAACAAAAACGAAGTGTCTATAAATTTCAGCTTCCCTAATTAAAGCCTTGCGCCGGGACATGTTCGAGCATGGCTACCAGGCACAGTATACATCCTCTGAATCTACACAAATTGGCCCATGAGCACAACAAATTACATTATGATTACTGCGCTGGCCCAAATGCTGTTCATCTTGATAGAGTTAAACCAAAGTGGGCAAGCCTGTCAACCAACTACAGAGCTACAAGAGGGAGAGAGAATTATTGTTTTTGGCTGGGGCTTACAGTAAAAACCCGTGTTGTAAATTTCCAGCTCATCCAGAGAATCACAGGGCAGACGCAGACAATGCACACATATGCATACACAAACGCACACACGGATACACACAAATACATATACAGCCATGTAATTCTGTTTTTTTTAAGTTTGTCCAGTTTTGTTTTTGTTTTTTTGACAGTACTTATTATGTTTATTTATATTTAAGCGATTACAGCGGGAGCACGGCGGGCTTGTAATTACTGTATCTGAACGTACTGAATCGTGCATCGCATCATGTTGAAATAACATGCGGTTTGCTTTGGCCTTGTCTTATTTTTGGAGATTTCCTCAAACAAAGCAAAAATATTAAACAAGAGATCCAAAACCGGTGAGCCTGAAAAATCTGTGTTAGGAACCCATCCAGTGGTTACTGGTGCCACACAGCAGTAGATCCATGTGTCAAACGTGGGTGTATGAGCTCAAGGTGGGAAGTTAAATGTCCAGTTCACGACCTTTCAACACATGTCAGTGTTCATGAGAGAACAAGGTGGTAAGAGGATAAATAGAGTGTATGTACTGTTTTGTGGTGATACAGAAATTTTGAAATTGTGCAACTGAATTCATCAATTTAAATTTCCTACTACTTATACTACCACAAATACGACTATGTCCTATCAAATATTCACTTAGTGTGATGGGCAAACTGCAGGAACGGCAGACAGAGGCTTTTCAGGTGTGGAAAAAAATGCACTCATCTGTAAACATAATTTAGATACACAATTACATAAAAAAAAACACACGCACTCCTCTGATGCATACATATGCACACATATCTTAAACAAACATACTCAATTATATCTAATTTTATATATAATCTATAATCTTTCCATAAATTGCTAACTTGGTTACTAATATACACCAAAACAAACAAACACACAAATATATTTAACCATTCTATGGTCTTAAAACACAACTCATGCATGCACACACACACAACTGTTTCCTTAAATACACACCAGGGAAGTATGCAGAAAACACACACACTTCTCACAACAGTAAACTTTCATTTTGGCCCTTGACCACTTAATCTAACTAGTCAGTTAAGCATGGGTTGTGTACCAGATCTCCACCCCATCTTTATCACTGTTGCCATGTGCTGCATGTATCTGCCTTCACTTTTTGCTTTATACTTGCCATGAAGTGCTTAAGTGATCTCAGTGCTTACTTAACATCTGTCCCATTTCCCAGTTTAACATGCGTTTTGTTCTGACTACAACCCACTGTGCACACAATAATGACCTGTACTACTGGAATGCTGTGTCGAAAGACGTAAAAGGGCTTTGTTTGCTATAATGAAATCATGCAATGATGCGATAAAATACTTTTCAACACAATCTAAAAGCAGCTCCATTGGACAACTAGCAACACAGTTTACTGGTTTTAATAACTGGAACCTTTAAAAAAGAGGTGGGGATTCAGAGAAAGCCTCCCGTGTTGAAAATCACAATTAACCTTCTGAATACACTCGACATTGTAATTATTATTATTCCAAGAACATGCATACCTGCCCCGTGTGTGTTGCTGAGACAGAACATGAGAGGCTGTTATGAAAGGCCCGCTGTGACTCGACTAAGACAGTTTTAAATTAACACTTGGATAGCAACTGTATAATAATAAATAATGATGCTGAGTGTCACTATAACACTGCTCTTACAGCCCACGCCTACTTATATTCATTTAAGTAGAATGCCAACATCCAACGGCCAAAAACCGTCCTATACATCCATTTAAAATAAACTACTCACTAACCTGAGTGTATTAATATCCTTTCATTTGCATACTCAAAAATACACAATCTGGCATTGTCATAGCAGGTTAGTTCATTGTGACATCACTCCACCAAAACATTGCATACTTCCCAGTGTTTTATTTCCAAAACAAGCAGTTTATAGTTTAACGGAAGAGCTGTTGAAATGTACTGTTTGCTGTGTGTGTGTGGGGGGGGGGGGGACATACTGTACATCTGACTATTAAAAAAAAAACAAGCCTAAATTATAATCAAATGTGTATTGGACATGTTGAAGGCCCATTAGCTTGATAGTAATATGAAATATGGTTATTATGGAATCGTGTCATTAATGATGCAGTAGTCTGACAGCAAAACAAACAAAATAAACAAACAAACAAACAAACAAACAACAACAACAACCCACTGGACTCGGTCCCTGACTGCAAACAGCTGATTCAGAAGTGGCTGCAGTGCACGCGGCGTCTCTTGGCTGACTGCTGATGTCGAGGTGGGCGCGTGGCCGCGCGAGCTCCGGTAATTGACCGGACCGACTTGTTTCTCGCCCCTCGAACCGTGGACCTGCTTCGGCCTCCCTCCCACACTCTGCCGGCGGACCGTCTCCATCAATCATGTGGTTAAGATAACGTCGGGAGTGCGGCCGCGGCTCGTACGTCACGTCACCTCGCGCCACCGGTTTCCAGCTCTGCACGCGCAGAGTGCTCTCAGTGCGTCAGCGCAACACATCTGACGCAGTCTGCATCTGCGTCAAACATTTCTCACGTCCTCTCTGCAGTTTGCCTTCATACAATTAAACTCACGACAAAATGTGCGCATGGTGTTTGTTGCTATAGTTGCACAAAAATTATTCGCAAATATTTATTTTGCAGAGCGGGAGGATTTGCGAACAACGCACGCGCTTCACACACACACACACACACACACTCCATATCTAACGGGCGGACACGAGGGACTTCTGGCCTGGTTTGATCCGAGCTGGATGACTGAGGCTCTTCATCGGCACATCACGGTCATTAGTTCCGCTGACGGCCGCAGAGAGAGTCGGCCAAACGTTGATATGGAAATAGGCTTATTAATATACTGACCCAGCGAGTTATGCACAATAACAAATGTTTTATTTCTGTCCAGTTCGTGTTTTCAGCTGTCTGCTGGAAATGCATTTATTTATTTATTTATTTATTTATTGTTCAAGCGAACCCAAATCGCCTTATTCATTATCCCTCAGCAATAAAACATAATTTAATTCCAGGCCTCGATGACTGCATTATTAAAATCCCTGAGCCACGGATACAGTGCACGAGCGTTCATTAACTTATCATCATCACTGTGTCTATGATTATTATTCTGGGATGCCAGACATTCACAGCGGGTTCATTTGACTTCCATTAGACTTCGAGCCTGTTCCTGTTCACCACTGTGATCATTCACATTAATTAAACCTGGTTGACGGATACAATAAATCTTGTGTGTTTATTTAAGGGCTGCTTGGTGTGTTGTAATTGTCTACAGTAAATGAGGGGTTACTTTAAATCATGCACCCTACAGCGTGCTGTTTATTTACCAAGACTCAAGTCCAACATCAAGAACCTGATCAGCCAGTCATCCAGTGATACTTATAATAACCGGTGTGACGCTGACTTGTCATAAATGTAAATCGTCACCTTGCTGTGAGACACACGAGGAGAAGCACTGACAACAACACCAACACAGATGCGTCCATCACTCAGCACCATCATGGCTCATTTTAACCAAGCCATCCACGTGCGAGGATGTAAACAGAAAAGTATCTAATCCAAAGGCTACAAGAAACATATTGTTAAATATGAGGGGCGTGAGTCTCAGCCGCAGTGAGACTGAACCAAAAAAAAGCAAAAAAAGCAAAAAAAAAAAGCAGGGAGCTGATTTAGAGGACCAGGCCCGTCCAGAACCAACATGACTTCAAACATGAGGTCATCTAAACATCTGTCTCCAACATGTCCGCCGGGAGTTCAATCAAAGACCCGCTCCAACGTGCACAATTGTTTCTGGAAATAAATATTAGGCCTAATTCGGCAGTGATTGGTGCAGCCCCCCGGGACTCAGCACGGGGAAGGGGAAAAAGAGGAACACTAAAGGCAGCCTCTGTCAGTGAATGACACACACACACAACCATGTGCAAATACACACATCTGCACACACACCCACACAGTGTGACTTTATTTATTTGATAGCCCCCCCCTCCTTCGTTTAGCCTAAGTGTCTTTATTTGTTCTGATTTGGGCTTCGGTGTTTAAAAGCAGCGACATGTGAGCGAGGCTCTGACAGCCTGTCTGTCTGCCTGTCTGTCTGCACGGGGAGACGCAGTAATCACGCGCAGGGCAGGCTGTCTCATGTCGTCACAGTCCATTTGCTGGAGACGGATCGATTTACTCATGGAGTTGGGTTTTTTTTAAACATGCATCAAACGAGCAGATGTAACAAAGGACTCGGAGAAAACATTACAGAAGTCGAACTAGATATCATTTCCTCATACTTGTTTCCCCGCGTGCTCAATCAAAATGACATTATTTTAACGAGCAGGTTGCTGCACCAGAACAAAACATGCATATATTTGTTTTTTTCCCCAATCTAGCAAACATTTCCAGTGCAGAGCAGCCATTCATCACCACTGTCTGCCCATTCACATAAAACTGAAAGAACAAGAACCCATCAGGAGGTATACAGTATGCGACCACTACCCCCTTGTGGACGAAAGAGGAACAGTGGCAAAGATAAAGCTGTTATTTGTGCCAACTCCTCACAACAGGATGAAATACGTGTTTTAACGTTCACAACATCAGCTGTTACTGTAAATACACTGCATCAAAGATTATGTTCATTGCTGACTTATCTGACAAGTATTCCTTCATGGGAGTTAAAGATAGGGCTGCGATTATTATTATTTTCATTATCAGCGCTGGCTCAAACATGGTTTCTGACCAAAATACTCAGTTAACAGTGATATGTGAAAAAGACAAGCAACAAATCTTTCACCCGAGAAGCTGAAATCATCTGATACTTGGAATCATTTCACTCATTTTGCGTGAGTTCACATATGAGAGAGGATGAACTGAAGAGGCAAAACCTCATATTTTACAAAACAAGATAGAAGAGTTCCATTCTCCTTCATCTCTCAATAGTAACTGTCATTTCTTTCCAATCGCTCCCACTTTGCATAAACCAAACACCAAAGATTTTCCCATGTTGATTCAGTTTCTTTGGGAAAACACACTAACCAAATGGTTTTCTGATTGAATTTGCATTTCAGCTTATTCACAAAAAAAAAATCAACACACTGTACTCCAGCAGCCGCTCAGCACACATCCCACACACACTATCACCATAATGCAGGTAGACAAATATCCTCACACCCTGTTCAATCACAGTCAGAGCACACAAATCAGACCAGCCACTTAATAAAAGTGCATCGAGTGGGAAAAGAAGGTGGAGAAGGGAAGGTGGAGGTGAGGAGAAGCACAGAGGCCATTCAGCTCTGCTGTAAAAAACCCTGCAGGCTCCCATCATCCTGGGCGAGGAGAGACAAGAGCCTCCTGACCGCAGGTTGTCAGACCCAGGAGGCTCAACAGAAACAACACCAGAGTACATGTGGCACCAGGTTCTTCCTACAGTCACACCCTGAATACTCTCCAATCACCGAATACCATTTGAAGTCAGTGCCAACATGTCATTTTCTCATCACCTTAGCTTTACAACACCAAACACACAATGAGCCAGCCTATTAAGTGAAGCTTCAATTAACATTGGAATAATGGACAGACAGATAATAAATCCTCAGATTAAAGAAAAACTTTTTAGGTTATGTATTGGTTAGATATAAAACAACCAATAAAGTTAAACAATGGCCTGTGGGAAATCCTATGACTGTATTTGACTGTAAACTACTGTGAGCTACTGTTAGCTGCTCCTGAAATAACATTACTACTGTGCACCTGTAGTCCACTATACAGAGTATAGCTTCATGCTAACACCACACGACCTTTGCAAACGTTCATCAGCAACAAAACACACAACTGACAACTTTGGAGCCACAAACAGCAGACGCCAGCTCATAGAAAATACACATTTTACACAACAGTCACGCAAGACAACAAAAGAGATCAGACGAGCGATAAATTAGGATAAACTCAGGCAGGGGACACATGAAACTGAAGTAATGTTGTGGGATTCGCCAAGAGCACGTGACAAATGGAGGGACAACAAACAAACAATGTGTAAAGTAAAGTTGACTGTGTGTGTTTGTGGAAAGAAATTCAAAATGTAAACAACATTAATGGCAACACAAACAATAGCCTGTAATACAACAACAAAATGGCGTACAAACATTAAACAAACAGGTGCATGTTACCTGATAAACCGACATTTTAGCCTGTTATCACTGTAGTTAGAGTGGAAATTGACACAAAAAATAAACTCACCAGATGACAGGTAGCATCTCGGTGAGGTATACAGCCGGTGCGAAGCGACGTAAAACAGAAAAAACAACGTTTAGTAAAAGCAAAACACCGAGAAAAGCGACGTTACGCCATGTTGACTTCAGCGTCCGCCATTATCACCAAACATTTATTTACAAAAAACAAGGAACGCCATCTGCGCTCAGTGCTGCCACCGGTGGCCAAAAGTCGTATCGCAACTCTGAATTGGAAAAAAAAGTAGTCCCATTTTAATGTATGGGCTTCATATAGAAATTTAAGTGGACTTATACTGTGCATTAGACCAATTATTAATTAATTATTAAATGTGAAATGAAAACCATGTGTCTTTGCTTGATTATTGTTATTATTGTTATCGTTTTGCTCTTTGTGGAGGTTAAAGTGAGAAAATGATAACTGAACACTGACAGGTTTACTGTATGAAGTTTCACATATTTAGCCAACAGATTCATTGCAGTTTTATTGTTCTGACGCAGATCAGCTACAGTTCCATCTGTTAGATTTAGAAATGCCAAAGCTAAACAACAACGAAACCCTTGTTTGGTGTCAGGCGAAATCCCAGACTCGTCCATCCACAGACAAAAGTTAGATTGTCTGTTAGCTTCTGCACTCAGCTCCTCTCTGATTATCAACCACAGGAAAAAAACTCAATCTGAAAATTACTTCAAAACACCAGTGCATAAGAATGTTGACTGTGTGTAACATTACCTGGGTGTACATTAGCTGCATGAAGTTGTACATTACACCGAGCCAGGCTGAATAACCACCAGGGCAAAGTGAACTACAGCCCTCATGCCCCAGGTTATTTGCTCCTGTAAAGTACAACGTTGCTGAAACCTCTGCAGTATTATTATCAGTTTACCTTGCGGTGGGTAATGATGGGGTCCTTGCATTAGGTAGGACATGTAAACGTTTTGTTTCAGTGGAAAAGGTCTGGTTACACAGGACTTCATGAGAATTATGGGACATATTTGGAGGGTAGTAGGTCAGGGGTCATGGGTGGCCCAGAGTGGATTTTTGGCTTTGGGCCCCTTAACAGGTCAATACAGCCATGAAAACATACTGAATTTCAATACCTGCAGTGGTTTTGACTGCCAGCTTTTTATATATTGCATCCATTATGTAGGATAGAGGTAGACCTATCACCAGCTGCACTGGATATGATACACAATCATGAGCACTTTATTAGGAACACCTGGACACCTGCTTCATGCAGGTATCCAATCAGCCAATGTCCTGACAGCAGTGCAGGGCATAAAGTCAGGCAGGTACATGTCAAGAGCTTCAGTTAATGTTCACGTCGTCAAACATTAAAACTGGGATATAAGTGGCGTTATTATGGTAGTTGACTCAATTCAACTTTGTTTCTAATCGCACCTTTCATATAAAGCGGGTCTCTTTGAAGAAATATTCCCCCTGGGGCGATCTCGTGGTGAGAGTGGCAAACAAATACTCCCCATGTTGTTTGCATAGGAGCTGGTTTGAGTATTTCTGAAACTGCTGACCCCTTTGGGACTTTCCCACAGAACAGTCTTAACGTTTTTTATTCAGAACCGTGCAAAAAAAAAAACAAAAAACAGTCAATCTGAATGAATGAAATCCCCACAGCCTCTTTGAGTTTTGTTACATACCACCTGCAATCATGTCAACATCCTGTGGAATTCATCCAGCTGCCTTCAGACAGACTATTAGTAGAGTGTTTCCAATGAAAGAACTGCTGGGTGTGTACAGACAAATAAAAATATGCAGCTGTAATTGCTAAAAGGTTGCAGACAATGTTTTTCAACCTTCCCAGTCGAAGCCATGCTCCAAAAGCCTGACATCTGAAACTCATCACCAGCATATTCCCCATGTCGTTACATAAAAAACACACACACAAGGGAGCAGGTAAAGAAGAAGAAGAAGAAGAAGAAGAAGAAGAAGAAGAAGAAGAAGAAGAAGAAAATCCCTTCATTTGTCCAACAATGCAGAAACTTGCATTGACACAGCAGCAAAGAAAATAAAAGTAAACACAAAGTAAAGGAACAACAATAACAAGTAAAGAAACAACAAAAATAACTAAAGGAACGACAACAATAAGTAAAGGAACGACAACAATAATAACGTTGTTGTTATTGTTGTTCCTTTACTCGTTATTCAACAATAACAAGTAAAGGAACAACAATAACATAAGGGAGGGGGGAACTCTCTTGGTACCACTTGTATAATCTCTGTTCCCTTGTCGACGAGCCACGCACGCGCAGTTGCGCTGGGGACAGCGTCACGTGTCTTCGCGGAACTACTTTAATGGTTAACGTGTAGCACGGGGCGGTTTGCTGCACGGAAACGTGCAAGCTCTTGCGCAATCGTGGCTAATGGTTGATTGCCCCGTCAAAGTAAGCGGAGAGCGGGACTCACCAGCGGATCCGCCGGCGATGATCTGATGAGAAGCCTCCCGGAGTAAACTCTGCGGCTTGTTGCTCGTCATTTCGGCTGCGTGCAGTTTCCTGCCAGGGCACACGTGCGACACAACATCCGTTACACACAGCCACAGTTTAACGCCCCACCGTCGGCGGCAGATCGCTTATCTCTCGGCGGTTATCAGCGGCAAGCAGCCGGACCTACCCGCCCCGCTCTGCTCCGGCACACGGCGGCTGTGTTGTCGCTCGTCCCGCGGGCCTCTGTCGGTGTGTGTCCGCTCCTGTAGCCGCTGCCCACCGTGCACGAGGCGCAACAGCGATTTCTCTCCCGAGCGCTCGGAGGGCTAGGCTAAGCTAAGCTAACCCAACCTAAGCTAGGCTAGGTCTGGAATCAATTAGCAGCGCGAGACCGCAGGCTCGAGTTCACCCTCCCATCACCACCCCACATGATGCTCTACCGTAAATACACAACAGATAATCTCTGACCCACGGATCAATACAAAGCAGAGGGTCACACAGGTCTGTGTGTATCGATTCATATCAGTGACGGTAAATAATAAAGCTGATTTACAAAGGTCATTGTACTGTACTGTCGTGTTTGTTCAGAATGACGTCACTACTTGTTCTGAACTCGTCCATGTACTCATGTACTGTTGTTATTAAAAGTACATGAAAATTTTCTATGTTATGTTACATACTTTACACATCATGATAAAAATAGACTTCACAATATGTTGCCATTTTCATAGATTAAACTTCCTGACAGTTTAGTTGAGAGTTAAAGCATCAATAATAATATTATTATTTAATAATATATTCCATTGCGTCATGTGTACTTTAATCAAGTACATGAACTTTAAACATACACTTTACTGAGTGGCTTTATTACTGCAGTAAAATGATATGAATACTTCCTCCATTCAAGATGATGTTGTGAAAAAGATGTCAAACAGATGTTTTATATATAAATATATATGTTATATATATATATATATATATATATATATATGTGTGTGTGTGTGTGTGTGTGTGTGTGTATGTGTGTGTATATATATATATATATATATATATATATATATGTAACTCATTCCGAATGTGTTTTCCCTGAACAGAACATAACGTATGAAGCAGCTTGAGGGAGACAGAGAGTATGAGGCCTCTTATGTAAAAGAAAACCGCCCCCTGTCCTGGGTCATCGCTGGATTACGTAACATGACGGTCAGCGCCTCCTCTTGTATCTCAGGCACTGAATTTACTGCAAACGGATCAAACTTTTGATTCATGCGGTCTTTAAGGGCCAGTTACTTTAGATTCCCAAATTTCTCCACAGGCAGCGTTTAATGTGTTATTTCAGGAGGCCAGTGGAAGAGTTGGACTGTCGCTCCCAGGTTTACTGCCACGGCTTAACAGCTTCGATTCCAAACCACATCCAAACACTTTCACGTGTACGAGCATGTTACATAAAAGTGTGGTTTCATTTATAAGCAGACTTTAAAAATTGTTGATGGTGGACTGCAGCGAATGAAAGGATAACGCAGCATGAATTGGAAGTAACAGTGCTTTTAAAGGGACTTTTCTTAATAATACTTTTGTCCAGTCAGTATAGTTTACACAGGAGTACTTCATGTACTGACTCTTCAATACTACTACCTGCTCCACCTGACCAACTACAACAGGACCGGGTTTATTATTACACATGCATGTTAATGCATGAGTAATAATATTAATGCAGTCATTTGTACCACTTGACGTAAACACACATACTGTACATCCGCCCATAGTCGCACTATTCAATGTAAATGCTGTTTTTCACATCATATGCATGATTCACACAACACGTCAGCTGACACAGGCAGTAAATCACTGTGAGGGCAACAGAAATCTAATGTTCACCACAACACTGAAATCTTTGAGTCTCAGTGAAGCTGGATTAAAAAGTCGAATGCAGCATGAGGTCTGAGCAGCACCAGAGGAAACTGACATACTTTGCTTTCCTTCATGATGAGTGTGGAAGGGCGAGCGGGGAGCTGAGCCGTGAGCCCTGTAATAACAAGCGTGGCGTTTTGTCTTGAAGCAGCCATGGAGCGACAGGAGCTTCAGACGAGCTATAAAACTGTGGGATTTACTACATCTATGTGGCAGGAAAACGCCATTACCACTCTGACCTCCTTCAATAAGAAAAAGAGCAGCTTCCACCCCTGCAACCTCAACTCCAGTAAAACATGTCGACTGGGCAGCCTGCGTCCAACCAGCGCCGACGCTCAGCTCGTACTTTATGGACATGGTGAATGAGAGAAGAAGTATTTTAGTGACATAGTGTGTAGGAACAGTGGTGTTTTTTTTCTCCGAGAGGCACTCGGACTCAAATATTAATTGTGTTACTGTTGGATAAACTCCTGCGTTTCCTTATTAGATTAGACTTTCTGGCAGAATGTGTTTTGCGAGCGAGAGCCGGAGAGAGTTCCTCTGCAGCTGCGCCGGCGATATTTTTTAAAACCAACACATATTTAAAGAACTATAAAATTGTGGCTACTTCTTTTTTTTTTTTTTTTTAAATTTGTGATCCCCAAGAAGCTGTGTGCTCAATATTACCCAGTACGACCAGACTGTGGCAACGCTGCAGTGGAAAAAATAGTTTTGCATTCGAATCTTTAAGTTAAAGGAAAAGAAGAATGAATTTATATGAAAACAAAAACAAGAACAATCGAACAGAGGATGCAGCATTGTATTGAATTACCACACACACACATACACACACATACACACACAGGACAGCCAACATAAAGGGCATCTTTCAGTCACATTCGGCTACAGCGAAAGCAACAGACTCACTCTGCTCTTAAATTACTCCACTACTGACACAAACCTGGCACTTTATCCATACAAAACATTTGTTACGGAAATAGATTTTTTAAAAAAAGAACATAAATAACGAATACAGGCACGAGCGTGACAGTGGTTTGATCCAGAAGAGTTCAAGTCATTGGAATATTCCTGTAGCTCTTTCCCACAACGTGTCCCCTCCTTTGTTATTCAGACACTGATGATTAAAACATAGGACAAACATGCTGCATGTCCCTTAGTCGTCAGAGAAATGAAATCAAAAATAGTTTCACATTATAAAGAAACATTAAAGGATCATCAGTGGTTCATTAAATATGGCCGAACAGATCGCAGCCTCAGCCCCAATGTAAAATCTATTAAGTTGTACTCAGGCAGTGCTGATCTGTTATTATAGACCATAATTATTCAGAAAGGCTTTTGTTTATATTTGTTTTGCTTTAACCTCATTACATTTGGGTATTGATTGAATCTGATGATGTCATTGTTGGCGCTGTGATCCTGTGATGTACACTACTTCCTGGTATTTCATGGTTTCCAGTCACATATTAAATGAAAGATAATCAATAATCATCTGGTTCACTGATAAACTGACAAAACGAGTGTTGTTGATGTGAATTATGTCAAATTAAGACAACATTTGCTGTATTATTCCCTTCCTAACTGCACAGTATCTCTCACACGTGTTTCAATTCTAGTTCGATTTTCTAGGATGTGATAAAGCTCACGTTGATTCATGAATTAAAGTGACACATGAGACTCAATATTCACCTTTAAAGCATCAGCTTTTTCAAACAGTATGTTGGCGTTAGTGTGACGAGTCACATCCACGGCTAGAAATAAATAATCCAACACAACCTAATGCTGCTAAATCAAAATCTTCAGAACACAAACACTAAAAAATGATCTCCCAGTACCTGTCCTGTAAAGAAAAAAAAAAAACAAACCCAGACATGCAACCCAGCGCACTTCAGATGACTGTTATCACCAAACCGTCCTTGTGGTCCTTGAAGTATTCACAGTAGTGTGGGGCCCTTGGTGGTGTAGCTCATGGCGGGGAAGTGCCTGCTGTCTACGTCCCAGTGTCCGAGCGGCTGGTGAGGGGCAGACAGGGGGCTGGGGCTCCAGTGGTTGATGTAGCTGGCCATGAGCAGAGTCAGCTCCAGGATCTGAGACAGGAGCAGAACCGGGGCACGTCTGAGTGGGATTAATGGCTTTAACATTAGGCTGCGATTGTGTTTCATTGGCTTCAGGGGAGCTGGAGGCTCGGCGCTGTGCACAGGCTGAGGTGAAAATCTGAGAAACCCAACTGACCGGCGACAAAGACTCAGGTTACTTCAGTTCCAGTCACACTGATACTAACACTCGCTTACAGCTCCACAGAGAACCTGCACAGGAACTGAGATAAACAATCTGTTTTCTCCATTCGTTCTCAGACGTGGATAAATCTTTTCCTTTATCTTCAAGCCTCGCAACACCTTCAACAATCAGTCCACATTTCCTCCTTCCCAACTAAACCTCCAGTGAAGCCTGCAGCCAGAGGGGACTTTCTGGCAGGGAACCTCCTACCTTCGGTTTGGCCATTCCGAACACCAGCTTCTCCACGCTCGTCTTGCCGACACCGGGCTCCCTCTGCTGGCTGGTCACCACGATGAAGTCGTCCCGGCAGCCACCGAAGGTGATCACAGACTGGTGGGAGTAGGTGACCAGCGTGTGCTGAAAAAACAAAAAAGTGTATAAAACGTGCAGTGAAGTGGATGCATGTTCGTGTTTTCAATGTGGATCCCTGAATAGATCTTGGAATTCATCTGGGAAATCGTTGTGGTTTTTGCTTTTTTTGAGGCACAAATTGAGTGTGAAGAGTTATGACATCATTTCCAGCGACATATTGTGATTTTCACTTTGCTTTTTAAAATTTTTTTTTAAACTCTGGTTTCCTGAAAGCACATGAGCGGAGCCGCTTTGCCAGACTAAGAATGAAATGGATCAGCGTGGGCTGGTGGAAATTACAGAGCTGACTTTAACCTTGTTTATGTATTGGAACTATCTGTCAGGGTCGAGAGCCAACTCAGAGGTCGGCTATTTTATACTCCTGTGCATTTCTGGGGTTTGAAACACCACAGAGCAAAAAAAAAAAAAATCACTCCAAACCAGTGGGTCAACAAAACCCACTTTAAAGCTGTGGCCGATCCAGCTGAGCTCTGCAGGAATGTCTGCAGCTTTAACATTACGCAAATGGAAATATAAAAAAAAAATATGGAAAAATATGAAATAATAAAATGCAGTGAAGTGAAAGTGAATTTAGTCACCACCTATATATGAGTTATGATGTTTCAGTACAACTGACCTCTGACCTTATACGTCATGAGTTATGGCCAAAACTGATTTGAATAATCTCATCCTATATATATATATATATATATATATATATATATATCATCCTATATATATATATATAGGATGATAAATTTCCAAAAAATTAATTGGACAACCTGGAAAAACACACACACACACTGCCAGCCATGATGACAGTGTGGGGACGTTGTTGATTGTTGGAGGAGGCGCTCACCATTTTGCAGTCCAGCACACAGAGTCCATCCTCGCTGACGGCCAGCCACACTTGGCTCTGCTCAAACGCAGAGGGAGGGAGAGGCTGTGGACAGAGCACACACACACACACACACACATACAGGTTCATGTTACCAGAACACACCAGCTCACGTTATCCGGGTCTTTGTCCTCGACTCGCAAACATAATAACGAGGTGAGAGTTGAGGAAGACCAATGAGAAGTGTGGTCTTACTTCTGATTGAACACTTTGGTATCAAGAGCAAATCATTTGACCCTGGAAACCAGCAGGTTGTTGTTTCCACCCTTATCTGTTTGTGTGTAGACAAAGTAACTCAGTGGCGCATGAAGCCATCTTCGCTGCACTCGTCGGAGATATGGCTCGGCAGAGAATCACCAGACGGTGATAACAGGACGCCATCTTTTGGAAATGTCAAGGGCGACAAACCTGTTTATTTACCTTGGCGCTGAAGAGTTTGGCTCCAAAGAGCGGCCACTTCCGAGCCACGGTGAGGTATATTCTCACACACTCGCCTGCACTGCACCCGCGTAGCGTGGACCACTTCGTGGCCAGACGCTCAGTAAGATCTCTGCAGAAAAAGAGAAGGGACATTTGTGGTGTTGAGGCCGATTTGCATCTGCATTAGTTTAGTCAGACATTGTTTTTGTAGCCAGCTGCGTGTGAGGACAGCCACCTCCCAGGTTCCAGATAAGAGCATGTGGTGTCTGCAGTACCTCAGCTGCTCTGAGCTGCACTCCTGTTTGTAGCGTTTGGGGTAGAAACGCTCCAGGACCTGCAGGAGGATCAGCTGGGATTTAGACTGAGGAGAGCCAGAGGGAGAGGAGGCGCCTGTTCGCTCCAGATCTCCATGTTCAACCTGGAATGAGAGCTGGTTCAAATAAACTGGTTCCAAAAAACTTTTAATAATCTGTGCAAAGCACAAAATCACATTCCCTCAATTCAGAACTTTACAAGAAAACATGTGTGAAATGTTCTCGTATGTAAACCTAATCTTATCTTGATGTTTACGGACCTGTGCCATGAGGGCAGCCACCTCCAGAGCCAGCTCTTTATTCACAGGGAAGTGGCCTTGCTGAACGTCGTCGTTCACCTGGTACGCCAACAGGAGGCGCTCGCGCTCTGTCTCGCCTTTAACCTGAGCTCTGAAACACAATCTGCACAAAACAAAGATTTGACTGAACACAGCTGTTTGTGACTTTGTATCCATATGAAGGTCAGATCTGAAGACGGAGGTCCCACCTGCTCTTGTACGTCAGACGAACAATCCGCGTCCCCTCGTTTTTCCCAGGATGCAGCTCCTTCAGAGCCTGTTCCCACTTGGAGATGACGTCACAGATCTGACAAAAGGCATACGAGTCAGTCTCAAGTCAGACCTTCACCATGTTACCCAGTTCTCTCATCATGGACCAGGGGCTGGTCAAACAGCTCCAGCTCCTTCACCAGCCAGAAGGAGAAGAAAGTGGAAGCCAAACTCTTTGAGTGGCGTTAAATGATCGTTTTTGTTGGAATAAGGAGTTTGGACTGTAATGGACCTGAACTAATCGCTAACAATCCACTGCATTATGAGGTAAGCTGAGACTAATGATCTGGCTGAATACGCCACAGGACGCCAGACTCTTCAGCGGCGTGCGGGGGGGGGGGTTCAGTCCCACCTTGGCAGACGGCTGCAGGCAGTGCTCCAGGTCTTTGCCAGATGGATCGTCGGTGAAGAGGGCAAACCCGGAAAGCTGAGGTTTCCTCATGCCGATCCTCTGGTTCAGCGTGTTGAGGAACTCTTCAACCGTCGTGGATCCATCAAAACCCACCACCTACAGAGATAAGAGAATAAAACTCATGGTATCATGAAGCGCTATGTCATATTTTGTCATCTGACTCGCCCTCACAACTCTTTGTTGCAACACACTGCAGTGCCTGTGTTTAATGCAGACGAGAGGAGATGAGGGCGACAACAGGAAATGTCAAACTCCCACGGTGTAAACATGGAGGTTTGTGCGGCGGAGCGCTACCTGATAGGTGTTGTTCATGAAGTGCACGGGGATGCTGAAGGGCAGAGAGTGGTGGTAGGGGTTCCTCAGCAGGATGGAGACGATCTCCATGCGGGACGGTTTGGCCTCCCGCTCTCCGTTCTGCAGCGTTCGCTCCACAGACCTCTGACAGTACACTGCGTACTTCCCCACCTCGCTCCTGACAGGAGCACAGAGACGCAGATGTGAGGAATAACATCTATACATCAGTGGTGTACGAGCGGCTGTTGTCAGCTCACCTCGGGTCAGCGTTGCGTTGTAGGTATTGTCTCAGGTACCAGAGGAAGTGTTGCTGGGGAAGGAACAGAGCCACGCAGAGAGACAACAGCTGCCAGCACTGCAGGAGCAGGTGGAAGGAGAAGAGGTTATCCAACGCACAACAACAACACACAAATGCATGGTGTCTGCTCTGTGGGCAGTGAGCTGCAGTCTGACCTGCGTGAGGGAGTGGTTGTGTGGCGTGCGGTGGTTGGTCTGCTTGATGAGCTGACAGTACATCTCGTTCTGCAGCTCCGGGTGGGTGAGGCAGACCTGCAGGGCGTTCTGGGCCAGCGAGGTGTGGTAATCCACAGACGGCGACTCCACCAGCACGTTGATGAAGAGCTGACAGGACTGCAGAGGAGGGAGAGAGGACTGTTCACATGAAGTGCCAGCAGGGGGAGCCAGACACACACCAGAACACTTATCAAACAATATATACAAGAAATAATACTCCGGATAAAAACATAAAAACGTCACAGCACACCTCCTTTGTTTTTGTTCTCATTCACTCTGACGCTTACAGACAAAGATGCAGTCTCATCGTTTTCATGAGCTTAGTTAAATTCTTGAAATATTTCAAAGACGTGAAGTGGAACATGGACTTGAAAAGCGCGTTGCCTTTTTAAGGCCGTTCAACCCATTCAGCCTTCAGTCACTGACGGCGTGAGGCCCGGGGCCCGGGGCGGGCAGGGTTCTGGGTGGGCGCACTAAGCACTACAGAGCTGAAGAGAGAGGAGGAGGAGGAAGCTGCCATCTTTCTACAGGGTCCCTGTTCAGCTCTGCCCCCCCACCCCCCACCCCCCACCCCCATCCTGTGGCCTCCATATCCATTGCTGTCACTCTCTGAGGGCCTGACCTCCCATGTCTCCTCTTTCACACCAGCTGGAAACTAAAGGAACAGTTCGCCTCAATCAGAGCAGCCCATCAAGTGCATTATCTCTCCTCCACACGTGTAACGAGCTGGAGCCCTCGTCCTCCAGCCTTTGATCTGGTTTGGAGGTCTGGAGGGAAGAGGACAGGAGGGAAGAGGAGAGGAGAGGAAGGCCACGGAGTGGGGTGGGGTGGGGGGGCGGCTGCGGTCAGGACAAACCGGAGCAGGACGGGTGACGCCTTGAACAGAGCCTCACAGGCGAAAGGGATGAAAGTAAGAGGAGAACAGAGAGTAGGTGGGATGAAACAGACAGAGAGAGAAACGGGGGGAAGAAGGAGGTGAAGAGGCCGACCTTGAAGAGCTTGAGAGCTTCTGTCTGCAGAGCCTCTGAGGGCAGCGTGGTGAGAGGCGAGCGTAGACCCTCCTTACAAAAGCTCAAGGCCTCGCTCCTCCACAAGGCAGATTCTGGGAAAAGAACACACACACACACACACACACACACACACAGACACAAACATGTGCACACGCACACAGATTAAGTTTCAAAGCTCTAATGACTCAACAGCTGAGACAGATTCCCATGCAGCACTGCGGCTGTAAACAGCGTCTGCAGAGTGGATCAGACACTGTGTCAGACACTGTGGATCCAAACAGCACGGAGCAATAACACGCTACTGTGCATTCATATCCACTCACACACACAACTAACTACTAATGCATCTGCTTTGTGTGTTGAGGATATACACACGTTTTGTGTTGCACTGTGTGTGTCTTTTGTTTGCTTTTACATCATATCATTATTCATAAATAACACACCACAACAAATCAGCAGTGACCACAGTGCAGATGGTAAATCTCTCACCCGGGTCTCCCTCTGCATCCAGGAGTTGACCAATCAGCCGCTCGTAATCTGTGCCAACCCTAAATGTTGCACTGCTCCCGGCGGCGACAGTCAAATGATACAACCACGTGTCCTGTGTAGAATAAAACACAACCGTCAACGTAACAACATCAAAGTAAAGAGTTGAATGTTCTTCCTCTTCTTCCTGTTGCTCTACCTTCTCCTGCTTGGTGCCAATCAGCAGGTACGTCGGACTCTGGTCTCTGGGCTGAACCACTAAGGTGCAGTGGGAGGAGAGGAAACCCCGACTTCCTGCCTCATAGTCCTCATCCGAATCACAGGAGCGATCCACCTCCTGGACCGACGCCTCCCGCATCTGCAGCTGACCCAGAGGCAACTGAAACAACAGGTAGAGTAAACACCGAGGTCCATCGTCCTCTTGTCAAAGATCTCAGTCCTCATCCTGTCATGCTGGTAGAGCAGAGCGTGGGCCTTCAAAGCCTTCTTCAGAAACAGAACACTAAATGAAAAGAGGTCAGATGACGTCAAGGTAACAGAAGACGCTTGTTTTGTGAACCTTGTCGTCCTGGTTGCGAAAGTAGTAGAAGACTTTTCCAACCAGCGAGCACCACACCAGCTTCGAGTGTCCATGTTTGACCTGAAACAAAGGAAACAAGAGGACAAAGGTTTGAGACAAACGAGTCAGGATGGTTTCCAATCGACACTGCTCGTCACTGCTGTGTATGTGTGTGTGTGTGTGTGTGTGCTCACATCTGCATGGTTTTTATAAAAGTTTGACAGATGTTTGTCATTTCTGTTCCCACATCTGACCAGCAGATGTCTCAGGAGTGTGCAGACAGACATCGGACGACGTGTGCAGAGGATCTGATTTGATTTGGTTTCAGAATCCAAAAACAGGAACGTTCTTTTTTTTTATCGTTTGTTTGCTTCCAAAACCAAAGGAACGACCGACTCCTGTCATCCTCCTCTCATCTTTACCTGCTGCTCTCAACTCCACCATAATTACACCTCTTTTTCAAAACGGAACGGCGCGGTGATGTCACTGGGGGACGTGTTCGGCGTGAAGCCAGCTGTGCCTCCCTCACACGGGGGTCATCGGGGGTTGACTGTGCCGAGAGGCGAAACATCTCCCTGTCTGAACTGAGATCGCGTCATGAGCGGCAGATGAAAGAGGAGGAGGAGCGGTGGGGGTCGGCGAGAGGACGCCCTCTCCATCATCTGCGCTTAAGGCTGTCAGTCATCTGTCGGAGAGCCATCAAACACAGCTGCCACAGTTTAAGTGTCTGGGCTTTAGCCGGAGACAGGCCTCGGCTCAAGAGAGCCGGGAGGGGGAGTGGGGGGGGGGGGGGGGGGATGTGGAATTCCAGCAGGGGGGGGGGGGGGGGGGGGGGGGGGGGGGGGGGGTGATGTGGAATTCCAGCAGATCTCTTTGTGCAGCCATGTCCCAACGTGAAAACCGTTTTCAAGAATCTGCCCTAAGAGAGCTCACTCCTAAAAGCTGGATTCCAGATCCAATCCATTACCCATCATTCAATCTGCATCAGAGATCTGACGCCACAGCCAGCGGCTTCAACACAAACACGCCCAACTATTCCCTCTGGAGTAAGAGTTGAAATGACCTCCTGACCTTTGTCAGCCACCCTCTCACGGTGGGCTTGGCCGTGGTCTCCACGGTAACCGGGCTGCTGGCCTGGACTCTGAGTATGTTCTGCAGGACCCTGATCCACTCCTCCAGGATGTTGGGTGAATCGGCCGTCAGGTAGAAGGTCTTCTTCTCTGTGATCAGCTGGTGAGACGGACAAGTGGAAAAATGGGAAAAATGCTGAGGCGGGCCGATTGAGATAGCATCATCATGACAGAGGAGAGATCAGAATCAGCTTCCGAAGAGCCGGGAAAACATTCCTGTCCGGAGCTACACCTGATGTCATCTTAAGCTGCTTCTCTGGAATGCAGCGGGAAAGCTGTGCTATGACGCAGTGCTACAGAACAGAACTCTTCTCTATACTCTATTATACGTATATTATACTTATTATACTTATACTAAACACCGTGTAAAACTTTTAGAAAATACTACCTGGCTCGTCTTGATGTATGACGCCCTCTGACGAGGACTTCAGATTGTTTGTTCTCCACTGACCTGAAATGTCTGTGCACCTTCTCCACGTACAATACGACACGATGAGGTCAGCTCAATCTGACCCTGAGGTTTCCTGATGACGTCACTCTATAAAACACACACGCACACACACACACACACACAATGATAACACAAAGAAATGTCATCACTGCACAGAATTACACAAGATTCTCAGTAGAAAATGGAAAGAACAGAGGAGGAAACATTCCTGCGCCGCTTTTCCCTGCAGGAGCGTTTGGAGGACAGCGAGCAGGCGGGATCGACACACACACACACTCACAGACACACTCACAGACACACTCACAGGAGACACTCACAGACACACTCACAGACACACTCACAGACACACACACACACACACACTCACAGGAGACACTCACAGGAGACTTGTAATAGAGGATCTCTCCGTTCCTCAGGATGAACCAGCGACGCTTCCAGGCCTTCACCTGACTGCCCATCTTCAGCAGGTACCCAGACTTCTCCAGCATCTCCTACAGGACGAGCAGGAACTCCACTTTAATTATTACAGAAGGAATCATCACACCTGTGAGTAACATCATGCGTCCGTGTGTATGATGTGTAACGTAATGAGGTTTAGTCATCATTTCACACAGTGGTGCTCACAGGCCCGGTGCTTTCACAGGAGTAGGAGGAGGTCCGCTGGACTTTATGCTCGGGTTCGGAGTAATCGCTGTCCAGGGAGTAGGCGTCTGGAGGAATGGCATAGTCACTCTCAGAGCTGATGGAGGACATGGACACACCTGGGTGAAAGGAAGACGTCACACAAACGGGACGAGGAACAGAAGACACACGGGAGGTGATTTAAGGGATGAAGGCAGAGGGAATAAATCCTGCGTGTGTGGACGGAGAGCCGGGGAGCCGCAGGTGGCTGAAGACAACACAACGTTTGGAAAGTGAAAATCCATGATGTTCGCCACATTCCAGCAGTTTGCATGATAAGTTATGTGCATTACAGTGCTGAAGGTCTGTGTTGTTCTTTCCTACTGCTTATACATATTTTTTTTTTCTTTAAATAATGATCGACAGTCGGTGTACGTGTGTCAGTGCATCGTTGTGGGTTGGATGGTAAAACATCAAATCGCATTTCAGAGGTATAAGTTTTTTTTTTAGTGGAGACGCCTCACCTCTCTTGACGGCGCGGGGGCTGCCAGGGACGCTGCCCTTCCTCTCCGGGCTCAGGACGGACGTGCGTAAACTGGCCAGGGAGCCGCTGTCGTCCTCCGAGCCGGAGTCATCATCAGGCAGAGGGACGCTGCTGATCTGAGTGGCTTTCTGGAACACACGCAAACAAACGCAAACATGTGGCCAACACGCTGCATCAGGATACAAACGCTACAGCGGCGTCTCACTCACTCACTCACCCCTTTCAGTGTGGTGTAGACTGGAACGTTGATGTTCTTATAGATCAGCTGAGTGAACGGACCTGCCGCTGGATACTGTGGTAAGGTGGACCCTGCCACAGAAACACACACACACACACACACACACACACACACACACACACATCACAACACATCTCACTGACTCATCCCCGACGCCACAAGCAACACCACCCAGACTCATGACGCACACCGGGTTCACCGTAACAGCACGGTGACCAGGTTCTCGGTTTTGGCCCCAGGAGACTCACCTCGTCCGGGGCCCCTGGCTCCAGGAGCGGCCTCTGATACTCTCATTCCTGACTTGGCCACGGCGTAGATACGACTCTCCTGTGGAGAACAACACGGTCAGCGAAAACACCGTTATCTGATCGACGTGATAATATTTTCAGTCGTGCAGTAAACTAAGTGGCTGCTGGCTGAGTCATGTTTACTGAGTCAGAAACAGCTGTGATGATGTCATGATGCAGAGGAGATATGAGGAGTCTGATATGACCGATAACACTGAGCGCTCTCTCGTACCCATGACGGGAAGCGGTGTAGAGGAGGCGTTGGCGGCTTGAGATTTTCCAGCTCTTCCGCGAGCCCCACGAAGGAGACTCCGTCCCGGGACGACTCCTCAGACCCCGACCCCTCCACCACCCCGTCCATGCTCTCAGGAAACGCATCGTCGATGTCCGTTTCTTCCACGACCTGAGAGAAGGGCGCGGCGGCCGTGCCCGTGCTCTTCAGCGTGGAGGAGGCGGAGGACGGGGTCATGATGTCGATGCTGACGTTGAGGTGATGGAGGCGGTCCAGGCTGGGCTGCGGTTGGCTGTAGTGCTTCTTCACCAGCTGGATGCTGTCTCTGGGCGTGAGCGGGGTGCGGACTTTGGGTAACGTCATGCTGGTGCCCGACTGGTGAACGGAACTGGGAAAGGGGTTGTTGGTGGACGGGGAGCGCGGCAGAAGCGGGCTCTTTGGCGTCATAGCGACAGACGACTCCGGCGAGCTGGACCCGTGAGCCATCTCGTAAGCGGAGGACGAGGAGGAGGAGGACGAGGACGAGTGGAGACACTGGGAGCGGAACTTGCTGTTGAGCTCGTCAGAGGAGTTGTCTCTGTCCGAGTGTTCCTGACCCTCTGGACCCTGAGGGAGAGCATCATGTGCAGCGAGGTCTCTGAGGCAACTCCCACCTGTTGGCGAGGTCTTCATGTGTGCGCCAGGCCCTCGGGGACCCGTCTGTCTCCAGGTGTCCTCCTGGGCAGGCGGTGTGCCGGGGCAGCTGGGAGGAAACAGCGGGCTGCTGGGAACCAGGTGGGTGTCTGTGACAGGGGAGGTGGCAGGAGATCCAGGTGACACGGGTTTCTCTAAAAGAGCTGGAGGAGAAAGACGACGTTGTTAACATGAGTCATGGAGTTCGGATCAGATTGTGGCGTCGCGGTCCCCTAAAAGCACCTAAACCAGGACTCACACTGCAGTTTGTCCTGCAGCAGCATGATCTGCTCCGTCTGCTTCACGTTGGCCGTTTTCAGCTGCTGGTTCTCCAGCTCCATCTGCGATGAATACGTTGACATGTTGACGTGAACAGGTGAAATGATTGTTGTAACCAGTCACAGTGATTTGACAGATGTTGTCATAGATACGCTGTATCTGAGTCTGAACGAACCTCTCGCAGCTTCAACGTGACCCAGTCTTTAATCTTCGCCGCCTTCTCCTCAATGACTTTGGCCTCCTGGGCTCTGACTAAGATCTGCAGTCAGAGAAAAGCAGGTGTGTGGATCACAGTGGACAGCGTTTTGTGAACATGGACGTTTGTGTTCGTCCGTACCTGTTTCTCCAGCTGCATCTCTAACCTCTTTATCACAGCATCTTTCTGCTGGAGCTGACCGGTCAGCTCCTGGTACTTCCTGTACAGCGAGCTCTCCGATTCGCTGGTGTGGATGTTTGCAGACTTCAGCTTCTCTTCCATGACATGGATCTGAA
Source organism: Trinectes maculatus (assembly GCA_016785345.1). NCBI lineage: Eukaryota > Metazoa > Chordata > Actinopteri > Pleuronectiformes > Achiridae > Trinectes > Trinectes maculatus. The sequence goes on from JAFBJQ010041266.1 coordinate 85,852, forward strand.
ATCCAGAATGAGAGGAGTGAACGCACGTGCACGTGCACGGAGGATCATGTCTGTGTCAGCTCGAAAGAGGAAGAAATATTTCTCTGCCCTCAGGCTTAGACACAAAGGCCAACGTCAAATTACCACCTACAGCAAACACCTGGAACTACAAGCCATGACGGCCAATCAGAGACGAACCCCAACAGCAAGAGCTGTGTGTGTGTGTGTGTGTGTGTGTGTGTGTGTGTGTGGTTTTCTATCCTCAAACCATGCACATCAAAGACTCACTAAGTGGTGGTTAGGACACAAATGAAACACACAATCCAGCTAAATGTGAGACTTTTTTTGGATACAAAACATTGTATAACAAAAAAACAAAAAACCCAAAAAACAAAACAGGATCAACTTCCTGTCTTTTACAGATTTGACATGTTCATGGGTCATATGGATTATTTAGATTAGAACTGGTTTATTTCTATTACTCATTTCTTTCTGTATATCCTTTCATACATTTGTGTACGTCATGTATTTTTACAATACAAATATTGCGTAACGCTGCTGTTACATCCAGGGGTCCTTCACAATGCTGATCGTGAGATGTGTCTCCATGAAACACAGATAACTACAGGGGAGAAGAAGAGTGATGGAGATGCTGCACCAGCTGCTCTGAGCAGGACGAGAAGTTCTCCTCTACCTGTTTCTCAGCGCTCTCCGCTCGCTGGTCGGCCTCCGTCACCCTCTGCTCCAGCTCCTGCATCTGGGACACAGACAAAAGAGGGTAACCATGGTGATGACCACAGCCCAGCTCTGTCCAGGATGCTGGGGTTAAAGGTCATCAGAGAAGCGAATCAGAGAACGAAACCACCATGACACAAGAATGCTCGTACGTGTGTGTGTGTGTGTGTGTGTGCGCACAAGCTTGCGTCACCTTTTGTGCAAGCATGCATACTCATGCTGTCAAGGGCAAACACTGGCCGTCCTGCAAGTATGTACACATCTGCAAGTGGGCGCACACACACACACACACACACACACACACACACACACACACACACACACACACACACAGGACGCCCTTTCTCCTGGGTTCAGTGAGAAATCTGAAAGAAGAGCAAATACATTAATGGATCCAGTGTGCTGGAGAGACGCATCTGAATTCCTCTTCTGTCTTTTGTCTTTGTCTCAGCGCTGCCGTAGCTGAGGTTCTCACCTCACATGTGAGGTCGTCAGAGGAAGCGTCCCGTTTAGAGGACGAGTCAGAGGTCAGCGGGGGTCAGAGTTCATGTGCTGTTTGTTTTCTTATGATATAGACTGAGCTACTTTCTGTTTCTTCACATCACACGTGTGATGAGTGTGACTGTATAAAACTGCTCATTGTCTACACAATACACACAGATCTCCACGCACAGAGCCCATCTCCCAAACATCTCCCAAACATCTCCCAATCATCTTCCAAACATCTCCCAAACATCTTCCAAACATCTCCCAAACATCTCCCAAACATCTCCCAATCATCTTCCAAACATCTCCCAATCATCTTCCAAACATCTCCCAAACATCTCCCAAACATCTCCCAATCATCTCCCAATCATCTCCCAATCATCTCCCAAACATCTCCCAATCATCTTCCAAACATCTCCCAAACATCTCCCAAACATCTCCCAATCATCTCCCAAACATCTCCCAATCATCCCCCAAACATCTCCCAATCATCTCCCAAACATCTCTGTGATTCCATGAAGAGCGGCCACCTGAAAACAACTCAGATCTGCTACTGTCCAAACATCTCCGCTCTCTCACCAAACGGGGCTGAACTTCCCCGATGACAGCTGATTACTCTCCAAAGTGTCTGGTAGTCAGGCTTTACAACAGCCAGGACTTTACAAGCGTGGGCTGAGCTCTTGTGGTTATTCCCCTCGACGGGGGGGGGGGGGGGGCAGTGATGAGCTGAACCTGAAATATTCATTCTGGCCAAAAGCAGAGTGGATCTCTGATGACACAGGCTGAGTGGACCCAGTGTTTATACAAACAGGCTGAGTAAGCTCATCTGTCCCTGTGCGCACACACACACACACACACACATATAAACATACAGTCACCCACACGTGTGTCTCTGACTGATTCACAAGCTCTAATCGTTTCCTCATGCACAGAAACACTTGGAAATAACTGGGCGAGGGATGATGGTCATGAAGCAGGCAGGTCAGATCTGCTGTTACACACAGCATTCAGCATCATTATTGTTATTGTTGTTATTGTTGTTATTGTTGTTGTTGTTGTTGTTGTTGTTGTTATTAGTAATATTATTATGTGTAGTATAAGTTTTAAATGGCCCGGCACTCAGTTCATATCAAACTTTGATGCTTTTCTTCTCTCTTACCTTCTCTGCCAGCAGCTCTCGGATTTTTCCTGCCTGGAGCCGGAACCTCAGCAGCTGCATCTCCAGAGCCACGCAGCGCTTCTGCCAATCCACGCTGGCCACGCCCACAGCGCCGGACCCGCCGCTCCCCAGCACGTCAGCCATGGCCGCTTCAGACCTCTGACCTCACTCACTGAACGACAGAAAAGAACAAGACCACTATAAACTGTACGCACTGATGATCAGACATTCCTGTTCATTTATATATAAATATATATTTTTAATCAGGTCAATGTAAATATGAAAATAAGAAATGATCCTGCGATGTTTCCTCAAGCTTCTGTTTTCATTTAGCACAGCAGTCATTTAACCTCCTCACTGACCGCACTTCCCATGATTCACTGAGACAAACGTGAGTAAAACCAAACACTGATGACGAGTTCACAATAACACCAGCTCCCTCTCACTTTCCTGCGTTGATCTGTGACACACACACACACACACACACACACACACACACACACACACACACACACACACACAGTGCATCATCATCATCATCATCCAAATACAAATCTGAGTTTCATGGACAAACGCGCGGCCTGAGACTTTTGTTTCCTGTCGGGTTCCCGGCCGTCTCCACATGCCCACACACACTGAACAAAAACTCAGCAGGCCGCCGCTGTGGCAGTGTGAGGAGGTCGGGGGGGGGGGGGGGGGGGGGGTGGGGGGGGGGGTGGGGGGGTGGTGGAGTGGGGAGGGGGGGTTGGGTTCATGCTTGCTGGCTCTCAGGCCTGCCAGCTACAAAGCAGGTCAGCGCTCAGCTTTTTAGCCAAATTACCCACTAACCCTCACCACCGACCCCCCCCCCCCCCCCCCCCCCCCCCCCAACTCCCCAGCCATGCAATCCCTTCTTAATTACTAGGCAGCAGTGAAACGGGATCCTGCGCGGCACAATGGTGTCTTTCTGCATGACAGTCCCATCACAGCGAGAGGGGGGGCCGTCAGGAAAGAAAGGAGGAAGGAATGTGTGAGGATGAATGGACTGAAGTGCTGAGTGTGGGAAAACCGGGGAGCTGGAGTTATTTTTACCTGAGACCAGTGGCTGTTTTCCTCATTCACAAAGCTGAAGGCCCAACCGAGGCGACTGCAAGAAACTGTTGTTGTTTTTTGTTGCATATTGTGAAGTGGAAATGAAAGTGAAAGAAGTTGAAAGGTAAGTTAAAGGGAGGATACGCACTGAGTCAGAGAGACAGACAGAGAGACAGACAGAGAGACAGACAGAGTCAGAGAGACAGACAGAGAGACAGACAGAGTCAGAGTGCAGCCAGACAGCAGACGTTCAAAGTCCAGCGACTATAACTGCACCACGGCGCTCCCTACAATTAGCATGCTGCTAAATACAGGCCAGGCAAACAGATGACAGAGGTCGTGCATGTGGAGGTTTCACCAGCCGACCGCTGTGCCCGGGCTGGACGGTCAAGGTCCAGCTGAACTCTGTGGGCCGGACCGGACGTGAAGCAGTTAGCTGGCGTGGCGTGATGGGGAACCAGGGGGGAACCGTCGGTTTGAACGAGGCATGCTGGGATGCACTGGGACAAGCCAGGACAGAGGAGGCCGGGCCCGCCTCCAGGAGCCAACAGCTGGGTGTAAACAAGCCATCTGCTGGTTCAACGCTCTCAGCACGCACGTGCTAATTCTCCCCGCGACAACAACAACCTCAGCACGCCCCGTTTGTCAGACGCGGGGGGATGTTACAGCTCAGGCTAACACATGCCAGCAATCGAACCAACGACGAGTGTAAAGTCAAACATCATCATCATCTGAAACAACATCCTGTCAGGGATGAGGTCATTTGTGTGTGTGTGTGTGTGTGTGTGTGTGTGTGTGTGATGTGGTCCGACGCTGTTGTTCCGGTTCAGATTTAAGCTGGAGTCGCTTTACAGAAACACAGAAGCTATCTCCCACCGAGCCTCCTGTAATACACAGGATGACCTGATGGATGCTGTTCTCCTCAGCAGCAGCTCGTTGGTCTGCGTTGAAAACGTTCACGCAAGTGAAGATAGAAATAAGAAGCTCTCCGGGATCACAGCAGACGCATGTTTGCTAAGACGTGGGCCACCCAGTGCAGGCGGTCAGGGAGGAGCGCGTGCGAGCTGGAGCCCATAACGTCTGCAGACACAAATACACACACACACACACACATACACACATAGGTCCTGTGAGCTTTCATCTAGCTCCAGCCAGCACAAACTCACATGGAGGACGACTGAACAGAAACACCACCACAGAGGTCCCAGCAGAACCCTGACCCACCACAACTCACTGACAATTACACAGCATCGGTCCCCACACTGACCGAGACCTGATCTGCAGCAAGGGGAGAATGTGGGAGATATCATAAATGATGACATAATAAAACAGTCTGGACGTGTGTTCTGTGTGTGACAGGGATCAGGAGTGTGTACGCAGGTCTTCAGAGGACACAGCGAGTGTGTGTTCAAGTCCCGAGCCGGGCCCCTCCACCGGCCAGCACTTCCTCAATCACTGCGTATGAAACACCAGCCGTAAGTCTTCAGCGCTGGCTGACCGACACACTGACAGACAGATGGAGACACACACAGAAACAGATTGGAAACAGACACACACACACACACATACAGACACACAGACACACACACATACAGACGCAGTGCTGAGCATGCAGCTGCGGTGATGTAAGTGATGAGGCGGTTCAGTGATATCATCCCCACCAGACGTTTCAAATCCCTGCTGCTGTTGTCTCTGTCCAGGTCCAACCCCCCCCCACCCCCCCCACATCCCTCTGTCCAGGTCCAACCCCCCCGCCCCCCCCCATCCCACCCCCCCATATAAAAGACGCCCATCGCACAGTGCTGGAGTGTGTGAGTAAATCTGGGTCAGTCAGTCAATCTGTGTGTAGGAAAAGGAGACAAAGACGAATGACCCCAGAGCACGAGGGGTCAGGTATGGGTGTGTTCAATATTGCTTTATCGACTCCTCAGTGGCCCCTCAGTGGCCCCTCAGTGGCCCCGTGTGTTTAACAAAGAGGGGACCTCAGACGACTCCCATCCGGCTCGCACGTTTGTTTAAATTAGTGGTGGCGTTTTAAAATACGACAGCTGGGGCATGTTCCTTTAAATACAGGATGGGAAGCTGAAGTGGAGCCTCGCCTTTCTTCACCTTTGACCTTAGAAAACAGAGAGCTTTATGTCATTTGCTGCAAAAACTAAATACCAACACGTCTCACAGTGTTTCACTCTGTCGTCCAATCTGAACCGAGCACTTACTCACATGTGATAAACACCACATCATGAATACATCCCATCATAACCCCCCCCCCGTATCTGTCTATCTGCCCCACCTCCCCTCCTCCAACACGTCTCTCTTTCCTCCCTCTCTCTCCTCTCCTCCTGCAGCACCTTTCCCACCCTCCTCCCCTCGCCCCCTTTCCTTCCTTCCTTCTTTCCTCCCTCCCTCCCTCCTTCCTTCCCCCCTCCCTCCTCTCTTCCTCCTCCCTCTGCCTGTGAGTGAACCTGTAGCTGTATGGCGGTGCAGGTTAATGACAGGCCTCTGCAAACTGACCACATTATCAGTCACAGCCTTAAACACAGGCCCTGACATTCCTCTGTGCTGAGGTGTAAACACCGACCTCTGCTGCTCTCACGCCCCACACACACACACACACACACACACACACATACACATGCACACACACACACACACACACACACTCTTCAACAAAGTACATGTTTTAGTAAGAAAATGGCACAAGTCACAACATCGCAAACTGTCCACGTGAAACACTGTGTGTGTGTGTGTGTGTGTGTGTCCTGGTAAGGACAGTATGGTGTTGTGATGGAGAGTATTGTGCAGGTGTGGCTACACAAAAATGTATGTGCAAACTATTTTTCTGTGACACAGCTGTTGTCACAGAAAAATAGCCACACACACACACACACGCACACACGCACACGCACACACGCACACACACACACAGAGAGAGCTAAGCTCAGTGTGGACAAGCAGGGTTCTGGCCAAAAATGGCCACAGGGAACAGGTGTGCCAGACGCGCACGGCTCGGTGCCACAGCGACGACCGTCCAAACCCATACGTCAGCAAAAAAATAAATAAATAAATAAAACAAAATAAAGAGAGAGAGAGAGAGAGAGAGAGAGAAGTGTGTTACACCAGGATCAGAACACTCCCGGTGCCTCCGGGTCACATGGGTCCTGTTGGCGCGTGCGTTCAGGTCCGTGCGTAAAAGCGCAGCGATCAAATCTGTGTTTGTCTTAAAGCCGCGTTACCTTGTGACTGCGCTGCGTTGTGTCGCGTTGTGTCGCGTTGTGTCGTGTCCTGTTGTGTTGTGTTGTGTCGTGGCTTCGGTCGCTCGGCTCTCCTCCGCTCACAGACTCGGTGCTGATCGGCTCATATCGTCCTCCTCACTGCTCATTCATTCCCACACGCAGGCTCCGCGTGCGCCGTCTGCGCCGCTGTCCAACGCTGCTGTCTCTGCTGCGAGGGCAGGCTCCACCACCACCACCACCACCACACACACACACAGTGACACACACACACACACACACACACAGTGACACACAACTCTCCATTCAACAGACTCATCCCATATTCCTTTAAAGGGCCCGATCCGGGATCAGGTTTCTGCAGGAGTCAGCCCCCCCCCCCTCCCTCACCACTCCCCCCTGCAGGATATTGCGTTCAGGCTGAGTCGGGGTTTCCCTTCAGAATGTAAACACACACACACACACACACACACACACACACACACACACACACACACACACACACACAGTGAGCTGAGGGTAAAGGGTCTCTTCCTTCTACAGCCTTGTTGACACATTGAAGAGATTAAAGACAAACACTCTCATTAAAATGTCCATTAAGTTCATAAAAATATAAATTACACTCTGACTATAGGATGAAGTTTCATGATAAATCAGTGAATCAGCACTTTTTACCATTCATCCTCAGATGGACACAAAAACATTTTTTGGCAATATACTGTATAAACAATACATTTCAGTCTGGACCAAATACTTACATCCATGAAGCCACGTTGGCTCAGACTGACCTTTTGACCTATGTATAATATGTATATGATGCCTCCAGTTTCCTTACACTAGATTATACTCTTGTTTGTGTTTTCATCATCTGTACTCAGCATAAACTGCAACAACAAACCTTTTTTTATACTCACATTTAGTTTCAGAGCCATAAAGTGACTGCTAATGGGCTAAGAGTTCATAATAATGCTGAGTTGCTACTGTACTTTAATGAAGTACTTTAATACTGTAAAGGAAACGCGTCCCGCTGGAGTCTGGTGCCTTGGGGCAGTTGCCTGACTGATGATAATCCAGATGTGGTAATGTAAAAAAAAAAGAAAAAGAAATAACACCTTCAACATCCACACACATGTCAAACAGCAAAAATGAAACTTTTGCCTGTTGTGAGAAAGTCTGGATCCCTTTGATTTATAACGATGAGTTGAAAGTCTGACGTTCTGGTTTGAAGCAGACTAATTACAATATGTTTGTTTGTTGGCAGGACAGGCACAGTTGCTCTTTACTGGAATCAACAGCCGTTAAAACCACAACGCGGATCATTATCTGGGTGGTAAAGGAATTGGGAGAGTATAATTTTGCAAACCGACGTAGTAATACTGTCTGGTGTCTCAGATGGCGCTGCGCTGACGGCTGCCCTCAGACGTCAGGAATAGCTCCGAGTCGAGCGGCGGCGGCGGCGGAGTTTAGAGACAAACGAGGCCTAATCAGAGAAGCAGAGTTGTGGTTCTGCAGCGGGGAGATCGCTTTCTTCTCCACAGGCTTCACACATCATCTGGAGCGTTTCACAGTGTGTGTCTGAGTGTGGAGTGTCAGAGCGGGAAATGAAAACATCTGAAACGGATGAGAGTACGGCCTGAAACTGGACCGCCGTCGGATTTTGGTTTGTGCGTTAATGTCAGAAGCATGCGGTGATGCGACACACCCTGCTGCGTCCAGCGCACAAAAGCCTGAAGACAGAGCCAGACACAGACGCACAAAACCCCGAGAGGGCCGGCGATAATGCATGACGTAAAACAAAAACACAAAACAAGATGACAGGAGACGCACTTTGGCAACACAGCTTCCCTGTGCGACACACGTTGGGGATTAGAGGTGAAGGAAAAGCAGCGCCCTCGCAGGTCATGCTGACACAGGCACCAGCGCGTGCAACCAGATCAGCTGGTGACATTTCACTGAGGAACCACAACACGCGTGTGGGCGTCATGGCGAGAAAATGAACGTGTGCAGAAGACGTCTCCTCCGTCAAACAGCTGCTGAGGTGTTTCACTGAACACTGACGCTGTGTGTGTCTGTCTGCACAACATGTTCAGTGCAACACAACATAAACAAGTGGATTGTTAGCTGTTATGCTGTAATGCTGTTTATTCCACAACTGACTTTGTGTATTTGGGTTTTTTTCTACTATAATTAACTGATTAATATGATTAACTCTGCAGTATGGGGGGAGGGCAGGGAAGGGGGGGGGGGGGGCGGGGGGGGGGGTCGGTGCTATAACTGTCCAGCCTTGTGTTGCACAATAAGTCGGTGCCTCAGTGCTCTCAGTCAAAACAACTGGTGTCAGGCCTTCATGGTTTACATGCCGACTTTTGGGCATGGCGAGGGGGTGGGGGGGTTTGGGAGGATGGGGGTGGGTTTGACCAAGTGTTTGCAGATTGTGTGTTCTTGCTGCGATTGAACCTCCAGGGCTGTGAGATGACCCAGACAGTGAGCGGGTCACTGAGCGGTGCAGGGGGAGCCAGCTGAGCCACTGTAAACCATCTGCAGAGCTGACAGGAAGTGAGTGATGACGGTGCGTTCACACAAACCTCACTGCTGAGTGCGTTCACACAATCGATTGTTTGATTTCGAGTGATGTGGCTTATTTGTGTCAACGTTACAAACAACTAACCACCCATCAGCGTGTGACGGAGCTGCACTGGCGGACATGTTTGTTTATTATGATGAACATGTGTGTTATATCCACAGGGGGGAAAGAGCACCTGAATGCACCATTTGAGGAGCTTTTCCTAAATATTACATCCAAAAAAAATGATTTGTTTTGTTCAAAGTATTTAAAGATTTATGTGTGTGGGGGGGGGGGGGGGGGGTTGTGTGGGGGGAGCTGGGTGGGGGGGGGGGGGGGGGGGGTGAGTGCCGCAGACGGGCTCGGAATGCTGCGATGCATTTTGGTTTTGGTCTTTTAATAGAATTTATGGAAAGAAACCAACATAAAACAGAATATGGGGAACCTAATCCTTTAATTGCTCTTTACTGTTTGCTGTAAATTAGGTTTGTTTTGTAGCTCGGTGTGAACGGCTGAAGGAGATTCCTGCTTTCTAGAAATCGCTGGAGCAAGATATGATTAAGGTTCGTGGGGGGAAACTGTGGTTGTGGTGAATAAAAAGTATTGCAGGTCCAGCCCAGCCGTCCACAACCTAACAATCTCACTCGCTGCATAAAGGAAACCCTGCTTTCTGCGCTGGCACCAGGCGCTGGCTCTGGGAATAAATCCTGACGTGCAGATTTGTCAACAGGCTTCCTGGACATGAACTTTGAGTTGGTTTGGACATCATGGGCATTTGCGTTCACGCGTTCATTTGTGAATCCACAGGATGTGAAACCGGACTCTGGGGCCTGTGGGTTCCCGCTGTGTCCGGAGTGACAGACCGGATCGCAGGTCCACATCTCGTTGTTGATGGACATGAGACAGGAGCAGCAGTTGCGCCGACGCAAATTTGTCAGGACTTCTTAATGTCTAATGAGCCGCGACGAAAACAGGGAAAAGTCCGCTTTGAGTTTTCATCCACGTGGAACTGACGACAGGGAAAAACTCCAACTGGAATCATTCATTCCGCTCGTGCGTTTAAAAGCCATAATTTGCGCGGACGCAGCAGTCGAATATAGCTCCTCTTTTATGATGACTCTGCTTGTATTTTTTTATTTGACCAAAGCGTCTTTAAGTTCGACTTACGCTTGTGTGTGTGTGTGTGTGTTTTTTTTTTTTAAAGTCATTCTTCTATTATCTTCCACTTAGCGTCTTTTCACCAGAGCGCTTGAGTTGTAATTGACCTTGACCATACGAGGGACCCTCCCGCTACGTAAATAAAGATGACGGAATTCACGTGTCAAAGGTCGGGCGACTGAATATTGACCCATCTCAGACTGTAGTTTGAAACTTGTTTGTTGCACGGCTGTGCACCTTTTGTCGACATGTTGACCAGTTACGAAACAGTTGTGTTTAATAGTGCTGGGCTAACAAACAGGTCTCACTCTCCCTGTCTGATGTCCTCTGAGCGGTTTATTGCCGTTTGGCCAGTCGTGCTGGAACCACAGAGGGAGTGGAGCATGATGGAAAGTCCATATAAAAAGAAAATAAACCATACTCACTTTAACAGCAACACTGAGAGAGAGAGAGAGAGAGAGAGAGAGAGAGAGAGAGAGAGAGGATAAGGGATAAGAGATGTGAAGGATAACACATACACATACTTATATACTTGAGACCATATTTTATTTTATTTTTATTTTATTCCTTATTTGAGACCATATATAGTTATTTTATTTTATTTTATTTTATTTTATTTTATATTCTACTGACTTTTCTCTGTAAACTGGGCACTGCTTAAAAAGAATTTCCCGCAAGGGATTAATAAAGTATATCTGATTCTGATTCTGATTCTGATTTGACACGGGGGGGGGGGTCAACATACATTATGAGTTTCTATAGTGGAAAAAAATACTCACCATTTCATTTTTCTCCCTCCTCCTCTGTGACACCAGGACAGTGAACGCCTCTTCCCCCCTCTCCGCTTCCTTTCACCAGCGCACTTCCTCTCGCTCCGTGTGTGGTCGCCTTAACGAGCGTCCCGTTTACAGAGGCTCGTGTTGCAGGTAGAGGTCATCGCCCTCCCGGCCGCCGCTGTGACGAGACAAAGTGAAACTCAGTCACTGCGTCAGCGCTGACCCACTCTCACTCACCACTGACCTCTGCAGCACCCATCATGTCAGAGCCATGTTAATGCGCCGCTTCATTTGTTGTGTTGTTGGACCACAGTGGAAATCACAACATTCACAGTTTTCCTCTTATTCACAAAACAGTAAATATAACACAAACACCCGACAAAACAAAATATGTTGTGTGACGTCTCAGTGCGACATCGACCCACTAGGTGGCATAACACTGAGCATGACAGATATTACAGCAGGGTTTGGGTTGGCATTGTGCGCACTGTTTGCACCACTGGTGAGGCAGTGTGCCTGGTGACAGTCGCCATGGAGGCAGACAGCGTGAGTGTGGTCAGGCTGTTATCCTTAAATCACAGGTCCAGGGAGTGATGACTGTTTTGCAGCGGCACAATAACATTCATTTCATAGTGCGACGCAGGCGTGTGGAGTACGTGTGTGTGCGTATGTGTACAGGTAGTTAGCTGCTGTGTGTGCAGGATGAAGGACATGACCACGCAGCGTCCCACTGCTCGCGCTCTGCAGCCGTTTACCACTGATAATCCCAGCCAGAGTGTTTACAATGGGCTGCAGTGCAAATCACAGCCAATCCACAAACCACCACAACACCACAACACCACAACACCACAACACCACAACTGGTGAAGAGAGGCTTTTTTTTTTTCCACTCTGACTGGAGCTGTGAAACTGGACACGTGTACTTCCTGTGGTCACAAATCCATCGCTCGAGTCAAACGGTTCAGTGTCACGTCTGAACCTCACTGAAGTTTACATTTGGGAATTCCCTTAAAGAAAACACACACATGTACCATTGGCACCATTACGTGCCGGGATCTCAATCCATCACGGTGATTCCCACACAGACACAACAGTCGACAAGAAGGACAGACAAGATCTGTCGGCGCACAATGCACCTCTCTGTTTACACGGGGAGATCTTCAGTCTACTGCGAGACAGAACTGTGAGATGATCGACAGAGCTCCAGTCTCCAGTTGGATAGCGTGCAGAATATGTGTTTAGCACTTTGGGGGGAGAAAAGCGCATTAAAACAGGGTGGAGGTAGAGAAAGCAGGCTGTTTTGCAAACAGAGGATGAGGCAATGTCACATGATCTGTGGAGACCTATACGGATGCGGAGCGGAGGGCTCCGGGACAATGGAGAGTATGAGAGCATGAAATGGAGAAAACCCAGCATTGTAAAGTGTGAGTCTCCGGCCTGGAGGGAGAGGCTGGCTCTGCTCCTGCCTGAGACCAGCCACAGTGTCAGCTGCTGCTGCTGCTGCTGCTGCTGCTGCTGCCTGACGCACACATGGTTTAATAAGCATCTCAAGTCAAGACGTGTCCACGCACTGACACAGTCACTGACACACTCACTGACACAGTCACTGACACACTCACTGACACAGTCACTGACACAGTCAGTCCACACAGACCCACCTGCCGACAGCCTGATGTCGTTTTTAGCCACAGAAGAAAACACAGACGTGTGAACGTCCCACACAGAACACTTTTTCAAGAGCGAACCACACACACACACACACACACACACACACACACACACACACACGTCAACACTCGTTCAGCTGAGGACGTGTGAGCATCATCTTTGCCACAGATCCCCAGATGCTGTTGCTGCAAACAACAGGAAGCCATACAGCACAAAGCAGATGTTTATGAAGCCATTAATCCCCCTGGTCAGTTGCCGCTGAGAGGTGCTGGTTATCTGTTGGACACTTCCTGCGGGGGGGGGGGGGGGAAACTGGGGGGGGGGGCAACTGAGGGCGTCTTTGTGTCAACACATACCAAACTGGCTTTGTTGTTAAAGAGAGAGTCATGACAGGCCTGTAAACCTATACCCACCACACACACACACACACACACACACACACACACACACTCTGCATCCTTCACATGCAGCAATACAATATAATAATACACCTAAGAGGTCATAAAAATTATTGTTGCAATAATTAATAAAGTGATTAGAATTAAGTGATTGAACATTTTTATGACAAAAGTAAGAGCCAACTGTACAATACAACAATAATGTTGCTTATATGGATAACAGACATAGTCTGAACTGTTTATTCACTCAGCAGGGATGGATGGATGGATGGATGGATGGATGGATGGAACCTTAAACACACACACACACCCACACCTCGCCCCGCGCTTCCTTCTCCTGGCGAGCTCAGATGTCGTTGTCTTTCATCTCAGTGAGTGGGCAGCTGATGTCATCCCCATGTCGTCAATGACTCTGACAGTGGTTGGAGCCAAAGACGAGGATGAAGACCGACTGGAAGAAAAGGTACAGAAAAGAGGGAGAAAGAGGAAAAGCAGAGGGTGTAGGTTGGGGGGGGGGGTGAGGGGGGGTCAGAGTGATGGTTTTAGCAGGCAGTATAGAGAGGAGAGGAAAAACAGCCCTCTGCTGCACAGTGTGTGGTATTATCAGTCTGTGAACGATGGCAGAGGGAAAGAGACAGAAACAAAGTGATGAGCGAAAAGGAAGAAATGAAGGAGGAAAAGCGAATGAGTGACAGAAAGAAAGAGAGAGAGAGGGAGGGGGAGAGAGAGAGAGAGGGAGGAACAAAGCTGAGATTTCTTTTTGCAAAATTTGAACTCAGGCCATACATTCAGTGTTGCTGTCCTCTGCTGGACAGTAAAAGTATTGTCGTGTCCATCCTTTTCATTTTTCTCCTCCACCACAAGGGGCCGCCAACACTGCAGCCTCGCCGACAGCCATCAAAAGTGAATTTGTTCACAAGGAGCTGTCTGAAGATGAGAGTCATGACAAGATGCTGTCTGTCTGTCTGTCTGTCTGTCTGTCTGTCTATCTATCTATCTATCTATCTATCTATCTATCTATCTATCTATCTATCTATCTATCTATCTCGGTATAT
>JAFBJQ010041266.1:105874-258374 GCA_016785345.1 Trinectes maculatus
CTGTTTCTCATTAGGATGGCGAGCTGGTAAACACGTCAGGGTGCACCGAGCTGACTGACCCATTACTAAGCTGCAAATAACGGCCCGGCGAGTGCACTCCATATAAACCCTCTCTGCTCGGCTGCTCTGCCTCACCCCTGTAACCTGCAGAAAGCCTCCATCCCTCCATCCCACTTCTCCCAGCTCCTCCACTCCGGCGTCACAGCAGCCCAGGGAGAGGCATGTAAATCTGGCCCCCTTTGAGCAAGCAACAGGCTCCGGAGAAAATAAATCTGCAGAAGTTCACTGTGAGTTCAGCCAAGCCGCAGCTCCAAGCCCTCGCTCTTTTATTCTCTCTCTCTCTCTCCCTCTCTCTGCGAAACTGTTGCTGTATCTCCAGCCGCATCCCTCTTTCCGTCTCCATCTTTCCCCCTCTCTGGCTGTCTCATCCCTCGCCACAGTGATGTCATTGTTCCGACGGCGACCTCGGGGAGGATCAGGGACAGTCCCCTCACACACTGTATGTTGTGTCTGCTCTGGTTTGGTCCAGCGTCTGACTGGACCTGGTTTGGGCCCAGCGCGATGAAACCGCCACAGGCCTCGGTCTCCTGAACCATTCGCCTGTCGACAGCAGGAGCCGCACGACAAGACGAATCACCATAAAGAGAGTCACTCTGAAAAGGACAGAAGAAGAAGGTGTGCGTGGAGTGGGTTCGCTCTGCGTTTCATCTGATTTCCACAGCAGCTGTTTTAAACTTGGTGCATGTAAGGGTCGGGACTGGGAATCCAAAGGAGCAGTGGAACAGCTGCTCTGTGGCAGGACTTTCCTTATTTCAAATCCAATGTGTTTTTTGTTTCCCACAGGATGCAGCAGAGACTCTGGGCCAACACAACCCAGAGTCTGACATAAGGATGAGACGAGGTAACAGCCAGCATTGCACTGTCTGAAACCAAAATGTGGACAATAAATTAGTGTTAACTCGTCAAAATGGTGACTCGGTTAGATCCGCTTTAGACCCGTTTATCCCCCTGTATCCTGTATGAAGAATCACACCAGACAGGAAGTGACACTGAAAACAGATGACAGACGCAACGTTGGTACGACAGTCAACCAAATTATCTCCAACTGTCTCACTTTACCGTCTCACCTCATCAGTAAAATCTGAATGGATGTTATTAGATTTTCTTATTTCCAACCTCCAATAAGTATTACATTACACCCCCCCCCCATACCCCCCCATCCCCAAGTCAACAAAGTCTAACCCAATGCATTATGTTTGTCTGTCTGAGCCAAGTTACCACCCACCAGTGCGAGGGAGCAGCTTAGCTATTCAGACGTGCGGCAAAATCTGAAATGTACACATTTGTCTGTTGTACAAGTATGTGCTGTTTACTGCGTCTAACTGGTGGATGGTGTCAGGCAGCTCTGTGTGTGTCTGTGTGTGTGTGTGTGTGTGTGTGTGTGTGCGTGTGTGTTACCACTGCTGAGCGCTCTCCTCTGATGCGGCTGTTTACCAGAAACGGACAGATAGCTTTGAGAAGACCGGCGAGGAGAGGGGGGCGGGGGGGGGGGTGGGGGGGGGTGGAGAAGGAGGAGGTCTGGTCACTGAGTGCTTCCAGACCTCTAATGAAGACGGATGTGAGGACAGTGTCCCTCCAAGCCCTGTGACCTTTGACCTGTGACACGGCACGGCACAAAGGCCGCGCCTCAGACGTGTTTTAGCTTCGGCAGCAGATAATTCCATCACATCCCCATCCAACGCATTTTCAGTGGATGGGGGGTTCACTGTCCCACTGGAAGAAACAGTTTTACACCATAAACCAGCTCAAACAGTGGAAAAAATCACCTTGCCGTAAACAAGCCAGAAAACAAAGGCCTCATTGTCGCCTGATTCAGTTCGACTGTATGAGGACCAGTCAGGAACCAGGCGTGTCCACGTCCCACTGATACATAATACTCCTCATTACTTCAAATCACCACTTCTCTGTTTATGCTTCCAGGACAAATTGTGTGAGTAATTGAAGGCAACCCGTCTTTGTCTGTGGTTAACCGCCCCCTCGCCTTATCTCAGGCTCTGAGACAGACCCCGATCCTCTGATATTACTGACGTCTCGCTTGGCAAATGTGGAGGACACCTCCAAGCAATGTGGAGCTCGTTCTGAGAGGAGGGGGGAGTGGTGGGAGCGGTGGGAGCGTTAGATTACAGTGGGACTGTAATTATAAGATAAACACAATCAAACACCAACGACGCATTAACGCATGAACACACACGCAGGAGAAGAAGAACAGAGTCCTGTAGGTCTGATCTGAACAGAGACCTTTTGGATATGTCCTCGTCCTAACAGTGTTTAAAGCCAAATCAACAGTTGTCATGTTATCCAACAACTTCAGCAAAGACACAACTGCTGTTTGTGTGGCGTGTCGACATGCACGCCACACAACACATGCGTTCATTTCAGTGTAAATCAATGCACATGTGTGCAGGTATGTGCGGCTGCTCGTACAAAGCCCGACAAAGCAAAAGAAAAAAAGGGGAGAGGTGTCTCTGGCGTCTTTTTGTGAAAATCAAAGCGAGCGTTGTCAAAGACAACACCGACCCGGCACTGCAGCACCACCAGAACCACAGGGGTCGGGACTGCCATAACAAACACGTCCAGAGGGGCTCGATCCGTCCCCCTGCAAACAACCACACATTTCATGTTGCATCTTTTGAGTGCGAATGGCCAACTGTGTTTGCTCTGCGTGCACTCTGACCCCTGTCCCTCATCCCCATAACCCCCCCCTCCCATCCTGCCAGGCTCGGCCCGGCTAAGCCAAGCTTTGGTCGACCAGACAGGACAAACTGCAGGCCCCCTAATCAGCTCATTTGGAGCAGATCAATGGCCCTGATGACAAGAGCCCAGACTCTGGACCAAACGAGGGCCAAACAAAACAGCCTTCTTGAACGATGGCCTCGGAGCAAATAACCCCCGGGCAAGTAGGTCAGGAGGTTGGTGACCTCGGTGGGTGCGGCGGCGGAGGTGGAGGTGTCCGACCGGGCCTGAGAGGAGGGTTTGGAGTCCCTGTTGTCCCCCCTGGTCGGCCAGCTGAACAAACAGCTGGGAACAAGGCCGGGCTTCAGTATGAGGAGACGCTGAGATGAAGCCTGGTTTCAGAGCAGACCCGGCTGGACCTCAGATCCGCGACAGTGGGCTGCTTTCTTCTGCGGAGAAAAGGCCACGTCTGATCGGCACGCATACCAGAGTGGACACACACACACACACACACAACCGAAACCCACGCACAAGTACAGAAACGCATGTAAACAACGTCATTTACACACAGAGTGTTTGCACGCAGCCATTTGTGCAGATACAAACACAGAAACAGACACACACAGACTCGCATCTCATACAAATGCCATGAACTGACAGAGCCTCAGTCCTGCTCTCATCTGATACACAAAAGGCCTGTGTCTGTCTGGCCTCTGCTCAAAATAACACTCCTGTCTCCAAGCTATTGATCTCCACTCCTCTGTTCCTCTGTCTGCTCCTCCACAGGAGATCCTCTGTTCTTCCCGACTCTACAGCTCCCAAACAACGGCTGAAAATCCGGCTCCAATCGGGGGCCACATTCCCATTTTTCCAGCAATCTTCCACGTGTGCTTCTGGCAACGGCGATTATGTTAAAGCTCGGAGCTCCAGAAACTAGGACTCGCTGGAAGGATGCTAGCTGAGGTTATTATCAGCTCGAGTAGAAGTAAGAACGTGATCGAGGTTAAAACAGATA
This sequence comes from Trinectes maculatus, assembly GCA_016785345.1. Taxonomy (NCBI): domain Eukaryota; kingdom Metazoa; phylum Chordata; class Actinopteri; order Pleuronectiformes; family Achiridae; genus Trinectes; species Trinectes maculatus. The sequence continues at coordinate 109,623 of JAFBJQ010041266.1, forward strand.
CAACGCACCAGGGCGTCCATTTTGCCATCGCTCCCCTTTGATGCCAAACAAAACACAGGCGAGCCTGGACCAGCTCAGGTCAACCTGCGCTGGATTCCCTATTGTGTGCGCTCCAGTTCTGGCAAAACAAGGTCACTGGAAGATATGAGGAGGTTTTTTTGGGTAACACACACACAGACACACAATGCTACACACACACACACACACAGAGACAGCCTTGTTTGGGGCAGCGGGGGGCACAAGCTCTGATAATGAGTGGCACACATGAAAGGGCGGCTCCTCACGAGAAAACAAACTTCGCCGGTGGAGCCGTTGTTAGCCGGCTGACCTCTGAGCCTCTCAGTGGACACATTGTCCCCCGATGGATCCCCTCTGACAGCCCATCACTCAACTCAGCTGTCTCCGTCGGCCAATCAGGGCCCAGCGCCAGCAACCTGCTGGGAAAACTCCACCCACTGAAAGAGTTGAAGAATTTTAATGTCAGGCCACGTTGAATCTAAATTATAGCCGCTTCAAACTTTTGTTCTCAATCAAATGTATATAAGGGATGATGAACCACAGTGACATCATATATGTAAGTGACGGATTACATTATCGATTGACATTTTGCAACTTCCAGCTGAGCAACGATGTCACCGATGACTCCCACAGTGTGTGAAAACGTTTACTGGATTTCGATTTTGACCCAGTCGAATTGTGTCACAGCGACTCTGAGGTACGCAAAGTCAAATAATGCAACAGGTTTAATCAAGACACACACACGCACACAAACACACACAGTGTGCTGAAAGCTGCAGGCCTTCTGTGACGTGTGTGTGTGTGAGGAGTCTGCGAGGTGTCAGCGCTCACTGTACCACTCCACATTGTCAGGAGACAAAGGACAGGGAGTGGAGAGCTTCCCTCCCACTGACTGGCTCTCCGGTTTCATGTCCTCTGAGGGCAACTGCGTAGGTGGAGGTGGTGGTCAATTGTGTCTTGTGAACGTGGAGTTGGGCATGTGTGTGTGTGTGTGTGTGTGTGTGTGTGTGTGTGTGTGGTGTTCGCCCTGAGCGCTGGGTGCTAGATTTTCACGTGTCATGAACACTGTTTTCAGAATCAGTGCGGATCTCGTGGCACGCGGCGTCAGCGCCCCCTTCCTCCCCGTCACACACACACACACACACTCACACACACACACTCGTCTCCTCTTTCACATGTCATCAGCTTGATGTCTGGTAGATGGATGAGAAGATGCTGGTGAGTGTACCTGTAGGGTCTGTTTCTGATCACCAAGCAATTTAAAGGCCGTAACGGAGATACGGCGTTCGACCATAAAGAAAAAACGACTGGAAGAAACTTAAACGTGGCATTAATGTTTCGTTTGTTTCATTTGACTCATCGAGAAGCACAGATTGAACACACATGACCTCAGCGTATGGCCCCAGTAGATGCACTATGAAATCCACACCAACCAGGAGTGACCTTGAACCAGATGCATGTAGATAACATCACCTCAGCTCTGTATGCAGTTGTGTTGATGTGAAACAGGAAGAGGTGGTCAACAGGCTCCTCCCTCCATCAGTCCTCGCTGGAGCTCTACCTGACCCCACTCTTCCCTCTCCATGTGAGGACTTCCTTCGCTTCACAATAACAACTCGTCTCCTTGTGCCTGAGTCCTCTGTTGTCGTGGTGATTCATGATTCAGCTGTGTAAGAAAAAACACCTACTCTCTGGACGGGGAAAACTGAGAGGATTAAAGGGGGAATGATTTTCTCTGAAACTGAAGTGGACTGGTGGAGAGAGGTGCTGATGGCAGACAGAGGCCTCTCATTGTCTCGTTACCTTATCAATCTTCCACGCCGACACATGATACCTGATACTGTGGCCCGTTTGTCAGCCGTGTTTACGTCTGGGATGCTGAGTGTTGTCGGGGTGGGATGCTCCACAGCCCCACGCTACCCCCAAGGGTGTGGGTGCTGCTGGGATAGGTGAGTGAGGGAACAGGCTGTGGGGTCAACATTAGGGTGGAGAATGTAGGAATAGACTCCTTACTAAATTAAAAAATTACAAAATAAAATTCAAAGGTGCACGAAATAAAAATCCTTAAGAAAAGCATCGCTTTGTTTCAGCACGAAAATGGAGGAAGACGCTCCCGTATCACGTAAATTGGCGGTGTGGAATGTGTGTATATATATATATATATATATATATATATATATGTGTGTGTGTGTGTGTGTGTGGTGGTGTGTTTTGTTTCGTATCGTTTTCGTTCCGACTTAAACTGACTTTCTTCATCTTTTTCGCAAATTTGTTTTGAGATAACTGTTGTGATTTCCTGGAAAAATCTTATTGAAGTTGAAGCTAAAATACTTTGTAGCGCTAGCTGCAGATTCCATATCTATGCTACACGATATACACGTCCCCGTTTATTCACCCACCGCAGTCCCACAAATTTGTTTTGAGATAACTGTTGTGATTTCCTGGAAAAATCTTATTGAAGTTGAAGCTAAAATACTTTGTAGCGCTAGCTGCAGATTCCATATCTATGCTATACGATATACACGTCCCCGTTTATTCACCCACCGCAGTCCCACCCCTCTGCTCCGCCTTTTGCACTCCATCCAGCCCCGAACACAAAAAGCCCTCAATGCCAGTGCTTTGGTAAATACTCGCTACCGGCTCTCTTTGGCACAATGGAAAAAGAAAAGAAAGAATGGAGGTGGGAGAGGAGCAAGAAAAGCAGCAGAGCAGAGAAAAGATGTGGTGGTGCGGTGAAGTCCAACTTCTGCAGAGCTCATGGCAGAAGGCCAGGAAAGGCGGACAATGCATCGCTGTGCAGATCCAGGGATCTTTAGACGCTCACTGGAGCATTGGGCTATTGGGAGGGAGGTTTTCAGAGGGGGTGGGGGGAGGGGGGGGACAAGCTTTCTGTTTTCCAACGCCAAGCACAGAGGACATGATGGGGCGCTGCGGCGGCTGATACCGGACGCATGGTTGAATTGGTGAGGGAGATTTCGCTGTACAGTCACAACGTACAGGAAATACTGACCTGACTCACGCTCACTGAAACCTCGGCAAAGGTCGAGCCACCCCCCCCCCCCACACACACACACACACGCACTCTCCAGCCCTCTTTTTTCACATCACTACATTTTCAATCAGTTGAAGTTGCGCTCTGGGCAGCATGTGGAGAGTCAGGACTAATGCTGGAGAAAAGTGAAAGAAACAGAAAACTGATGAGGAGGATGAGAAGGATGGACAGGTGGGGGGGAGCGTTCTCAGATCAAAGGCTGAGTGCCATTGTGAGGACTGTACAATGGAGTACTGCATGAAATACGCTTGGACAAAACGCCCTCTCCTCTGCGCTCCCCCCACAGGCCAACTGACAACAGGCATGGGGGAGGGGGGCAGCAGGGGTAAAGGGAGGGATAAGTGAGACTGTGTACAGTACAGTTATTTCACATAGGCCACACACGGTACAGCGTTAGAGATAAAAAAAAACAAACTATGATGGACGCAGAAAGAAAGTCAGTGGTTATCTATGGATGAATGTTTCCTCGGGCCCCTGAGGGCCCTGGAAGAGGATTCCCTGGATCTGAGCAGGAATAATCCATTTCCTGGATCCAACATGTTTTCACTGTGGGGAACAGAGAGCTGAGACAAAGGGATCTAACAGTGACACTGTTGATGTGGTGCCACATCAAGACAAACACAACTGGCCTATTTATCACTGTATTTATGTATATCTATATCTCTGTATCTATTTATATGTGTGTGTGTGTGTGTGTGTGTGCATAAAATATATACATTTATATAACTACAGCAGTACATTAAATAAATAATAAAAGAAATTCAAAAAACACTACTCTGAAAAAATCCCAGTATGAATCATCATTATTAGCAGGAAATTAAGGATTATGATTGGTGATAAGTCTTTGTAGCATAACGTGTGGCGAATAACCACAATCTAGAGCAATGACATACAATATCCTGCCTTAAAAAAAAAACTGCCGCACATGAAGTGGCGGGGACGGCCCCTTCACATGTAAGACACAAAGACTGATGAACCAGAGTGTGGAGGCCTGCATGTGTCTGATTTTAGAAAATGAAAAGAATAAAAGCCCCCAAAGTTTCCCCTCAGAGGGGAGCAGAAGCTGCAGCCAGGAAATGACCCGGGTGTTGACCTCAGCATGAAGGAGAAGAAGAGAGAGGAAAACATCTCAGAAGATCTCACAACTTCCATCAGCCTCTATTCTCTCTTTTATTTTTTAACCTTTTACTTCCTGGTCCTCCTCCACCTGACTCCTCCCCCTCTCTGAGCCTGCAGGGCTTCTGGATGGGGGTGAGGGCGACAGGCAAATGGGGAAGACAGGCACTTTAAAGCCTGAGTCGGGAGCCATTAGCCCCCTGTGTGCTCGGCCCTCCTCTACCTCCTCTTAGTATTAATCTGCAGTGACAGCTTCACTGTTTACCAAATCCACCCGGGATCCTGGGGGATGACTGGTCGGCGCCACTCTGCTCCATTAACCTCTGACCTTTGGCGCTACGGCACCAGAGCCAGGCCCGGGGCTCAGGGTTAACCGACTCAAGCAACCGGTCGGACACCTGTCTGATGTCCGAGACCGAACCCCCTGTCACACGAGGACAATATGTGCACAAAGATGTCTCTCAGCTGGACGTCAGACGATGGTGACATTCAGGGCCGCAGCTCAGCTGCAGACGACAGTGTTTCATTTAAACCAGAGGAATTCACTCGTTCATTTAATTTCACTCGTCCATGGACAAGAAAACGATGCTTCATTTGAATCGCAACAATAAAAATCACAGGCATCACTTCCTTGTTTCATAGAAAAAAAGAAAAAAAGGAAGATTCATCAGTCACGATGGTAAAAGTTAGCTGTAGCGTTACATTTGCGTCCATAAGAAACATGGGTCACAGTATAGTTTGTAAGGAGATTAGTTATTGTACACGGAGACTTTACCCAATACTAAATTAAGACTGCAGATAAAAGGACTAGTTCGTATTTTGACTGGCAAGTAACAACTGGACACAAAAAACAAAACAAATAATACAAAGGAGCATAAACCTAAATGCATGCAACTTAAATGACATTTTCTGAAGTCTCTGACACAACACACACACCCGGTCCATCTTCAAATATCGGAAACTACACAGGTGTGTGTCAGTTACAAAACGGTCAAAAGGTTTAGGGACATAAAATAAGTCAGTCTGCGGATTCTTGCAAAAACATAACATGTGAAACCGAAGCGTGCAGAAAAAAGACTCCTGCAAAGCTGAGCTGTCATTGAACATCACACAGTGACTCGCTCCTGTCAGGCACAGGTGACTCTGACTCAGCAGCTCTGGCCCCTGTCGTGTTTAACCTGTGGTTTAACGCCGGCTCACTCGGGGCCAAACGATGAAGCAGCAGTTTTACAGCATCGCACCACAATGTTACTGCACAGCGACGTGCGGCGGTGTCGATTCCGTGGTAAGAAATATTTGAAAAGTACAGTGAAGTAGCAGACGGACATCTTTAATGTTAAATAGAAATCTGCTGACGCTGCAGATCTGTGAATGTGAACAAGGCACTGTCATGAATTATGACACATACACACTCACACACACACACACACACACACACACACACACACACACCTCCAGCCTGGCCAAACACACTCAGTCTCCTGACCAGACGTGAGGAGTGACAAAGCATCACGTCCTTCCATCAACCGCCCACACACCCCACCCTTCCCCATTTGACCTCTGACCCTGATGACAGCAAACTGTCATCACCATCACTCCTGCTCGGTAAACAGAAAAACTAAACACACAGAATGGTGTGCTGATAATGTGTGTTTGTGAGTATGTGTGTCTGTGTTACCACACCTTTTTTTTTCCTGGTTTATCTTTTACCCCGTTTTTTTTTTTTTATTATTATTAAATCATCATGTGATCTGTTTCTGTCAACTCTGCCCTTTATTTCCTAAATCCAGACCACCTGCGACCAAGCCAAGACGCCTTTTCTGCTGAGCGCTCAGAAAAACGCGAGGTTCCGAACACACCACTGTTGCCAAAGGAGAAATATTTACCCAAGGTGACGCAAGCAGTGCCCTGCTACTGAACCGCTGTGGGATATATTTAGAAGTCGCTCACCACTCCGCCAAAGTGCTGCACTCATCAAAATAACATGAAAGACATATAATGAGCCTTCATCCCCCCTCCAACCCTCCCCCCCACCCCCCCGCCAAGTTCACCCTCTCAGCAGATTCCCAGTCGCCGCCACTGACGCATCAACCGACTCACATTGGAGACACATTAACTCTGCAACACACGTTCACCCCATAACTTCACCGTCATCATTAAACACAATGGACATGGTCAACTTTGACAACACACACACACACACACATGTGCACGGCCCTCCTGTTAGCACACACACACACAAATGTTTATGGGCTTTTCTATAAATTAAACAAATAAAGGAGGGGGTGGGGTTGGATCAGGACAGGAGAGAGGAGAAGTGGGGATGGGGGGTAGAGGGGTGGGGTGGGGGGGTTGTGGGTGTTGAGCAAGGCTGTTGGACAGTGTGTGAGTCAGAGCCTGGAGCCAGCTGAGTGCTGCTCTTCTCCCAGGAGAGCCGCCACACCACGGCCAGCTGGAAACCATTGACAGGAGTTTGAGGTTAGTGAGCAACAGAGGAGTGGGGCTTGTTGGAGATGATCACGGGGGCCTGTCTGTGCGGATGAATCCCCCTTTTGCAAACCAAAGTAAGAACAGAGACGGAGAAGAAGAAAACACGTGTTGTATGTTCATATCCATGTCATATATTTTCAAGTTGGGTTTAAAAATCATGAATCACCGGCCGCTTTTCCCGAAAGAGGAAAAACGAGGAGGAAAACACTGGGGTGTATGGGTCATTCATGAAAATCATAAACTTACACAACTTTATGAGTTCCAGTCATAGGAAAATAAAAAATGTGTTTGTAACATTTTTCATTAAACCACTTCAGTAAAAAAAAACAACCTCTGTAGGATAAAGACATTTGGCTCCTCTGAGTCATTCAGCACTTGACGCTGGTGCCGTGTTTGCGTAAATCAAGCCTGTGTTGGATTATTGCCGTCTTTTTGTTACCAAAAAAAAAAACAAAAAAAAAAAGGGGAAGTGGTTTATGAAACTTTTACAATACTCAATTCTTGATTGCTGCAAAAAAGTGTGTGGGTGCATTTCAGCATTTCAAGTTCAACTTTGACATTTTTAAGACAAAAGTAAAGACGCTGCGTAGGAAAGTGGGCGAGAGACAGGGAGAGAGAGAGACAGGGAGAGAGAGAGGCCACCAGGTCTGCAAAAGCCAGAGTATGAAAACACAGAGGTTTGACTCGAAACATGACACAAACATCTTCCATCTGCACCACTTCAAACCAACACCACAACAGGACATAACACGCTTAGCAGCCTGCAGCTTTATCCAGCCAGCTCTGGGATCGCAACATAAACAACAGACAAATACTGCACAACATCTCCCCCGATGACGCCAGGCCTTCCACTGTCATCAGCTTTAAGCTTCAAGGAGCCCGCGGATCATCCTGCACAACACAACCCTCACAACACAACCCTCCAACACAACCCTCCAACACAACCATCCAACACAACCCTCCAACACAACCCTCCAACACAACCCTCACAACACAACCCTCCAACGCAACCCTCCAACACAACCCTCCAACACAACCCTCCAACACAACCCTCCAACACAACCCTCCAACACAACCCTCCAACACAACCCTCCAACACAACCCTCCAACACTCCAGCAGCCAAATCAGCAGTTTACTGACAGCGAAGAAACAAACAGCCACGCAACCATGGGTGTTGGTGCCTCACTGACATAAACAGTCCCCAAATAAAATCCAACAGAAGATGGGATGAGGTTAAGTGAGATGAAGATATAAATAAAGGGTTAATCAACCTGGAGGACGCGTGTGATGTATGTCTGTAGACAGCTGGTTTCCATTTCCACTGCTGAAGAGGAGATGACGAACATGGCTTCACTAACAAAACCTGAAACAACAACGTCTTCCAATGTAAACCAGTTCAATTATGCAACCTCCCCCCCCCACCTATGACAACCGTTCAGTTCGCAAAACATAATCACGGCATCGGCCTTTAAATATGCATCAGATACAAGATCCGACCTGCATTGAAACAGCAACACTAATGCGACAGACTCAGCTCGAACAAAGAGGAAATCGATGAATTATACTATAAACAGGGGTCAGTTCAGTCAGGAGCAACAGTTTGACATTTTAAGGAATGTGCGTTTGTTTTTTTTTTTGCTCTCCTGCCAAGAGTTAGATAAGAAGATGAAAAGCAACCTTGTGTCCAATTGGGAACTATGACGATTTGAGCATCTCTACTTTTGAGATCTTTATTAGCTTGAAATAAAAAATTAAAAACAAGGAGGGGGGTGGGGAGGGGGGGGGTTATCCTGACGGTGCAAACTAATCTGTGTCTCTCTGAATTTAAAAAAAATAGTTGCCAGCAGTAAATGAATGGGCCGACAAATACAAATTCTCTCTGTATCACTGTGTCATAAATGTGGGAGAAACCAGTATGGGCCGCATTAACCATCACTGGTACTCGTTAAAGCTGAAATGTAAATAAGCTGCTCTGGTTTCTTACTCCTTCAGCCAGTTGAGTGAAAGTCAAACGCTGCATCACTGACTTTATATCTCCTTTATGAAACCGTGACTGCATCTGTTACCGAGGCCGAAAGGCACAACAGTGGAATGTTGTGCTGTTTCCATCAGCGAGAGATTAAATTCCCGAGTTGCCTCCAGATGCAGCGATCACCGCAGCGCAGCACAGCGCGGCTAACAAATGATTACAAGAATATGAACACGGTATTTGGATTTCCTACATTCGTGCCCCTGGGAGAGTGGTCACAGCTTGGTGGGAGTCTTGTCGTGTTTAAATTGCAGTGGGCTTCCTCTCTTTAAGCTGATTAGAAAGTCTGCAGTCCATTACAGATGTTTTTCTGGGGGGGGGGACCAACTATTGTGGTTTGCACACGACTTCCAGAGCAACACCGAGGAGACAAAATCATCTCTTTTGTTACCTGCTACACTTTAGTGCACGTGTGTGGTTGCACGTGCACCTGAAACCAGATACAGCATTTGCTGCGAGTGGAAAAACACCCAACAGCAAAGTGCATGAGGAAGCCAGTCGTTTTTCTTTTTTTTTTTAAAGGGTTATTGCCCCAGAATTGCAAACTGCTTTCAAACTACCCAGCTCACCTTCCTTACATCATCAGAGAAGGTGACAGCTGGAGGAGTTTGGAGGAAATGTGCTGATTTTTGCTGAAAGGCTATGAGTTACCGTCCCATCACCAGTATCAAGCATATCTCCATATCTGAAGTGCGCTCAGAGTCCTTCTCTGTGGGGAGGATTCCTCTGGCCAAACTTGGTCATGAAGACCTGCTCCACCAGCAGCTCTGTGCTGAGGCTTTTAGCTTCCAGAAGAGGGACAAAGACGATCAAGAAACCCCTCTGGGAACATCTGGAGCAGGGTGTCATCTCCGTCAGGGGTCCCACACTCCCCTCTCATCATCCCCTCCTTCCTTTACATAACGCTGACAGATGTGAGAGAGAATAACAGTAGGGGGTCGAGAGAGATATGGGAGCGGGGATGAAGACAGAAGATAATAAACAGGGATCTGGAAGGGTTTTAATTCTGCATGGCTGGTGTAGTGCGTCAGTAAGCACGAGTCCGACGTGCCGGTAATGAAGTGATGATGTAAGATGTAAGGCAGCCATTGCCATAACATCGCAAATCTGCTCTGTTATGATCGTTTGTCTCCGTGTGTTGACGCTGCCTAATTAAAACCTTTGCAGACTGCGACGGCCGTGCTTTTAATTCAGCGTCCCTTCGTTCCAGAAATGACTCACCTAGCACTTTTTCAGATCAGGAGAAAGATAGGATAAGACTCACAGGTTTGTGTGGCTGAGGTTGGAGGTGATGTTTCGTGTGTTGGTCAGCGTTGTGTTGATTTGTCGAGGTAGGAAAAACATGCAGTTTGTTTGTTTTTTTTTTTGTAGCACCACGATCACATAATTAAATCATCTGACAAAGGCTGAGGAACGACTCTGGCCGTGGTTCCTGACAGCTGCTTCAGCTAAACGATACCATCGATCTTTCTGAACCAAGACGGATGATTTAAGTTCTTTATCTTATGAAAGAACGCGGCAATGAATCAACCTGATGCTGGATTTTTTTTTTTCCATATTCCCCTGAAATAGTTTTGACAAGACAAACAATGCCCCATTTATGAGACTAATATTCCACTTCCTGTGTAGTCCCCGTCCTCGATCTATTGTCTCCAGCTAAAATCAAGATGTTGTGACATGGTTTCCTCCGCTGAGCCTGCTCAGCCTCTTTAAACTCCAGCAGTGGAGGGCTGTGTCCACAGGCGCGCAGCCCGCCGCTAGAACCTGAAGGGCAGCACGTATGGAGGAAACTGCTCCAGTCGGAGAAATCGGATCCTTCTATGGGGAATATCCCAAAATAAACCCCTCTGTTCTCCCATATCAGGCCTTGTATAAATAAGATAGCACTGCAGGCACACTGTACCATGGGAATTAGCCAATCCAGTCCTGTAAACATCAGCCAATGACTTCTGGCAAGCTGGCTGGCTCTCAGGAGGGGAGGCTCTGCAGTGGAATTCATAAATAAATCACTTTTCTGGGAGGATTATGTGTCCACAGTCCCCATCTTCCCGGCCCCTTCCCCCTAAAAATAAACAGGGCCAAGCAGAAATAGCAGAGTTTAAGCACCACTACAGGAAATTATCTGGGCTTGTTGCTATAATTTTGGGACGTTATTTTCATAGCATTTGAATTTTAGTAAGACCAAATCTTTTTCAGACTGCATTACACAACCCCATCCAGTCCCCCGTCAGAGGGGCCGCTCTGTGTGACCAGTAATGTGAAGCTCCTGGTAATGTGACGACAAATAAACACAAGTCGCCGACACATCAACGCGAAACATCCTCTGTCGTGTTTTCACGGTTAATGATTTGATAAGCAAACTCTTTCTCCAAAGATTTAAATCACTTCCAACACTAAACTGAAAGGTAAGTGACCTTTAACTGCGTCGCTTGTTTTGCTTCTCCGAGGTTGTTTTGGGGAAACGTTCCTACCATTAACAGGTTCCCACAGGAAGTAACGCAACACTATTTAAACCTACTTAGCCTGGTTCGGCCCGGGCCCTCACCTAATCACCTCCTTATACAAACACAGGGGCCACGTGACAGACGCAGTGGACATGGTTCCAATGCTGGATGTGAGTGCGTGGACAAAAACATCTGTATTAGGGCGGTGAGAGGAAAACACAACTGCAAAAACCACAAACAACAACCGAAAAAAGACAACAACAAACTCCGACCAAAATAACAAGACCTTCATCAACAAGTCAGAAAGATGATACATGAGAAAGACATCATGGAAATGATAAAGTCGCCTGGAACTGCACACAAGCAGGCGATGATGGTTAACAATGGCAGGACTTTCCAAACGGAGGAGGATGTTGTTGTTGTTGTTGCACTTTCTTTGCTGTAAATGTTTTTCTTGTGTGGGCACGAGTGGGTTAATCGACAAAGCCGTGAGACGCTTCAGGCCTCCATGTGTGCACAGACACATAATAGAATGAAGAAGCTCCACACCTCCTCTGCATGTTCCATACAGTCGGCAACACAACTTTTGCTCATATATGACACAGCTCGGAGAAGCCTGGTGAGTGAGTGGGTTGTCTGCCTGCAAAAAGGAGACACAACGAGCAACCCCCGACATCCTGTTCGACACGTCTAAACACAGGTGCTGCCACACCACCGCGCACCCAAAAACACACCCTGACACATTTGCGTCAAATGTAACAGTTACGAAACAGGAAACAAAATTTATTTTTAAATCTGCTCAGTGGTGGCTTCATGAAAAATTCAGGTTATTTCATGAAAACGCACTAACAAACTTTTTGTGCTCCTGTGACAACACGGCCTAGGGGAAGTGAGGGGACTTTCTCTTTCTACATCAATAAGATAACAAGGAAGTGACATCATTTCCTGCATCCAGCTATGTGGCAGTAGCACGAGGCTGATAATGAGTACTGCATGTGCGATGGTCACAAAAAAAATCATCGTTAGCATTCAACAAAACCCCCGCTATGTTCTTCATGATGTCTGGGCCTATAAAATAAGTAAAAGTACAGCAAGTTACAGCAAAAACATCACTAAATAAGTAATTATAACCAAACAACAGGCTTTTCTCCAAGTCACACTGAGAGCACTGCTACAGTCTCACCAAAGCAGAGCAGCAGCTTTAATTGAAACCAACAGAGACATTTCGTATGATCACGTATTGACTTCAGTTCCAATAAACGCAGCCGTAGGAGATTAGCAGCAGTCACTTGGCAATGCAACACACAGGATCCTCTGAGTCAGATCTCAAACATCGCATCAGAAATCGAGTGTGACCTTGGCCAGAGAGGACGCATTGAGCAACGCTGTTTGTAAACTGAACCCTGAACTGGCGACTGCCGCATTCAAAGCGTGACTCACAGCCTGTGGTGTCGCCAGAGTCTAGCAGCTTGGTAAACAAGGCAACAGGTTGCCAAGCAGACAAAAGTGCCGTGGAAAGTACCCAAGATGCTTCGCTGTACCGACGGGGGGGAAATCTTCAGCCTCGATCTACTGATAAAAAGGAGAAACTCTCAGCCTTATGTAGATGCTGAGAAAAAAAAAAACGTTATGTGCACTGTGACTGTTTTTGTCTTTGTGTGTCACACAACAATGAGGAGGACAGAAAGAGAGAGAAACAATGTGAAGCGCTAAAGAGCCACGACACTAAAAAGGACCATTTCGTCAATCTGTGTGACATCATTTGTCAACAAAACGACCATTTCAATTAACTGGACTATTGACCGTGTCAGGGGATTTTCAGAAACCATCCAACCCAGACATGGTCTCACCTTTTGTTCCATGTCCGATGGAGCAATGACTCACCCTGATCCCGAAACCAGGGCCGGGGTAGGTCAGCGTGCCCCTTTCAGTTCTGATAGTGGCCCAGCTGGGCCACATGAAGACAAAGTCAAAAGTCTGGAGTTTGAACCCGCTCCACTTTGGACTTGGCTGGAAGTCAGAGAGGCTACAGGCCACTCGCTCCGACTGATAAACAACTCGCAGGCAGGGAAACAGGCGGCTGAGAGGGAGCTGAGCTCAACGTGCGCACATCCCCAAACACAAATAACTTCCAACAGAATAGAACACACTGCTCTTTTGTGTCACTGCAAAGGAGCAGAATGGAATTTAAAATAATAAAATGCTACACCTGAGAGGAAAAGGCAAAACTGCAACAGTCAACACCAGTTAGAAAACTATTTCGATCTGTAATTGGGAAACAGCTCTGCTTTTCCTGGACACTGACCCCCTTTAACATTTTACATTTATTCTCAGGTTTGTACACTTCTACTTTTTTTTTCAAATAACTCTGCTTTACATCAAGCCCCAAAACAGGAAGTGGGCAGAAAGGGGAGTTCTGCTCGTCAGACAGCAAAGCGCCTGTTTCTGAGGTTTCTGCTCCATTGTACTTCAGCGACAGCTCATCGTGACGCCACGAAGGAGACATATTTGTGAAAACAAAAAGCAGGTGAGGAGGCCGCCGCGTTGAAGAGAACCAGTTCGCCGAGAAAACTGTGACCTCTGCAGTGGCAGCAGAATCTGGTGCAACTGACAAGGTGATTTATTCTAACCCACTTAGGAGAGAGAGAAAAGCGGAGTGGCTGCAAAGTTCATTAGCCAGTGACACGATGGCTTGGACGTCTCGGGGGTACGGTCTGTGTCGGTGTGCAGGGACTGACATGAAAAGTTGGCACTTTGAGGGGCTAACCATCTTTAACAGTCATAAATCACCCAAGAATCAACAAGCCAAGCACTTTTTTAAAGCCTTTTTCCATCAAACGACCAGTGTCGTTCATAAAGTACCTGCCACTGTCACCTAACACTGTGTAAAGAATGCAGACTCATATAAATATCAGCCATAGTATATGAACCTTAATGGTTTCACCTATTCAGGAAAAAGCTGTATAATAACTGGCCTCAGATGCATTGTCTTTTTAAAAGGTGACTCTCCTCATCAGACCTTTTATCATACATATATATTTTTTTATTTTTTTACGATTTATTAAAGGCCAGGGTTCGGTGAGTTCATGACCCACTAATGCTAACAAAGTTCAGGCCAGAGGATGAACGCACTTGTTGAAGGACGACTCATAACAGGGCCTCACATACATTGGCAGGAAGATGTACCATACGAGTGCAGACTAAACATAAACACAGCAGGAGTTTACATTCGCAGCTCTGGGACTGGAGCGCCACTGGCACGGCTGGTAGCTGCAGCTTCACCACAGCCACATGTGTGTGTGTGTGTGTGTGTGTGTGTGTGTGTGTGTGTGTGTGTGTGTGTGTGTGTAACCTACACTGACGGCAGCGTGAAGCCCGTTCAAAGTCAAAGATGCATCTGTTCCTCGTCTCCAATAACGCATTGACAATCTGAAAATGACTCGTCACAATGTTATGTTATTACTTTTAATGTGGAAGTCGGCCTTCGCTTCATAATATCCCTGCTCTCCATGTGTGCACGAGGGCCTGATCAGTCTGTACACAGCTCCTGCTTTGGCCTTTTTTGCTTTCGACAGCCCAGAAGCTGCAAGACAACAGGAAGCTAGACCCCACCCCCCCACCCCCAACCCCATCATCCTTTAACCTTGCTCAGACTGCAGCCAGGCCGAGTCAAGGCCACAGTCTGAGCCCCCCCCTCTTTTCTTTCATTCTTCTTTTTGATTCTTTTCTGACTCTTTTGACACGACCCCTAAACCTGATGACGCACCAACAGGAAATAAACGACCTTAAAGCTCCGTCTCAGTCTCCACCAGCTTCTCCTATCTCTTTTCTCTCTTTCCAACGTCTTCCAAAATCCCTCTGACTCCCACTCCTTTCCTCCCCCTCCCATCCTCCCATCCTCTCAGCGCCCCCCGCCCCCCTTCATCTTCTGGGCCCTCTCACTGACAGCTGGCTCTGATTATGGCTGTGAAAAATGGGGCAGTCACGCCAGCAATCCCCCCCTCCAGCATTCCTGCAGCATGACTCCGCACTTTCTCCTTACTGGTGCTGGGCCCGTCTCTGCCTCCCTCCCTCCCTCCATCTCTCCCCCACCCTCCCCCTGCATCCCTCTGCCTTTCTTCATCTGTCTTTGCTCTCTGTCCCGCTTGTTGTTTTGCAGTTTAAATATTGCACACGAGCAAACGAAGGAGGTAAGGTTTATGCAAACATCTGTTTGTTTGAAGGGATCTGTGCCCCGGAGTCCTGACGGATGTTTTAAACAGGAGCTGGACGGAGGAGGCGCACGGTGAAGGAGGAGAGAGAGAGAAGAACCGAGGGGATATTATGTGTAAGTTTAGTCATACAAGCAGGACAGATGGAGGAGAGACTGAAGCTGCTGTCCACAGCTTCTTCACATATGGAGCGCAACTCAAAAACACAATGAGCCCACACCAGCGTAAACACACTCCATCACTGCCTTGTGCGATGAAATTTTATGGTACATTACATGACTACATAATGAGTACAGTGTGTCTGAGCGTGCCTCGCTTTGGCAGATCTGTATTTATTTGTTTAATAGGAATAAGAGAGAAGCCGCTCTGATGCTGGCGTGAGGAGAAATATGGAATGCACCATAAAAGCAGCACTTTTAGCACATCAACCCGCACCTGTGCTGCTCAGCCAAACTTACCCCCTGAGCCGTGTCCACCCTCCTCTGTTTGGTACAACCACAGGAAACTAAATGAAAATAGGAAACTTAATGCACAGAAATCCAAATGCGATCTCGACTCCATAAAACTTAATCTACAGTTTTATGGCGTTGGCTTATATAGTTGGCGACATGGTCACCTGTGAAAGCAACTTCATCATTGTTACAGTGTGTGTTTGCTGAAGCGTGTTGCATGACGGCAGGGCATGAGTTCAGGTGTTAGCGATGTTGACAGGCATATCGCAGTGTCACTATGAGATCATACGTAGTAGTAATTCTCTTATTTGAAATACTATGATTATAACAGGCGTTACTACAGCAGTTACTTCACAGAGCGACCAGTGATTCGTTCGCAATTGTGACTCTTAAGTCTTTGCTTCAAATTCGAATGAGCTACCAGCAAAAGATCAGGTATAAAGTTCAATATTTGCTCAACTCAACTATTACTTGTTTTAGCCAAACTACTCTGTACTGTGCAAAGAGTCCACTAGGTGCAGGTAGTACTTCCAAACAGACTGAACAGAACGTCCTTGAATGAGCAGTAATGTTGCTGCAAACTCCACATTCTCTCCTGTGTCTGAAGTCTGTTTCGCCGTCTGATGGGAGAAGAGAGGGTTGTTACTCCTCGGAGTGAACGCTCCAGAGGCCAGCAGATGCTTTGTGTCAGGCTGCATAAACAAGATGGAGCCTTTACATCCATCAGGCGGCCGAACTGGGTGATTTAGGGCCTCTCATCCAGCTGAAGGCATCTTGTTGAAGCAGAGACGTTTTCAGGGCGCCGACCTTGATATCACCTCGGTGGAGATAAATCATGAGCGAACAGAGAGCTCGGCACGTACCCACTCCATCCCGCTCTATCTCTCTCTCTCTGACCTCAAGAGAATGCCTCCGACATTTCACAATTGCTCATATTCTAATCGTGTCAAAATGTTCAACCCTTATTTATTCTAAAAATTCTTACGATAACAGAGGGCATGTTTTTCATTTCACATGACGTCGATGCGATGGAAGCTGTTGATTCGATAGGCTCGTCAAAGAGGACAACTCGCTTCCTGTCCGTGAGGGCCCTCAGACAAAAACACGACAGCCTCTGATCGGCTCAATTAAATCGCAGACTCGTCAAAACTCATCCGAGTGTTGTGCTATTACCCCACTGCCTCGTTTTCTAATGAAAACACCACAGGCGCAAATTGAATGTCAGCACTGGTGTCATCATTCATTATGAGAGTTTGTAGGTGCGGGTCTGTTTATGTGGAGATCAGAACAGTCTTCTGTGGTATTTGAAAATGTGCGCTTTATCTTGCAGTGACTCATGCAGTAAGAGCCCTGCCCACAGTGGAAGCTCTGCAGTACTGTACTCCACCAAGTTCACCACCTACACCATCAGCAGTTTCTCGCTCGCTAACTCTGTTCCGTGGCATCTCTCCATACGCCGACAATAAAGCTCGATTGTTTATTATTCAAGCCAGCGTGGATGATCAAAGCAGATCGAGCTGAACTCCCACCAAGGTGCCTGGAAACAGCTCGTAAAGGCCAACTCCGCACAGCCCAACACTGAGGTTCTTTCAAAATACAGTAAATGACTGAGGTCACAATATTAACCGTTATTAATAGGTCTCCCTCCATCGGGCTGGAGCTCATGTGGAACCCATTTCATTTTCACTCTTTCTAATATCTTTGATTTTGCTGGATCCAGTCTACTCTGTGGTGGCATTTTCAGAAGATCTGAACTGACGGCTCACAGAGATTGACCGCATCCCTCTTGAAGTGTATGTGTGAACATTAGCCAGCATGAAAGCACTGGAGTCTTTTCTCCAGGTTGGATGGGGGGGAAAGCACAATTAGCATCAAAAGTTACTTCTGTGAGTGACGTATCATGAATCCATTCCTTGAGTGCACTGTAGCAGCAATAAGGGAGTCCTTCAACACAAGTTTATAGCTGTTCCAACACTTAAAGCTATTTATTTAGACAACAGGAGTAAAAACAGAAAAGACGACTGTAGTATAATGGTGGAGTATGTCCATTTCCCACAAACAGCGTTTGGACTAGTTTTCCTGAGCTGGATGACTTTAATGGCATAACCACTATTAACAGACAGTTGGAAGGTTTCAATGAGTAGAAAGGGGAATTGTTTGGGTGTACTTTGGCAGAAGGTCTTGGCATGGGCTGGAATTGGTAATGGTATGAAGGTGGGGACCGTTGGCTCTGGGTTTTTGGTAAATGTGCCATTATTTACGAGTAGGGTGGGCTGAGAGGGGGGACAATAAACTTTCATTTCTGGGAAAGCCATTCCACTTTACTAGACTTTGTAGAACCTATAAGAGTACAAGCAAGAAAAAAAGGGGGCACACCAGAAAGTATTTAACAAGCACAAAAAGTGTTTCCATATTCAGCTGTCACATAATGTGAGCACTCCCCTGGGCTGACGCAGTCACGTGGGCTGCCATTTTGGCTTGATGTGACACTAATCACGCTTACTGGAAACATACACGAGCACCGCCGTATATGTGTTTGAGCGCATGCTAATGAAATCAGCCACTCACAAAAGCGAAACCATACCCCATGCATAATTCATGCCGGTTTTTGCCAGTTAAAAAGCAAATCACCAACAGGCAAACTGGCTGACACACATGTTGCTGGTCAAATTACAATAAACATCCGTCCTCGCAAAGTAATTAAGACTCATATTCGGTCTTCAGATCGCATTGTTCTTACTCATCGGAAAGTTTATGCCAACAGGGTGAAGTAACTCCACTTGTTCCCAATTAAATTTCTTTTTTTAGGACGTGCGGTCCGCTATCTTGCAGTGAATCATAATATGCCTGTGGCATGAAGAACTTCATAATTCTTTGAACAAGTAGCTTTGTGTTGCAGGCAGACGGACCCGGTTGTTTTTAAAGGGTCAAAAACCTGACTAATTGACTTGTTAAAATGGCAGCATTTAGTGGTGCACCAAAGTCTGGACGCGTTCACGCAGCCACACTTTGGCAGACAGGGAAATGGATCCCTGTGTGGTATATGGCTGCAGGGCAATCTCCATTGTCCTGCGAGATACAAGTGGCTGGAGCCCAGGAACTGCTCTGGACTGGATGTAAGGGCCCTGGCAGCAGAAAGTTATGGCTTTGGCCAGGAAAGTCAACCAAATGGGCTAATTCTTCTCATTCGGCCCAAAGGACTCCACACAGCTGCACTTTCTTTCCCTGCCAGGGAAGACGAGTGAAAGAGGGAGAGGAGAAAGAGACATGGAGTGGGGAACAGTTGGGGGCAGTTGGACGAGACCAGCCTTAAAGACCCAGAGAGTTGTTTTCTTTGCAAGAAAGCAAAAAAAAAAAAGAAGAAGAAGAAGAAGACGAAGCAGCAGCTTAGACTCATCTTTGACATCAAACTCCACTTTGGGTTGTGCTGTGGCCGGACTGTGGGCAATCACACAAAATCCCACAGAGTTGTTTTCGTTGAGTGATTGGGGAAAACGCTTTTGCAAAATTACAATCAAAGAAGTAAGATGGTGGTGCATTCTGGCCCCTGTGAGAACCTGGCCCTCGGTTTGAGCCTTGAGTCCATACGCCTCTGAGGAAACGCTTTTATCACAGGATCCTTGATCTTTATCCGAGCAGCTCGAGTTTTGGTCATTTCCTCATCGTTTTTCCATTCGACGGAGAACAGATATACGTCACCTACTTTTGGGACTCTCTGGGAGTCAAGGCAGAGAGAACTTTACATCCCGGGAGGACAAAGTTTAACGGGAGAAGAATCAAACACCTGTAGCAACACAGCACACTTCAGAGCAGAGAGCTCTGTTATCATATACGTATGCAACACAAGAAATGACACTGTCGTCACTAAAACCAACTAGATGTATAGACTCACAGTCCAAACAGAAGACATGCTGACAAAGACATACAACACTACAGAAACATGATGTGAGTACAAATAACATAACCAGTGCTTGTCTGTATTTCGTTTGGTGCCTGTTTTCACTCGTTTCTCATCTTCGTCTGTGTTTTATTTCTTGACAGCATTTTTTTTTTCTCCCAGCTCAGCATAGGTCTTCAAATTTTATTGTGTTTTTCTATTTGCAATTTTGTCAGTCGAGGTCCCGGGGCCCCCGTAATAGTAACCAGAAGTTTACTGTCAATACGGAAAACAAAAATGTCAAACCGTGGAACCCCGTAGACGAGTCCTGCAGTGCCGTATTCATCCTGTCGTCTGCAGATGATTAGAATTTGTAGTATTCTTCAAGCAAATTAGAGCTGCAGTAACAATAAAGGCACAGTTTTTCACCATAAATCATCACACGCCTACAAGGAGAAGGGTTCTGACATCACCATCTGCCCCGGATAGACTGAGGACGGCTCACAAACAGCCGATCCGACTCTCACATCTCCACGTCGTTTAATCAGAACCAGGCTTCACCCATCACTCCATACATCATCAAAAGCTAATCTCATTTACCGCAGGCGAGCTGTTGTCGAACACAAAACGCGCCCACGTCCCCGTCACAAGCATCTGGACGGGTATCAATAACTGGAGCGAGGACGTGTCCAGGTCAATAAATCTGCAGAGATAAAGTGTGAGAAAAGTGGGCAGGTTGTCCCTGTGTAATTGTCCAGAGTTCGGACACATGGACTGTGTAATTCTAGTCCAGGAGTGACCACACAGGGCTGGTTGTGAGGTCTGGGAGCGCTGCAGAATGGAGACAGATGGGACAGGGGCAGGATTTTTTTGGTGAGAGAATGCTTTCCACTGTTCCGACACTATACAAAGCCCATTGATTTTTTTCTTCTTCCCCGTGTCGAGTGAGGAGCTGAGGAATATCTCGTTTCAGCGTCCGCCGCATGGTCATGACACCTGGACCAGGGTCAGGTCTGAGCCCAGGGGGACATGGATCCTCTCCACATCCCTAACTCTTTCTCCACCAAACATGTCTACACATTCATATCATCTGCCGTCTCTGGGCGCGCAGCATTGTGCATCATCGGCTCATTTTCTACAGCTTGATGGCTTTGACCCGCGTTTCTTTCTGCGTGACCCCTCATGTGCGAGTGGAAAACCAAACTCTCACTTCCCATGAGCCCTCTGGATAGACAGAAAGATTGTCTCTCAGGAAACCTGGGTCAGGAAGTCAGAGAAGGAAGCTGGGCTTTTGTGCTAAATACAACCCACCTCCAGAGACCAACATGCCAGCAGAGAACTGGACAGTATATCTCCTTCAATCGCTGACCCCTCCCCCACTCTCTTGTCTTGTTGCTATTTTTGTGACCTCGCACTTAAGCTAAACGTCAGTATTTGTCTCCTTTGCTGCAAATGATCACTGACGGGAGATTGATGTCCGTTTTCGAGATGGTGTTTGTGTTGAACTCTGCTCGTGTGACGCCATGACGCGTCAGAGCCATCAGACTGAGCCAAGCCTCGCACTGATGCCGCATCCCACCCAGTGTGAAACGAGGGGCAGTGGAAGTCAGCGGATGGGCATGTTGGAGCGATTCGTGGGAACAACATCAGCAAGAGGAGTTGGCGGTTCACCACTAACAATGCTGCGGCGACTCTTATGGACAATTAATTGCTGCTTGTTCTTATTTTCCTCCCTCGCTGCCTCTCGTTCTCTCTCCCCAAATCTCTTCCTCTGAGGCTAGTTTCGCCCTGTACGATGACCACACTCCTCCCATATGAATTTGGCAAACAAACCATGAGACATGAAAGGAGGCATTCGTGGTGTCCCGGCTGTCAGAGCTCATACGAACAAGAGCTGGCTCGCTCCAAAAGGGATGTGGGGAGGGGAATGTACACAGAAATAAAACACCGCACGCTGTCACAGTGGACGTGGGCTGATGCAAGACAATGAATACAGGACAACAAACCCTGTTTAGGCTAAACTTGTCGGTCCATGACTGCCAATTGCTCAACAATCAGCAGGATGATTAGCTGTCCTGGCAGCGTTACAAAATATGTGCTCACATGCTCGAGGAAAATGGGAAGTTAAAGGAGTATTAAGCAATCGATTGCTTTTTATAGGATCAAAAGAAGTACTTGTCCAGAGTTTACCTCGCCTCTAACCCACTGTCAGCTCGAGCTGAAGCTGCTCTCCCCCCCAACTTGCCTGTAACTGAACTTATTAGCAGAGGCAAGATTTACAGCGAAGCGCTGATGTTCCACTTACAGTTCCTCATTATGCTCTTCAGTGTGACGAAATTGAAAATGCAAGTCTGTGCGTGTGTGTTTAGGTGTGTGTTTAGGTGTGTGTGAGACACATCAGCTTGTGCATTTACTGTAAAAGTTAAGATGAATGCCAGTATGTGGAAAACAGCTAAGTCCCTCGTATCATCAACTGTGTGGTTGTGCTAAGTGGGATGTGGTGCGGCACGGCTTGAGATTAACACACCACTCGTCAGAGTGTTTGTGTTGTGGTGTTGATAAGTCTCTTTGCTTCATATAAGGCCAGAAAGTTAGTGTGTAAGAGCAAGGGCTGATTACACAATACACACATTAGGACATGGAGTCCGAATTCACCGCAGAGTCGCACACACACACACACAAACACAAAGAGTGTGTTGTGTTTGACTGTGCTGACCTTATTGTGTAATGATTTATTTGGAATTCTCCCTTGAGCTGTAGCCGTTCACATAATCTACATTTATGTTGTAGGCAAACATAAGGACGCTTTAAATACTGTGCAAAGAGATGTTATTATGATTTGCAACAAGGACTGAGTAAAGGCAGAACTCTGCCCTCTGTTGGCTGTAAGTGGGAACTGCAGCAGGCTGTTGCTATCGCAGTCACCAAAGCCAATTTGTTGTTTTCTCTCCGACTTCTTTCATCTCCCCTCTGGAATAGATAAAAACGTAACATCCTGTCATCCCACTTAAACATTATCAGTGACCTCAGGCCTCATCCCCATCCTCCCTTCTGAGGAGAGGTCATCGGAGACGACAGCAGAGGAAGCAGGAATCAGAGCATCCAGCAGACACAGACTGCAGCTCGCTCCTACAGAGACTGATAGGCCGTGCACGCTGAGAGGAGGAGGACAGCCATGACCTCGCCGAGCACACATTCTCAGAAACAAAGTCTCTGTCGACAGACGGTCTAAAAAAAAAAAAAAAAAAAAAGGGAAGCTGAGATTTAGTTTCTGCCTTGTGGGTGTTTTTTTGTTTGTTTTTGAAGTCTGTGAAATTATTTAAACCTCATATAAAAGTGGGAAAACGTTTCTGAAATGTCAAAGCGGCACGTGCACACTTCTGTGTGTCACCATTGTGGTTTTACTGGCTGTGCCTTTAAATCGGGAACACACCTGACAGTTCCCCTGTGAGGGCTTTTGTTTTTTTCCCCCGTTTCCTTTATATTTTCTCTTTGGCAGGAAACAGGTGCCTCCTCCTCCTCCTCCTGAACGTGGAGGGATACGCGAGTGGCACATTATCAAGCAGCCGCGATGCATCGGAGAGTCATAAAGTAAACAGCCGCAGATCGAGAGGCTTCTTAAGGCCAAGGTCCGACCCACAAGACATTTCCATCACAGTCAGCTGCTTGTTGTTGAGTGTGGCGGCCCGCTGACCTTGGCGAGTTTTAATCGGCTGTGAAATTTCCAACATCCCATTCCCCTGTGTATTGACTGTACTTAATAAACTCTGGCTCTGATTCGGGTTTAAGTGTGACAAACTCCAGTATGAGTCCTTTGGGTCGTTTCACACCAGCTAGACCTTTTCCTTATTTTGTTTTTTTATGGCCGAAACAAAAAAGGAGTTATCCCCCTCCTACTGCCCTGAACTCCTCAGAGGGGGGGGACAATCGATCTGATCCCCTTAATCAATCAGTGACAAGGCCTTTGAACTGCAGACGTGATCTCCAGCGAGCCTGTCATCCCACCCTGTCGTCTGTGAAAACACTCCAGGGGGAGATTACTCCACACAGCCGTGGCTCGTAAAACTCTTTTAATGTTAAAGCGCACACCCTCGGCCCTCATCTCTAGAGCCACTCACTGCCTGCACCTCAGCTCCTCTCCGCCAGACACCGTCTGCTTATGAAGGAACTTTCTCTGAGAGGAAGAGAAGCTCAACTTCATCCAGATCCTCGTGTCTGCTCTTTTCTCTCTCTCTCTCCATGGAGTTCGACATTTTCGGTGCAGAAACAAACTTCCTCCGCGGCTGCGAGCAGCGGGACAAAGCTCTCCACCCCCTGTGTGGCTCCTGTGAAGGCAGAGGAGAGGAAGGGGAAAGGGAATGTTTTGCCTCTCTCCCTCTCTCTCTCTCTCTCTCTCCACCCCTCTTCCCTCACCTCCCTGGGGCAGTGCTGTGGAGTAATAAACGTCTCTCATAAATCTCTCCCTCACGCCATCATCCCCTCCTCCAACTCAAACTTTTTTTTGTTAACAGCTTCTCTCTCCCCCTCCCCCCCAACCCTACCTGTCCTCTTTACTACTGCAATCCAACCCTGACACTGACTCCGCACATGGCCGACGGCTGCTCCGTCATAGATCTGGAAGGAGGGAGAAGAACGCTGGACCACAATAGAAGTATATAGGTGTCAGACTGCGAGTGTCACTGTGACTGGCTGCGGTTGAACTCGGTGAGATCACTCAGCGGGTATCAGATTATCACCACCTGATGATATGACGCATAACGCGAATCCATGCTCGGGAGACGGGCAGCTCTGTGCCTGCTGGTGAGGAAGAGGAGATGAACTGTGGTCAAAGCTGTGAAAGGAGAAAAAGAGAACGAGGAATTGAAGTGGGGAACGACCGCTGCCGGGAAACAGTTAAAGGCTCTGGCTGCCTGAATTCACCGGAAAGTCCCACAAGTGACGTTACACTCCAGCAATTAAGAGTAAATTAATTACAGAGTAGTGGATGGTAGCTGAAAGCCTGAGGACAGATAGAGCAGCGCCTCCCAGTAAACAACTCCAGACTGTGGAAGCACCACATTTCCATTAGGACAACAACAAAAAAAGGGAAATAAAGTTGCATCTTACACTTTGCTCCAACTTTTATTTACTGTTTTTCGACTTGTAGTTGAAAGTAAACAAAAACTACTATTTTGAACTACTACAAAACAAACGTATCTAAACTAGTATTATATGAACAAACTTTATAAACAAACGTGAACAGCAATAATAAATCACTCTTTAAAAGTTGGAAAACAAATATTTATACTCAACACAGAGATTACAGCTAACATTTGCTTTTTCTCAGATATATATACATACACACACACACTTTTTAGTGTGTTCGACCTGTGCGTTGCAGTCAAAGCAATGCAAGCGTGGAGGAGGAGGGGGAGGGGGGAAGGAGGAGGGGTGGTACAGGAGGGGGGAGGTGGTAAAGGAGGGGGGGTAAAAGTTAACTGAAAGTTACCGCCCAGCGCTCGAGGCTCCTCCTGCAAAGGATTAAAAAGCAAATGTCGGCGCTGGTGCGGGGCAGAGGGGGAGTTCTGCAGGGTCAAAAATACACAGGAGCCGCAAATCACACACTCAGCAGACCTGCGACACTTTCCGACCAACAACAAGCTCTTTCCTTTTTTTTCTCCCCCCCGACACTGACGTGATCCCGGCCGCTGCAGACATGACCACAGCCGTGGTGTCGCCTTTCTTCGACTTCGAAGTAATGAACAAGGTAGCTACAAAACTTTTTTTGCTTAAAAACAAAAACTTTCTTAACTTTCCAGAGCGGTGTGGTGTTGTTAGCCTGTTAGCAGCGGAGTTAGCCGCCGTGCTGTGGAGGAATGGAACGCGGCCTCCGCCGTGACGCGCGTGCGGAGGCTGCTGCTGCTGTTGTTTGTTGTTGTTGTTGTTGTTGTTGTTGAGTTTTTTTGATTAGTTTTGTTATTGATAGTTTTTCCGGTCTCTCTGTCGTTGTCCTCCGCTGCTCTGTTTGTGCGTCTGTAGACGGAGCCCGGCGGCTGCTCACACATTTGTTGGTGTGCTAAACTTTTTTTCTCCCCCCCTCTCTCATTCAACCTGTGCCACATCAGCGAACGCACCGTGTTGCCTTCACTGACCTGTTGCAGCTGCAACCCGCCGCTGCGCCATATCTCTGTACAGCAGGGCGCTTTTTTTTTTGCGCCACTTTTTAACGCTGCGCACAAAGCGGCCACATGCTCGCTAATCATTGACCAGATTTGTCTGGCTTCAACCCACTGCTGCTCCCATAGAACTGTTTATGTACACAATATATACACAATGACCTCAGTCCGCGCTCATATCCGCTGGCACGCGTTTACATTGAGTGTAATGTGGCATGTTGAGGATTCCTGATGACACGTGAGCTGTGATGGTCAGGTCAAGCTTCCTGCAGGCCACTTTCTTTATCTTTCAAATGATGCAGCCTCTGTGGCCACCGCCGGCCTCTCATGTGCTGTTGCTCCATTTACTAACCAGACACACACACACACACACACACACATTCCTCACTAGGGCAACTTGCCAAACCAGCTGCTGTTCTATAGGCCTGTATCCGCTCAGGGTGTCGCAGTCATGCAAGAGGAGGCTGTGATTTATTTCGTTATCTCTCTCCCTCTCTCTCCCTCTGTAATTTAATATAATATCGGCCAACGCGGACTGAGATTTTGTGCGTCTGTTGCACGGCTGTTCTAATAAAGTGTTTCCTTTTTGTGTTTTTTTGCAGAACAACAAACTGCTCAGCTACAACAACAACCTGGGTGCCCACCATCCCATGTCTGTCCCTTGCACTGGTGCCAATATGCCCATCTCCAGCCCCACCGGAGCCCTGCTGGACAGGAAAGCGGTGGGATCTCCCTCGGTGGGAGGCGTGTTCCAGCGGCGGCACTCTGTCAGCAGCACAAAGTTCAACCAGAACCAGTTTCTGAACAGCCTGAAGGCAGCGGACCACTCCTCGCTCATCTCAGGGGTTGGCAACGCCAGCAGCAACAAGGAGAACCGCCTGCGAGACCGCTCCTTCTCCGAGACAGGTGAGAGGCTCATCAACAAGTGCCTGGGCCCAGCCAGTCCCACCACCACCAGCAGCAGCAGCCAAGTCAACTCCAGCCGCTACAAGACGGAGCTTTGCAGGCCCTTTGAGGAGAACGGCTCCTGCAAGTATGGCGACAAATGCCAGTTTGCTCACGGGATCCATGAACTGCGCAGCCTGAGCCGCCACCCCAAATACAAAACTGAGCTGTGCCGCACCTTCCACACCATTGGTTTCTGCCCTTACGGGCCTCGCTGCCATTTCATCCACAACGCCGAGGAGCGCCGTGGACCCCCCCAGCAGTCCTCCCCTCTAAACTCTTCAAACAAGATCGAGAGGCCTCGGCTGCAGCACAGCTACAGCTTTGCAGGCTTCTCCAACTCAGCAGCGCTGAGAGACAGCCCCACCTCCGTCACCCCTCCACCCATGTTCTTCCCTGATGAAGTCTCCGACTGGCCCAGCAGCAACCCTTTCACCTACTCCAGCCAGGAGCTGGCCAACCTGTTTGGGCCCAGCCTCAGTGCGGGTCCTTTAGGCACAGAGCCCAACAACCCTGCACCCCCCTCTCCGACAAGCACGCCCTACTATTTCAGACCCATGTTGGAATCCCCCCAGATGTTCGAGTCTCCATCCAGCCCCCCTGACTCACTGTCAGACCAAGAGGGCTACCAGAGCAGCTCCGGAGGCAGCCTGAGTGGCTCTGAGTCCCCCACGCTGGACACCACCCGCCGCCTTCCCATCTTCAGCCGTCTCTCCATCTCTGACGACTAAAGCGCACGCACCCACCAATGACTTAGTTTAATGACACAAAGAGAACACGGCACTCCCCTCTACCTCTGCCTCCCCGTCTTCCCTTACACAACACACCGTGTTATTCGCTTGTTAGCATTATAAGGATGTAGTCATTTAAGGGAACTCAAATTATCATTTCATCCCTGTTAATCTGCACAGCAAGTAAAAAAAAAAAAAAGTACCCTGCCACGTGTCATAGTGCCAAAAAAAGGAGCGGAAATCGAACAATGAGAATCATGACAACAAGAATTGACTATTTTTCCAGGTGCCACTTGTTTTTTGTTGTTTTTTTTTCTTCTTCATATGTTCTTGAATGTGTAGCAGCACAAGTGGCCTTGGAAAGGGGAGTGCGTTGCACTAGCCCCCTGCGCCCCTCCTTGCTTCCCACCCAGCCCTCCCCCCCGCAGCCTGACGATACCACTTCCCCTGATCTAGCTAGAGGGTGCTCACTAACGCAACTGTAGATCTACCGCAGCCGTTTTTACAGACTGAGTTAAGACGAAAGAAAAAAAAATGATATAACAGATCCTGAAAAGATATGAATAGTTTTTAAAAAGAACAGAAAAAAGTGCCTGGGGCGGTTTTGCATGTGTTTAGGGTGAATGGACTACTGTTTATTTTTGGTTCTTTCTCATTTGCCCCCTCCACCCCCCTGTCATGGTTCTTCTCAAGCCCAGTCTTATGTAATTGTGGACAGGGTGAGTCTGCAGGAAGGACTTTGAACTGGAAGTCGGTTATGTTTCCCCCCCTCTGGGTTTTCTCCTCCTGTTGCTGGTCACTGGCTTTTTTTGTTTTTGTTTTTTCTTTTTGGGAAGGAAGTCTTGATATCAAACTGATCGTTAAACCTGTAGGACTTAGTCCCGCTTCTCAACCCTGCCTCCCTCCCTTCATCTTCACCGATCTGGGGAATTCCAGCATTCCCAAGGTGCAGTTGTACATCCTGCGACTTGACAAGATCGGATCTCCAAGCTATTTTACTTCTCCCCCACTTTAAAGCCTGCTCTGAGGAGCACTCTCTGTACACATTACATCCCTTTTTGCTTTCTTTATTTGATAATTATTTTTTATTAATGTTATTATTACGGTTATTATTATTTGAAAAACTTTCCAGACAGAAGGTTTTCTTGTCACTGCTTATTTAACTTATCAGAACATATTTATTGGTGATCATATGCATTTTTTGTTAATTTTGTTTTGTATTTATCTGGATAATGAACAATAGAATATATTTTCTTTTATGTTAAATTATGATCTTCCATATTAATCTAAAGATTGTGAAGACGTTTTTGTCAGTTTTCCTTTTTTCACAGTTTAATATATTGTACTTCAATGACTTGTTCTGCAACTACACTTTGTCAAAATGAAACTTAATTTAAAGCAAAAAAAAAATGCAAAAAAAGATGTTTTGCGTTTTGATTATTTATTGTACTTTTTTTTCTTGACACCCTCTTATTGGACTGCAATTCCATCTAATCTAGATTTGCTTGTAATCCATTCCTGATGTCCCCTCCTACACACCTTACAATTATCTGACAGTAACAGTAGCCAGCTGTTATTACATTGATTTCGACTCCTCTGTATTTGTCATGCCTTTTGAAGAGAAGTATTTTCACAGTACTTGGGTTGATGGTAGAAGTTAAGGGGTGCAAAAAGACCTCTCACGTCACTGTTTTTGGTTTGGTTACGTTTGGACGTCAGTCATTTTCTTATACCCAGTCTGTTTATAACAAGCAATAGCTGTGACCAAATGGGTTGAGAAAAGTTTATTTAGATTTCTTTTAATTCGATTGGATGCTCGATGCACTTGCTTGCCCCCCCACTTGACCGTTGGAAGTGCCTCACTGAATACATTCCAGGTAGCTAAGGCTTCTTTAGCCTTTTATATTTGATAATGGAGGACAATGAATTTTTTTAAGTCACTTGTTCTGTGTTGCCTTCACGTGTTTGGAAGAGGTGAACAGATTTTGACACAAAGAAAGTAAAACTGTTGAATGTATTTTTTTCAGCCATGTTTTTTTTTCACTACAGTAATTTCTGTGAGTTTATATGAAAACCTGTTTTTTTTCCTCTTTTGTAAGTATTGATTGCAGTTAAGTCAATAAACCCCATATTTTTGGAAAAGTTAAACTGTGTCGTGACTCGTGTACAAAGGTTGTAATGAGTGAAAGGCACTCCCCTCTACCTGTGCCTCTTCCCTTACACAACACACCGTGTTAGCCGCTTGTTAGCATTATAAACGGATTGAAATGTTCAAACAACTGAAGCAGTGAATGCCTGTACAGCACACACAGGACTGAGCTGTGCTCTATCCAGCCATCATAATTTAGAAGGAAGAAAGAAAGATGAAATGAAATGAAAACGTGATCTCCATGAGTCCTGCTTGCTGTGATGCAGCACTGAGTTGGGAGTTGCATCGTGGTGCATGTTGATTGGTGGTGGCTGCAGGGCCACTGACCTGTGGATGATCAAACTCAAATTGAAAGGTTTCAGTTACGCAAAGACAAGAAGGTCCTGCTTTCAGCAGAAATATTGATCTGGGGGTGAGGGCAATCGGAATGGTTCCCAGAATAAGAAAAAAGTGCGATATGGTGAGGTTACGACCTGATCAGTGATCCTGAAGTGAGGGGATCGATTAGTGTGCGAGGACATTCCTGGTAAAAAAGGGATAAACGGTCCAGTCAGTCGGGCTGTTATCAGACTATCTGGTACATTTCACCATCTGGCCTCTTTTATGTATTTTTACATGAAATGAACTGGAGATAATCGTAACACAAACAAAAGGGGGGTATTTCATTTCAATAACAAAATAGATGGAGCTTCCACTTTTATCCTCTCCACACATCGTCCACAGTGCGTCTGTGTTTCCTTACTCCCTCAACACTTCCGTCTGTCCGTGTTTATATTCTCTCAGATTGCAAAAAGGATCCAGGACAGGAACTCCCTTCCCTCTATACAATGGTGGGTGCTGACCCGTCACAGCTGACCCGTAGAGGCCCCCCGAGTTGCTTTAGTCCAGAGAACCTGGGCCTGGTAGATCCTTGTCTGCTTCCTTTACTTGCACCCCCTCCCCCCCGCCCATCCAGCTGCAAGCTGCCTACCTGCTGGATGTATGATTTTCATGCCTTTACACAAACCGATAGGTTGCTGACTGGTTTTTGGACGATTAGTCACCACCACATATGTTTCATTCTGTGTCAGACATACTTTACAGACAGCGTGAATGAAAACTGCCACACGTGAACTACAAACCATAACCAGTATGGAGGATATACAAGATATAAAATCCTGTTCTATCCTGGATGTTCCATGTGGGACCCTGAAGACCTCATTCCCTTTTTAATCACTAAAAAATACTTAAGATTTAAGTTTTTATCATCTCAATACGTAACCTTTGTTTCAAAGTCTCAGAGTAAAACTTAACGTGGAGTGTCAGAGACCTCAGCTAGTTAAATACCACAACTTTTTATACTCTGTATATCTGTGATTGGTGTTGACAGTTTTTTGTTTTTTTTTACACAGCACTACTATCACAGATCCTTACTAAGTTTCCAAGAATATCAACTCCTAATATACTTTGACATAACGTACTTTATATACTTTGGTAAAAAACTATTTCCTTATGTGATATATAATACATGGCCTTCATGAAACATGGTCTTCATAAAATGTGCAAGTCTAGTTTGTGACAAGGCAAACGGTTACCACTTTCCACATTTTAATAAGGTAATAAGAGAAGAAAAACATTCAAACTTGAAGGTTTCCATAACTCAAACTAAACCAGGTGAGCACGACTCGTGTGCACCTTCCTTTCTCGCCGCAGCCTTTCGTAAGAACACGTACTGCAAAATGTTCAGGGGGCATAAGAGAGGATTGTTTCCTGTTTGTGTCGTGTCGTGTGTTAAGTAGCAGGAAGTGGGTTTCTAAACCTCCAGAAGCTCTTTGATATGTGGCAATAAAAGAAAAGAAAAGACTTCCATTACTTCATCAGTTTTTATAGTCACTTACTTTCCAATATGGAAATAGTGCAAGGGCACAAATCAAGCACTTTGCGTTTGATTCACTGCACAAACAGGATAAAGCAGGTGTGTAGTTTTACTCTCAGTACTCAATCTTTAGTCACCTTTGACCCTGCGGTGGTTGAGCAAGAGTCTGGTGCGGCGTGTACACACTGCGAGTTATCAGAGGCAGGTTTACCTCTTTGTTTGAGAAAGAGGTGAGCAAACAGTGGTGGATGTGCTAACTGTGCTATTTTCCTTATCTACACTCACAGCTGAGGAGAGCAGGGGAGCTGCAGCGCTGCGTGCATGCATGTGACTGCATCACTGCAGTGTGACAGGTGATGTGGGAGGGATAATGAATCGCCAAACAAGGGCTGAGGTCAACAATGAGTGATGGGGTTAGGTCAGAGGCTATTTCAGGGCTGCTTTGTCTGCAGAGAAAACAGAGATGCACGATTAACCTCCTTCTTACACACATACCAGAGCTCAGGAACCTGCATCAGAAACATGCACCCGATCTGCACTTTCCACGTCAGAGGAAGGATTAGATGTTCCTCTGACGAGAGAAAAGCACTGACCCTCGGAAAGATCGCCGTCCCATCCCACAAGGAGGAAATGTGCACGGCGCTCGAGCTTAAAGGTGCAGTTTGACATTTTTGGGCGTACTTGCTTTCTTGCTGAGAGTAAAGTGTGAAGCTTCACATCCATCTCTTGCGAAGCTCCAGATAACACCTGGTTTGCTTTGCTCAGGGAGGAAACCGCTAGCCTGGGTTTTGGTTTGTGTAACACATACAACACCAACGTATGAGTAGAAAGTGCAATCTGACATTTCTACTCTGGGTTATGTGTTTGACTCTTTAGTGGCTGGAGGTTTCCACTGGTTGCTTTACAGCTGCTACTATGGAAGAAAGAGTTTCTCTGTATAAGAGCCAATTGTCATTTTTACACTTGGTTTTTGTGGGCATTACGGTTGCTGGAACCGGTTGTGTTATCTTTGGACAGAGCCTGCATCACAGTTTCCCCCTATTTTCCAGTCCTGGTGCTAAGCTAAGCTGCCGGTTACGTCTCCATTTGCTATAACGTTTTGATATTCATGATGTTTTTCTAAATGACAAAAACCCTTTACTGTCTCCAGAGGTACAGGTTCACTGTCTGGAAACAGCATGCCACAACGAGACGAGTCTGTCACAGCGATTGAACCTTTGACCCTGCTGTTTCAGGAGACACTTATGACACTGCTGCTGATACTAAAGGTCGCTTCTTGCTCAGCAATAGTGAAAGTGCACCTTTATCACATCGGTCTGCGCTCACTTCACTTAACTGTGCCGCTCTGCCATTGATTTACCCCAGACTTCACAGCAGGTGGGGTTGTGGGGAGTTAGTCTTGTTTTCACAAATACTGAAATTCTTAACTTAATTATGGGGATATGTTTTATAACCTGTGTTAACAAGGGGCCTTTTCATCCCCTTTAAAATCCCTTCCTGACAATTATCAGCCCGCAAACAAAAACAAAGAAACTTAGTCGCTTTCATTTATTTACTGATAGTTTCACCCTCACAAGAGAATATAATTACAGATGACTAAAACCGCTTTGTAGTAAGTAGCTTACTCTTTATCAGCAACATCAGCATTGTCCCCTTTTTAGCCCTTCAGTTTCCCTTACATACAATAAACGTTTCTGGGTAATCACAAAATCTCAGCTCTGCATAAGCAGTAACAGTCAAGCTTCAGAGAAATCACACTGCCCTTAATCATGGAATATTCAACATGCTACTTTACGCAGTATTCTGCAGCTTTCTGTGCTGTGTGCTGCAAAAGGAGGCCTTTATCTTTGTAGGTCTACGGCTATATGTGTCATCGTCAGACTGACTGCAGATCAACAAAGACAACACTCATAACCACTCCCTGATCCTGTGGGTTAACCCAGGCACTCTGCAGCCCTATTATCTCGGCGACCGAGGCTATGACACACCGCTCATAGAGTAATGACATTAGCCCTGCCGGGATCCAGTGTCACATGTGCTTTTCTTCCCCCAGGCTGAGTGGCAACCCTTGACCTGCAACAGAAAGGAAGGGAAAACACATATGTGTCGAGCAGAGGAGCAGAGGGCCGAGGTGGCTTCAGTGGAGGGCCACTCAGCGATGGCCTTCTCACAGGTTGTGGAAACACACCCTTCCACTCCTCAGTGGGACAGGAAAACAAACACAGAGCCACTAAACGCTCGCTGAGCCCCACACTAATGGACAAGCGATGACTTTTTCCTAACAAGACCGACTGGATCCCTGGAAACAGGAGACAAAGGGCTGGCCAATGGGAGAGCCGGTCCAGAACCTGACACTGTTGTGCTTTGGTTTTCTGGTCCACTGGGCCGAGTGAGTCACTCCTTCAGGCTCTCCTGAGTGTGGAGCCACTTAGCTCTGCCTGTCTCATGACTCCCACCTGCTTGGCCTGATGGGGGGGAGGGAGGGGAGGCCTCCACGAGCAGAACAGCTCCAAACTGAGACAGATTTCCTGGATAAATCAAGTCTATTCAAATGTAGTTATGTTAGTTGAGTTCAATTATGACAAAACCATGGCGACTTCATTAAAACTGTTCTGCAGGGCATGAAACATGCGTTACACTCCGGCTTTAGCCAGATTATCGAACCACCAAGCTTTATTGTGACCTCTTAATACAAAGTAACCTCTTATTGCTGCCCTTCATATAGCATGTAGCTTCTGCTTGACTTGTGGTCAGTGATAATGGAAGACTGATCTTCCTTTTCTTGAATTATTTTTACGAGGCTGTCACATTTTTCGAACGCAGTAATCATCTGGTAAGCCCTTGCTGGGGCCCCGGCTCCAAGGTTGGGAACCATTTATCTAAATCACTTTATCTGGAGGTAAAACCAAAAGTAACCGGACTGACACACAAAGAGGAAGTTGGTCTGTCAAGCATTATGGATGTTGGGGGAATAATTTGACCATTAGCTCCAAGTTTCACATCCAGATTACGTTGGTAAAGCTGAAGGCTTGTCTCAAGCCTGTCTGATTGTCTGACTGTAAACGTTGTGAACATAATGTCTGGAAAATTAAAGTTGTGTTTCACACACAAGCCACAGGACAAGACTATAAGCGTACAGCTCATACACTGCTTGTGCAGCTCATACACTTCTTGCAAACCACTCGCTCTCGTTTCCGTTTGTGTGTGATGAATAACAGTGAGTGAGGTTGGCTTTAAGCCACTGAACCGTGCTAAAACTAAAAACGGCACGTTCGCTTGCACATGATTCTCGGTTTTGTTTAGCAGCATCTGTTTCCTCCGGTGGCAGCGGCACTGAGGAACAGACATAGTTTTCAGTTTCTCATCTGTTTACTACTCATTTATATAACCTCCAGTGACAGACAAACACACAGAGGCCTCACACTTTGGGTGATAAACACACACCTATCTGCTCATCCAACGACAGATATACCATGGACCATGACGGGCCCATATAATTGCCTAACCTGCCACCCTGATCACTCAGGCCGCTCTGAGGCAAAAGCACACAAAGATGACATCAGTGATAATATTACAGGAAATACTTGCTCCATCTTTTATCAAGGCTGCGTCCGTGCAGAGATAGTCATCTTGTATCTATGTCCTAATACTCGACTGAGTCACATTATGTTGTGAAAAATACAACACTGAATTTACGGCAAGGTGAAAACGTGATGACACATGATTCAATTCAAGGCCGTAAGACTAAAAACAAAACAAAACATGAAGAGAACAGAGAGTGTGACACAGAGGAAGACAAGAGTTAAATCCGCCTCCCGCTAATATAACCATGACTGTATCTTTTTGTTGTTTGAGTTGTAAACAAGCCCTTGATATCTGTCCTTGGGAGGATAGGGAATAGTTAAACCTGAACTCTCTCTCTCGCTCCCTGTGTGTGTGTGTGTGTGTATTTCACAATGATCTGCTGGCTGAGGCTGAGAGAGACGAAGATAAGAACTGACTGTGAGAAACCGCAGATCTCACACCCACTCACTCGGAAAGAACACACAGAAACAGCCGGGCGTACACACCGAAAGCATGTACAGGAACTGCACATGCACACACACAAACACACACACACATCCGAGGCGTGCATGCAATCAGACTCCGGTTTATGTGTGTGTCTGAACGCACAGAACATCGTCCCCAGGAAAGGCACATTTAAGGGGCTGACAATCGGTTCCTCCAGGGACGTACGTGGGCCTCCTCATATTTGAGGAATTTAGTTGTAAGAACACGACACAGATTGTTTGAATGTGCCCGACCGCCGTTAAGATTTCTCAAGGCGAGTCTTCCATCTAGATAAGGCCCCAGCCCGGAGCATGTCAAGCTCGCTCCTGTCTTGCTCTCTAGCCCCGGAGGCTCACCTGCTGACCTGCTGCGACACGCACTAGCACAGGTAGGCAGGAAAAAAGGATTAGTGCTTAACTTAACACCAAAGCATTGAGTAATGGTGGTGTCAGGATATTTCTAAATCAGCAATCGCAAACTCAGTGTGAGTCTGTGGGTTTTTGTAAAGTTTATCAGTTGACTCATTTTAAGTTGGAGTGGCTCTGCAGTTTAAACTGAGATTCAGACACAAACCACAGTCAGAGTTTTCTCATTTTCTCAAATGCTTTTTTTATCATATAGATAAAACAACAAAGTCACGATACTTCAGCCTCCTTCTCATTTGTCACATTGCATAATGATATCATCAAAGCAGGAACTAACACAAAACAGTTAAAGTTGAACAGGTCAAATGTTCAGCATTTTATTCACATGGAAGCTTTCTTTCTAAAGTATTTAGACCTGTAAGGTGACATGTCATTTCGATTTCTGAGACGTGACTTTGACTTGCTTTTAAAGATCGGAAACTGTGGACTTGCTTTGACAAGACATGAGACTTGGAACAGCCCCAGCATACTTAAAAAAACAAAAAGCCTGAACCACCTACACAATAGCCCAGTGCTGGGAAACAATAACTCTGTCCTCAAAGAGGAACTCATCTGGCTTTTCCACTCAGAAAATCAGGCATCATTGTTGTGAGGGACCTGGAATAACAGGCGAGAAGGGGGACATGATGTGTGAGGGCAGGCCGAGGCCCAGAGGAAGACCTCAGCACAATGCGAGGCAAAGGAGAGCTCCATAAATCACAGGCCTAACTGATTCCCCACCTGTGGCTGTTGTCTTCCCAGAACCACAGACTCACACAAACAGCTGCCCTGCTCTGGAAAACCACCACAGCCATGAGACTCAGACACAGAGGCACACAGCTCGGAGTTTCGGTTCTATACGCGGAATGTAAACGCCACCTTTGAGGGAGAATCTCTCGACACTGGCATAGGATATTCCACAGTGGTGCGCACACAGCTGCACGAATCCACGCTTTGCACACGAGCAGTCGAACGACACAGCCATAAATCTGATTCAAAAACATTTTTCTAGTTTCCAATCTTAAAAGGTTACTGTGGTTTCAGCCAAGCCAAAGACCTGAAACCAATTAACATTATCCGTAAACCATCATCGGTGAGACAGCAGCATCCGGATTTATAGAATTTCCCAGTTAAAGGTCGTCAGTGTTTGTGGAGGTGACGCATCCAGTGAGTGTGTGTGTGTATGTGTATGTGTGTATACAATATGTACAAGTCTGCGGCATGGGTAAACACATCCAAAAGTGTATGAGCATACAAACACATATGTGTATGAGCATGTGTGCCGAAGGGGGAGGGTTGTTTACTCGGGCAGCCTCTCAGAGAGTGTTTCCTGGCCGGCTCCCACTTCCTGCCCCTGCGCCTGGAGCAGCAGCCTGTCTAGTCAGCTACCTAGGCTGACAGGGAGACCACATGCTAAAAGACTTATTGGCCTCCTTCTGAAGAGCTATGGGAGAGGAGCGGAGCAGAGGCCTGCTCTGGGTGGGGCCGGGACATTTTGAAGGGAGATTTGGGGGTTCTTCTTGAGGGTGTCTGATTTTTTTTTCTTTTTTTTTAATAAAGCACTCGGCCTCGCTCTGCTCTCGCCCCGCTTCCCCCTGAGTGCTTACAGCTGCAGGGATGGCGGGGGGGGGGGGGGCATGCGGGGAGGGGGGGGGGGGGGGGGCATGCAGCGGAACAGAGGGAACAGGCTCTGCATAGAGAAGGCCCTTCATGAAGTCACATCTGGACCGTTCCCAAAGAACTCAATAGAGCAGAGAGGCTAATGAAAGTCTTAAGTTATGTAATTGAGCTCTTCCATGTGCACCAGACGGTAATGTTGGCTTGATCCCGCCGCACAGGATGTTAGCAAAATCCTATTGACATTTATGTCCTTCACGCAGGCCCGAGGACTCAGCCGCGCTCATGCTGCTACTGTCATGTCCGTAACAGCGTGTTAACTGTAAGTCTTGATATACAGGGGCTCAGTGCTCATACACGGAACGACTTCAGCGAGAGAGTTGAGGCCTGCTTCGGTGGATTGTCCCTTGTTGTTGTGCTGCAGCTCGGACTCCACTGTCCAGCAGCAGTGGAAAATCACTGGAGAGTTATGAACGTTAAGTCCAGCACATGATTAAATGTGGCGTACAACGATTCCTTTTGAACTTTGTTCAAAGTGTAAACGAATGTAATTGTAGTTCCGAGCCTTGCAGTTTATGACAAACATATGTCTGCTGGTGTATTGTTGTGTTTAGCGACTTGAGCAGAAAGGCTGTAAAATAAGCTGCCTGGCTGGTTATGAGTGACAGAGGGAATGAAAGACCGGCACTGCGGGATGACATAGTGAGAGGTGGGGGTGTTGAATGGTAGAAAAACACACATATACAGTAAACGATTGCACGCAAACATGCATTTAGCCGTGTGTTCCTATGTGCGTGTGTGTGTGACCATATGTATAGGACGACTGTGGGGATGGGTGTAGGATGTGACCAGAATTAGGCTGAATGAGGTCTCCGGTATCAGCCCCGGCTTTGATTTACCTTCCACAGCTGAAGGGAGAAGAAAGAGAAGCAGCCAAAGCAGGAGATGGAGATGTTCCTGAAATGAACACCTTGGTGAAACCTGCCGCTGTATAAAGTGTCAGTGACGGGCCCCTCTGTGGCACTGTGCCAACCCGAGGGCCACTATCACCTCCACCATCATCACTAGCACACGGCTGTGCCTTCCATTAATAACACAGAGGACAGATAGGCCAGGGCAACGATGCATTACCTGGCAATTAGACCTAGGGTTGGAGGCAACAGTGCAAAATGCAGACCATATGGGAGGCTATGTGAGAGGCTACCTGACCCAAGGGGCCCACAACTCTAACATCAACACTCGTCGCCAGACCGGACCTGTTTTAAGTCTTACATAATGCCCTGAATACCACCCTCTTCTTCCCCTCTCACCCGAGTCTTTCCAGCAGCCCACCCCACCCCCCACCCCCCTCCTCCTCCTCCTCCTCTGGTCTTGCCCT
This sequence comes from Trinectes maculatus, assembly GCA_016785345.1. Taxonomy (NCBI): domain Eukaryota; kingdom Metazoa; phylum Chordata; class Actinopteri; order Pleuronectiformes; family Achiridae; genus Trinectes; species Trinectes maculatus. The sequence goes on from JAFBJQ010041266.1 coordinate 148,597, forward strand.
CTGCTTTCCACTCAAAAGAACACAACCACAAAGACAAACTGGGGCCAAGACAAACACAGCCCTGAATCAAATCAGCTCTAAGAGGTTATGCTGCAACTATTACAGTCTAACACGCTGCTGACAAGCTGCATGACACAGTCCGCCCTCATGATCGCGTGGAGAACGAAGGGCCGCCACATCTGTGAAATATGTGATCAGGCACACAAAACACATAACAGCACTGGGGATGGACTAACTCCTTTGTTTTGCACCCGTTAAGTAACATACATCAGTAATCCTGATGATAATGACTTGGAAGTTGCTCAGTGGAATAAAACATGAACTGACAAATTCTTTATGCCAAGTTATTACAGGGCCTCTCCTTATGTTTTCCAGTGTCTCAGAAAATAATTTTCCAAACATTTCCTTTTGGTAATCATGCTCAAGTTTTGCGTCATCGCAGCCGGCATTGAATGAAAAAAAGGTTAAAGTAAAAGTTCAGATTGAAAGTTAGATTACACAATTCAAGATTTAAACAATTCTCTGATGTGTATGTTAGCATAAGGATTAGTGACGGTGCTAAACAGAGAGCCTGCATCGAACAAAACCTGCATACAGTCGCCGTTATGCTAAGCTAAGCTAAACCGCTGAGGGCTGCAGCTCGACACATGGCGCAAAAACATGACAGTTGTATCGATCATCGCATCGAACTGGTTGCAAAAGCAAATGAGCACGTTTCCCGAAATACCAAAGTCTGTTTTTAATCAGTTAACAAACACAGTGTGTGCGCAGTGGCTCCTCTGCTGGCTCAGCCTGGCAAGAGGACTGTATGCGAGCAGCTCCTGGCCAGCTCCAGTGAGAACCAGAGGAGCCTGCAACAGTTGTATGGAAACACTGAGTCACCAGCCAGGGGCCTAAACTCAGCTCTGCCTGCTAACAGCTGGATGATTAGGTGGAGGGGGGGGGTGTAGAAAACACCTTTATGGTTACCACACAAAACATAACACGGCTAAAGCAAACTAGCGAGAAAACTTCACCACAGTCCAAAGTCCATAAATCAGCCCGGGAACTAAAAACAGGAGTGAGAGAAAGACAGACAGACAGACAGACAGACAGCTGTATCGCTGACGTGGTTGGACCCCGCGGAGACTGCCGGGCCCATCATAAGCCTCTTATTAGACGACTCTCCTCAGAGAACCTGTGGTCTAATCTTTTAAAACTCTCTCCACCCGCTGCATTACCACCAGCTGATTAGTCGCAGCTCTGTGCTCAGTGCTTCAGTGTGGTGAGGAGACTTGCTGTGCTTCAGGTTCACTTACAACAACACAGGAAAGCACGGGGCAAAGAGGCGTTGAGGTGGTGTTCGACTGACACTGTGTTTTTTTTTCACACTTTTCTGAGCTGATGCTGAAAGACGAATCTCTCATCAGCCGCATCGTGCTCACACCCTGCACAGGGCCAGTCATTTAGAGGGAAATTATACTATTATTATTATTATTATTATAATTATAAAAAATGTGTGTAGTTTCTGCGGTTAAATATTATTGTGTGTTTATATTTCAAGAGCCGAGCTGATTTTTCTTTTAACCAGATAATTTCGAAACCACAAAAGAGGAATGAATCACTCACACAGCGTCGTCGTTCTTGTTGAAACGTACACAGGGAAACAGGAAACAACAGCGATAAAGGAAGTCAGAGAATAACAACAACAGCAGCAGCAATCGCTGTGGTGAAACAGGGAGCTCAGAAAATATCAGAATTTAACTGTTTGCTCGCCTACAAGGTTTCGGATCCTCTTTTCATCGCTCATATATATTTGTTGATGATGGGCAGCAGAGACTGGCAACAGAATATTCAAGAGCTGGATAGAATAAAACGACAACACCACTCACACTGGTAAATGAGGAAATACTTTTTTGTGATTTGGTTAACTTTAGGCCAAACATATGAAACTAACAAAAGTAATTAAAACCATGAAAAATTGTTCCAGTCTGTGTCCCTGCACCACCTTCACCTCCAGTGTTTGTTCTCCAGTCCAGGGTTTGGTGTGAGTCGGAGTTTCAGCAGCTGTGACCAGGGCTGCAGAGACCTCTTGGTCTCCAGGCCAAGTTCCATGTCCGCTCTGATTATAGCACTGGAACAATGTGAGCCATTGTGGCACAGGGAGCGTAGACTCTCAACATTTTTCTCCATCATCTCTTTCAAATGTTCTCATTCGACATAACACAAACACACACAAATACACACACAAGTGCTGTAATGGACTACAGTGTTAGGTGAACCACATAAAGGTAAAAATGTATGGTGGTTTTTTGAGTGAGCATGAAATATGGTTCACTGGGTCCCTGGTGTTCAGGCAGCCTGCCAAGACTTGAAGGAGGCAGTTGAAATTCATCACACTCGCACACACAAGCACACACAGTCGCACACACAGTCGCACACATTCTCACTGCTGGAGACCTCAGGCCACAGGGGAAGAACAATCAGACATGCCACACAGTGAGGCTCTCTACAATTAGACAGCCACTTTATCACATTACAAACTCCTCGCTTTCCATCTCTCTCTCTCTCTCTCTCTTTCACACACATACACACAAACACACGTACACACGTACACAACCAAACAAACACACAAAGGTGTAATCACCCACAAACACGCTGCCAAACTCAAAACTGCTATTATCTGTCATTAGGGAAACACACACATGCTGTCAGAAACACAATGTGCAGCAAGTAAACACAGTCAGACTACTAACTAGCCAGTTCCACTGTTTTTGCATTAATTCACAAACCCCTGCAAAGAGAGTTATAAATAGTGATAAACAAAGAAGAGTCATGGTGTGTCTGTCCCTCAAGGGGAGGACTGGGAGGATCAGTCATAACCTCTGCGACCCATGACCTTTAACCCCGTACCCTGGGGGTTTGGTGGACGTGCTGAGAGTCAATGATGTCCAGAGGGGTGCACAGGAGTATTAGCTTTTACATGAACTGTGCTCATGGGCCCCCTTTACCCCGACTTCCTGGAACACATCAAGAGTTCCTGCATGTGCATCCATTACAACATGCAAACCAATCCACAGATGTAGATTTTAACTTATGCAGACATGCACTGAGTGTGTATGTACATGGAAGACTGCTGTGAGCCTTACATTTGGCATAACCTTACATTATTAAGGCAAACAACCTTGTCAACAAATTGTAGAGCTCATTCAAAAAGTTACTGACCATAAATATATTATCTTGTCTTATTATCATGCAGTGTTATGTTATACAAAACTAACCCCACTTCTTTCTGTTCAGCACTTGGGCCCCTCCTCCATCATCCACATGTGGTCACAAAAGAGCGGCCCATCAACCAAGAGGCTAACAGTGTGAACACAGGGTCAGAGGTCATGACGTGATTGGCCAATAAAGGGAACATAACAAGCAGAGCAGAGCTGTGTTGAAAATTTGTCACCCTTCGTTTCACTACATCCTCGTACATAACAGATCCGTGCTATACAATAGCTTGACAGAACCTGAGACTCCAGGAGGATGTTTTCGATTATGTCGATCAACAGTGAGAGGTAATACATGGAACTGGATGAACAGTGGCAGGATTTAACTGTCAGGGAATAAAGATGTCTTCTACTTTATAAGTGAATTAGACTAGGAACTAGATGTTAAGAGATGATCCGAGATTAGCCACACCATATAATCACATTCTTGTCCGGGGCTGTTTATAGAAACGTGTGGCCACATGCTACAGCAGCACATTATCTAAATCTGCAGCAAGGGCCACAGCAAGTAATATGTGACCTTATAATAATATCAAAAATAGCTGATCAGTATATATTTTTTTTGCAATGAAATGGAACTGAGTCTGAATGTTGAAATCCCATAAATTGATGTATGGATGACTGGAAAGACAGTCAGGAGCAATTACGGGTTTAGTGACTTTCCTGTGACACATGGTCACAAGGAGGTAGCGATCGAATCAACAACAGTGCAATTAGTGAAGGACCTGATTTACCTGCTGAGCCACACGGGTTTCTGTTGAGACACTTCCCATCTCAGGTGAATGCACCTTGGAGCACGTTCAAATGAACTGTGGAGCACAATGCCAACCATGCACATCAGAAATCTATAACCTCCCTGGACATTCTTTCGCACTATTCTGCCATAACAACGGTTCATAAGGGAATAATCAACCTGCACGTGGAAGATGTAAACTGATTTAGATGTGATGTGGTTAACACACAAAGCTGTGGAAAGGGGCTTTTAAATGAGTGCAGACTGCATTCATTTTAGTTGCTCGTACCTAATAAAGTGGTGACTGACGGTATATTTTAACTTCCAATGTGCAACCAACAACATTTTTACAAGGTTAGAGCCCAACAACTGCCACATACGTAAAGTTTCATTTGAAAGCGAACCCTCGCTGTGGCCGGGAGACTTCGAAGTCGATCATAACTGAATAAATAGAGCTCACAGGATGTTCTCCTCCAGTAAATGCCACAGATGTTTTGCTCATCTGCTTCTTCTTCTTCACATTAAACCCCCTCTGCTTGCAAAATAAAACCTCTCTGACGAGAATGTAAGCAAAGCGAGAGCAAAACGTGTAGTCGAAAGAAGACGCCAGCAAACGTAAACAAATGCAATTCAACTTGACGTCTGGCCTTGCGTAATGGGAGGAGTAAACATGCAGATGCAAACAGCCTCAAGTGGAGATTGACCAGCAGAGAGGGTGAGAACAAGGTGCTAATGCCTCACATGAAAGATATTCCAGCGTGTGTTTGAATATTTGAGCATGTGTGTACTTTGCTGAGAGGAACACTGTGTCCACAGCTTGCGCACAGGCCCAAAGTCAAGGCTGCGATCTCTGTGTGCCGGGTGTGCTTGTGTTTCAAAGCCTTGACACCGCTGATGCTGTCGTACGCTTCAGCCCGTCTCCCTCACACCGGGTTTTCAACATGAGCGCAAGACTTTCCGTGATCTCTCGTCTGAAATGCTAAGAGGAAGTGACCGGGGGGGCTGAACCTGCCTGTGGGGTGTTCTCCTCGACACCACCTCTGATCAGTGTCTCCTTTCACTCTTCTGATCTTTGTAGCTGTCATCAAAGACACCAGAGCTGCTTGGCCGGGGCCAAGAAGGGCCCAGCCCTGCCTGCAGTGCATATACACCCTGAGCTATTCCACTCGCCCTGTACAGGTAGTTTGGCTTCAGACAGGCTGCTACAGGCCTGCATCTGGGATCAGGATGGGGAGACATGGAGAGACTCCAGCCTGTGTGTGCTTTCCTGTGTGTGTGTCTGTGTGCATGTGTGTGTCATTGTATGTTTGCAGAGCGTAAAACAGATTTGCAGGAAAGGGCAGACGGGTTGCTGCATGCTGCAGTGTTCTGCTCTGTGTATAATACTGTAAAACAATTCTTCTATAATGTTTTTTTTCTCAATAAAGAAAAGCACAATGGAAGAATGCATCACAAAATGCATTACTGTAAATAATGCATAATATAAATTAAAAGACTGAAACAATGATACATTCACTAAATCATGTACAGTACACACACGGGAGATGAAAATAAAAAATGTCAAGTGTGTACTGAACACTTGTTTGCTTGTCAGTCACAGTAGATGTCTGGAGTTAGTTACTGCTGAAACAAGCTGTTCAAGACTAATTGTGGTGATTAACTAAATTGATTTTTGCCACAAACTACAACAAAATTATTCATTTCAAAAGTTTGTGGTTTAAGACGCTGCTGCGACAATGTCCTCGCTTCTGCACCTACAGACCTTACTCTATTCTATTCTATTCCACTCTCATACCAGACCTGGTTAACTTCTAGTAATTTCTTTAGTCATTTTTTAAACTTCCTTTTCTAAAAGGCACAGTTAGTGTAATGCATTACAAATTTTGTTAAAAGTTTTTTTCTTTAGAATCTAAGTGCTCTTGGCTCTCAGAGTAAATTAGGGCTGTCAGGAAGAGATTTATATTAGCGACAACTGGGTCAAAAGATCCAGAGATTATATGGGTGTGTTATCTTGTTATGTGCATCTTTTGAAAATATGCCTCACAGCTGTCAGGTGATGACTCACTGTTTTCACAGGGACTACCCTCTGCCAGCACGGAGAGAAAAACACTTCGAGATTTGACTTGTCGCAAGATCCTCTCTCTCTCTCACACATTTCATGATCCGAACAGAGCAGACGGATAGAGACACTCAAATGACACCAATTCTTCCTCACCAAAATTATTCAAATAAAGTTTGTACATTTTAATTACTGGTCCAAAAGATGGGATAGCGTGTGCCCTTTTGTAAATGATAATCAGAGTACTGGCAGAGTCACAGCGTCCTAACGCGGCCTGTACTCACCTGCCAGGAGGTGATTGCACAAGGTAGCCATGCATCAGACACCCTGTGACACGTTTGATAAGAGTTGATGAAGTGATTGCTTGTCATGCCTCAGGTCCTCTCAATGCAGCAGGGTTACAATCAGTCAGGACAAGACATGCTGAAACTGAAAGAACACTGTGATTACTTTATTGGCAATTACAAATAAATGCACACACACATACGCACACATACGCACACATAGTACACATACACATGTACATGTAAATGCAAATCTATAATGGAGTATGGGTTGATGCCAAGTACATACTCATCTCAGGTACTATACCTTAAAGGCACTCTTAAATGTTATTATAATAAATACGATAACAGATTGACATTGTCTGTTGTTACGTTCACACTGCAAATCACATGCGGCTCAGTGTGACTCTGTCTTTATGTACAGTTTTATTGTGTAACACTTGGAGAATCGATCAGGCTACGGGTGTTGGCTTTCAGTGCCAGGTTTGTGGCTCTCCGCTGTCTGCGCAAATCCACAGTCAGAAATGAATATTTAAAAGTGGCAGCCAAGCTTTAATGACGTGTATGAATTAGGATCACGACCCACCGACTGATGAATGATATCTTTATTTCAAGGTTTTATACTTTGCTGTTATTCATTCACGACATTGCTTATATAATCGGCTGTTGTCATACAATCCTCTGTTCACCATGTTTTGCCAGCTGTGGGTATAGGTGCAAACTCTAACCATAAAGATAAGTCATGTTCTCCTTAATGACACTTTGGCAAACGGTCAACGAGGAATTACAACACACATTGCGCCACTTTAATTTCTCCCTGCTGTTCTGACTGTCCCCTGTTACTTGTGTTTTGCCACTCTGATCAGAGCCCGATTGCTGTTCTTTAAACATAACTGGACTATCCATCTTTCAGACCTCCAAATGAACACCCGACATCCTCCACTTGTCTTATATTGAAACTTTCAATGGAAAGTTCCACCATCCGCCATGCTGGCTCGACTTCACCTACACCGGAGCCCAGACTCTGGGTCCTGTCTCCTAGTTTCACTGTGCCAATACTGAGTGATGATGCTACTGCTGGGCTGAGTCTGATTGCCAAGGCTTTTCCCGTCGTTACCTCAGTGGATGCTGTCATACACTTCCAACTGACCTCTCTTTAACTGCGTGCATTATTTCGACACATAAGATGCAGTACATACCACGTATATGAGCTGCTGTCACATGTAACATGTTTATCACAGTTTTCCATCGATTCATAGCAGTTGCTGACAATAGATAGTATGTGTGAGGTTTGATTTTCTGTGAAAGACAATGTTCAGTTGTTGTGCGTTAACAGGGGCTTATCACAAGCATGACATGCATACCGTGGAGAACTCTGAAGCTTGGCAGACCTGCTTATGTTTAATGGAAAGTCAATGTTTGACTGAGCCATTTCTTTGTTTTGTTTATGAGAATGGACAGTGTCGCTCTTTTTCATGAAAAAAAACCCCAAAATCGTGACAAAGCTGCTTCTGTGCAACAGCACGCTTGTGTCTGCTTCCTTTCTTCCGATACAAAGTACAAGTCAATCAGCCGGTGAAGGCCACCACGTACTGAACGAGAAGGAAGCCCAGCTGGGGGATTTAATAAGCTTGTCACATGTAGTGATTGCTAACAATAATACTAATAATCATAATGGTTTCCACACTCCTCGGGGACTCCCACTGCATGAGGTGTGTGTTTTGTGTATCTATCTGATGTCTAAATATTTTCAGTCAGGGTGGAGGGGCACAAAGCGGAGAAAGACACCAGGACACCCCTTCCCCGCAACCCATTTCAGCTCCTTACCGTAAATGTGTGGTTAACCAGAAAAAGCTGTTGGTGGGGGCTGAGCAAATCATGAGGGAAGTGCACTTCATCCCGATTTTTTCTTTTTTTTTTGGTAACGTTGAGGGTATTGTGGATTTGTTTAAGTCGGTGACGTCCACGGACGTGCTGATTATTATGATAGAGTTTGTACATTCAGGTTTTCAGGTTTAACACGCATGGTGACTCTCTCTTACCTCTCTGCCCACACACAACCTCTGCTGCCGGAAGTCACACACTGTGTGTGATTGTGTGTGTGTGAGTCAGAAGTTCGAAGAAAGTGGGATGGAGAGATAAGAGTGGGAGGAGCAGAGAGGAGGCCAAAAAAACCCAGTCTGTGAATGAAAGAAGTGGACTTGGAGACCTGAGAATGACAGAAACAGCACAGGAGTGAGGAGAGCAGGCAGCGAGGGAGTGAGGGAGGGAGGGAGGGAGGGAGGGAGCGAGGGAGGGAGTGACTGAGCATTACTTTTCAAGAGAAGAGAGAACAAAGGCTCCTTTGTGTGCAGTGCTGAGAGAGTGAAGTGGAGCCAGGGCTTAGGGAGTGTTTAACAGTGTACACCGACTGCATTCCTGCAATGTGATTACAAGACGCTTTTAATTTATAGTCAGGAAATGGACTTAACTCTTTCCTCCCCTCACCTTCCCGCATACTCTCTCTACCTGTCTCTGTTTTGCCTCTCGCTGGGTTGCCTGAAGTGTTCTAATGAGCTCGCTCAGACCTCATGTAGCATTGAACTGTACAGCGTGTTGTGATTTTTTAGTCGATTTTCTTCTATTACAAACTGGTGTGGTGAAGCCAAACCCTGGTGTAACGTCACTTTACATTGATGACAAATCCAATTCAACACACTTAATTAGTCAGAGTGTTAAATCAGCCAAAATAATGTCTGCATCTGCCCCCCACAAACACACACAAACCAAAAAAAACCCCACCACAGCATTGTTTACAAACCAAAAGACAAGCACTGCTACATATAGTGAAAAGCTTCCATTATCTAATTTAGCAAATGACGTTAGGCCTCGGTCTCCTGACTGGGCTTGAAGAGTCAGGAGGGCCAGCTGGAGAGGCTGAATGAGTGGAGCTGCAGGAGGAGGAGGGATCTGGAGGATCTGGAGGATCTGCAGGCCGAGGTCAGGGCATGTGGACGTCAACCTCTGGCCTCGCTGCTGAAAAAAACCTGGTGTATGTCTGGAAGCGATTGTCACAACTGCTTGTTATCAGGAGGAAACATCTGATTGCAGATCATCAGCTTCCCTCCTCCTCCTCTGTCTCCTCAGGATGAAGACAAAAGTGGAGTCTCAGTGTGTCCTCCTTACATGAGACTGGCCACTAACTGCTTCTTTTACAACAAACTTCCTCCTCCTCCTTCTTTTTGTTATTCCACCCGCCACCCACTGTATTCATACATTCAAATGTAAGATAAAACTCCTCGCATTTCTCTCCACCCTAAATCCTCCTCCCCCTCCTCCTCGCTGTGTGATTTACTTTTCTCCTTTCCCTTTCTTTCTCCATCTCTGCTTAGGACCTCGTTCCAGTAATGAGGCTCTTGCATTGTCCACCGCTCTCAATCTTCCCTCAAATGCGGAGGGGGGAAAAAAAGTATATTTCACAACGAGTAAAGGAAACCAGGGGTGGGCTGAGACTCAAAGTGCACGAAACGAGAAAAGAAGTTGTTGTTTTACAGGCCAGCTCCCACCCACCAGATTAGCTTTCCTCAGAAAGACGGTATAAAGTTTTAATTAGTCGAACCGTTTCTGCATGGCTCACCAGTCACCCTCTCTTTTTTCTTGATCTGCATTTCAATATACGCACTCAGCAATTTCCAGACCACCACAAAATTCGTCATTTGTGTGTATGTGTGTGTCCTTTTCTTTTCCCTGATCAGAAATGCAGTTTTGTGGTGAAAGGAAGGCCTAAAGGGCGAGACAAGTGTGGAGGGAAAGCATTTGGACTTGGCAGTGGGGGTGAGGGGTGTTACACTATACTGTCCATCAAAAACAACACAGGGCTTTATGTACGGCTGGGATTACGCTTCCAATCAACAGGTCTTGAGAGTATGAAGAACCACATGAGAAGCTTACGTGAGTGTAGTGAGGCAACTAAGCAACTTCATGTTTGTGTGCGGCTTAAGTTCTTTGTGTCTACACTCATGGATATATAGAGTATTTCAAAACAGAGCAGTCTCTCCAAAATTTTGTATACACAGTCACTGATCACTGAAGACGTTGTTAATCGCTTGCCATAAAGCCTTTAGATGAAGAGTTTTCAGCTGTTTACTTTCTAGTTTAAGTGTCTGAAATTTTAAAAAATGCTGAGGCGCATGGAAAATTTGTTAGTTCATAAAACAAAACATGTGCCGCCACAAAACTAATACAACACAATGAGTTTCAGTTGAGTGTTGAACACCGTTTGATTGTGTGTGGTTTCACATGATAACAGTGACAAATTTTGTCAAATTTTGAATCCAGTCAATACAGCATATCATCCAGTCAATATAGAATATCATCCAGTCGATATAGCATATCATCCTTTGTCAAAGGATCAATTAGTCGAACAGGGATTCCTGGATCATTTTCGAAATTGCTGTGCGTGCATGGCCATAAGTGGGCACTTGTCAACGTCTTTGACCAAATTAAAAAAAAATTTCTGTGTTAAGTAAAGTCTCTGGAGACCGTAGCGCCAACGGCATAGCTCTCAACAACAAATGAAGCGGCGCTGGGATTAGAGGAGATGGAGGACAAAACAGTGGAGCAGTAAAAAAAAACCCCAAAAAAACGAAGAGTGAAAAGAGCTGGAAGAGTTTGAAGGAGGCGGCTGGGTGTACCCGAGGGTCTGTTTTGTCAGTTGAGGAGAGACAGGGAGGGTCAGAGAAGAGAGAAGCAGTGGGGGACTAAAGGCGGGAGAGGGGGGGTGGTGGTGGTGGTGAAAGTTAGTCTGTATGAAATCCCTCTTTTTTCACTTTACATCAAAGCACAGCCTGGCAATAGAATTCAAAGAGGCAATCTGCATTTCCATAGCCTCCTCCTGACCCTGCCTGACACCCCCCACCACCACCACCCCCACCCTCCTTATCCCCTCCAACCTCTCCGCCAACCACCGACCTCCCCACCCATCCCACCCACACCTTTCTCTTCCACTCACACAGCAGGACCATTGTCATCCACTCACATTGCCCTTTAACTGTATCCCGGTCCAGACCACTAGCCCCCACGTCTTCCCCCCAACTGTACCTCCTCTCACAACCCTCTCATGTCCGTGCGTTGAGCTTTCCACCAATAGGTCCTGTGTAGAGTGGCTAAAACAGTTCACAGCCAAACCAACTTGACATGAATTGCATTATTAGCAAAGGAGGTTCCCGACTTTGCTCTCACACTGGTTAAGTCTATGGTCAAGTTCAGTTACAGAAAAGTTGTAACAGCCGTCTCCAGAAAACGATATGTAACATATATAATATGCACAGTCCTCTCCAAAGGTGAATATTCACATATTTACCTAAGATTTCACAGACTTTAGCTCAATCACTGAGTTTTTTTTAGTATTTTTTGGCATAAAAACATGTAATGTAATTACATGTTTGCTGCTGGTAGTATTGTTTTGTTTGTGTTGTTGCAGTGGATTTTGAGGATGTGGGTCGACATTTTGTTCCACTGACGGCGATGCAGTGCCAACACTTTCTGCTGGGTATAGTTGCATGGTTAGTGGTTTTATAGTCAAAATCTGCCCCGTTTTTCTGGGTCAGTGGGCTCTGAGGAGAATCTCCCAGCCACAGATTAATTTACAGTGGCCTATGCAAAATGTACAGTGGCACCATAGTGGACAAAAAGTGGTGAATGTGATGACAAAAACACGGTAACAAACTTTGTATGTCAGTGCAACGGGGCCTCCCACACATCATCAGTTTCAAATTCAGGTCTTTTGTTGTCTGTGGGTGAAGAAGACTTGTCAGCACACCTAAAAAGGTCAACCCACAAGAAGAGAATATCTCCAAAGGGCAGACGTTAATGGCCAAAAATGTGGGTTTCCATACCCACCACTGTCGGTCTGGACTTTTTAAAAAACTTTCTCTGGAAACATTAAAGGGGGAGCAGCCATGATGCGCCGGGTATCATGCACTGTGGTTGGCGATTGTGATGTGGTCGGAAAGAAACACAGGACATGATAAAATGCAAAGATGAAAGTGTTTTAGAGGATGTGCGAAGAGACAAACGCAGTGAGAGCGAGAGAAAAGACACAGACGACCTCTTTAGTCAGTACACAAATTAGCCAAGGCGCAGGTTATATAACAGCATGCTGACTAACTGAAGTGCCTCAACTGAATCACACAAAACCACAGTCAGTCAGTGGGTGTGGATTATGATTGGCATTTTATATGGAATTATGCAATTATCAGATCCAGTATCATCACGCTGACAGCAATGCTACAGCAAACACGTACGCTCAGACGCTCAGTAAATATGAACATGTTGCTGAAGCAGAGCGAAAACGAATCAGCGAGTACAGTTTAAATGCTACATTTCATGGTAAATGTCGCAGTGTAGTAGTATACAAACAAGTTAAGCAACTCAGGGCCATTCTCCACCTTAATGCTGGTAATTAGGATACTGTACAAAAAGATTTACATGGTATGTGCTACGTGCAGGTATATAATCAGTCATGACAATGACACCTTCTTACATGTGTGTATTGCATCACAGAGAAAGCAAGAGTTCACCCTTTCCTAACCTAATGTACCTAATGTGTATGCAAACTCGTATGACTAACGTAAACCTGCACCAATTCCTCCATGTATTTTTATGTTTTTTAAAAAGGCAAGTTGGTCAAGCACATGAAATGTTACGGTTTGGTTACCTGAAGACTTCAAATTGCGCCACGGCCCTCGAGTCATGTAGTAAGTCATGTTGTAAATGGGATGGATGGATGGTGAAATGTGGCAATAAAGTACCAAAAGTTACAAAAAGTAACAACTTTCTTTTAGTCACAGTAGATGGGGGATATCACTCCATCTAAAGCATATTACATCTCCTGTGCTCTGCTTTGACAAACTGAGACTCTCAACCCACACACATTCAAACCCACAACCACCTCTCTGTTTGCCAGGATTTGAGAGATGCGGGTGCACTCGTCCAGATTTTACGCTCCATTGGTCACAGTGGAGTAGTTGTGACCTCGGCAGTGCTGCGTCAGGACTCAAGACACTAGGCTCAATTCAACAGGGTCCTTAAATACAAACTACCCCCCACTGTGTACAAGGTCTCAGTCCTTTGTCATTTTCTTATCCCCGTTCTCGCTCTGTTTTGTATCTCTGTCTTCACAATGTTTTTAATTTTCGGTCATCGTTCCTGCCACTGACGATGGAATCTGTGTCACTTGGCATCATTTCAACTTTGCTTCAGGGAGGGGATTAAGCAAAACGTCCAACACAAATTAATGTAGGTGCAGTCTTAATTTGGCACTGATTTTATGCCTGTTAGTTGTGGTTACTGAAAAAAATGTGTTTAATTAACGTTTCTTCAGTTTGGTCTTCAATAACTGTAAATATCTTCTCTCTGTGTTTCTACTAGAGCTGTTTACCACAACAACAAGTATGGTGGTGGGTAAAACTGACATGGAAGTCTGGTGGCTTCAGTAAAACCAGATGCACTGTCGTAGTTTCCATGCCTTACGGTTACGGCCTTGTGATTCAGCAGTTTTGCATCTTTGTTTATTTACCACATCTACACTGATCACAGCTTTAATAATAAAAGAAACTGAATGAGGTTTTACCAACATTGCAAAATATGGTTGGCTAACACTTGGATAAACCAAAAGCCTTTGAAACCTAAGACTCAAAGCTTTTGTTTACCGCTTCTTCATGACTATGGCCAAATACACAAATTGTACCCTTCCATAAATAGAACCACGTGAATTTTATTGAGGAAAAATCTGAGCAAAACAGAAATTAACAATCGATCTTTTCTAGCTATGAGTGACCCAGATGAGGTGAATGAGACATTTTAACAAAAGTGGAGAGAACTTTGAAAACAACAACAACACCGTGAAGGCAGCTCAGATGCTTATCAAGTTCTCAGAATAGATGATCATCTATATAACTACTAGAGGTTGACAAGGGTGTGCCACATTTCACCTTGGCATTGATTCTATTGGCTGAGGTGTGCCAATCCCTTGGATCATACGAGTCAAGACAAGGCCAGGAAGTCAAAGGGTGGATTTAGTGTTCAGACTAAGACAAGGCTGAGCTTGAAGTCTAATTCACTCCTCCCACAATTCACTACATATGCCACATTTCATTGTTTCCCTCCAGTAATGAGTATATAATAATATGTTACTGTTAATGCTTGTGATTATAGTTCATAGAAATTAGGTGAGTGTTGACAGATAAGTAGCAGCTGACACTCTATTTACTAATAAGAACATGCGTACAACAGTTTGTAATGCATGATTTAAAGAGCAATGCTTGAAACACATCGAATCATATTCAAAAAACACAGTATATTTATTGTCTGTCATCTTATTATGACGGGTTGGACACTGCTGATATTTTAGTTTCTAATTTAAGTGTTTTTTTAGGGCAGCATTTAGTGCAGGTTTAAACCGATTTGTATTTTTAACAGCTAGAAGACGACTATATATTAGAGAGAATATTAGAATATAGAGTGGTAGGCATTTGTTTTTTATATGTTTGCCAGAACATCTCTACGAAGCCATGTGATGTCAATGTGTTGCTCAGATTGATAAGACATTCACTCTCTGGCATTCAGATAGTGTACTGAAAATCACGAAAACTCTTACTCATTTCTCACTTTCACACAATACATTTACAACAGACCCACATCACATTAAAACATGTTGTGCTCACTATAACACGACAGTGGTAACACCAGCTGAATCAGGATGACCTCTCCTCTTTTGGTCTTCAGGTGTTAAACAAAAGGGACTTGGTGTTCGCTGCCTGACGGGTGAATGACAAAATGCACATGTTTATATAACTGCCTTATTTAATAGGTTTTACAAACTGAGCCCAACCTACAAGTTTGCTCATTCACTGGTGAGCAAGGGGAAGTGGACAGACGTGGTTTCGGCCAAAGGAAACAACTAATTTTTCATAACTAACTACGCCAAAGTTTTCAGGCTGTGCAAGAGTGAGTGATTGCATCCATACGCAGAGTCATGTTTTCATCTCCAGGCACAGTAATGTCCTGGGCACACCTGGGAGTCATTTATGAGCAATGTGGGCTCTGATGAATCCGGAACATAGATTTAGATTCAATAATCCAAATTGGAGGGATTACACCAGTGGAAAGACTAATGTGCCTCCTCGCCAGGCTTCACCCCATCCTTATTTCAACTGGCCCTTTCTGTTACCTTCATCATCCTCATCATAATCATCTACCCGCTCTCCTTCCTCCCTACGCTCTGCACCGACCCTGTGACCCCTCCCCTAAATCACTCACGGGTCACCAGTAAGAAGAAAGGGGGATTTTACGGCTAACTTGGCCTGTTGAAGGAGGTGGGGGGGCCAGGCTTGTCTCAGAAAATTCCTGTCTTCAGCTGACCCCCAGCCCACCAGTCGCCCTTTACCTTTCCAAGGTAAAGGGAGGTAGGAAAATATTGTGTCTCATATTATGAGTTGATTGTTGGGTTGGGCTTAAACAGAGAAACAGCTGAGCGCAGTTTGTGTTCTTTCCTACAGTTTTAACTGGCTCCTTTTTTTCTTTACTTAAATACTAAGTCTGAGACCAACAGGGGGGGGGTTAGGGACTGGGTTTTTTTAGGGAACAGGGGGCATCTGGTCAACTCTGGTTGGTTCCTTTAATGTGTTTATGTTTATCTTTTCAATCGTATATCACTCTGTTTAACTTTATGAGTCAAAAGCCATATGTAGTATTGTAAGGGCTGAGATAATGAGCACCGGATGTCCAAGTGAATGTATGTGGAATATAAGTGCTCAATAAAAAATGAAAAAAAAGAGCCACGTCGTTCCTCCTGTTTCCAGTCTTCATGCTATGCTCTCCTAACAGACTCCAGACTCCAGCCACATGTCGAATGGACAAACAAGAGAGCGGTAATCATTTTCTTATCCATAGGCAAGGAAATGTGTGACAATTTGACTTAGAAAGTAGAGGAGACTGGTTTAACAAAGCTCGTTCCGAAGAGAGATGATTTATCGGATGTTCAGAGAGTTAACGTTGCTCGGCTAGCAAGTGTTTTCAGTTTGTCTGTTGCAAACCTTTCAGAATCAGTTGGTGGTAAAATTGTTTTGTCAGCCAACTCAACCTGGAGGACTTTAGGAAGACTGGTGTAACGTGTTTTGCTGCTTCAGACCAAATACATTTTTGACAACTGAAAACAAGTTGATGTCTTTACAACTGAAATGACCCAAGGAGAAATCTGTCAAGCAGCCAACAATTACAGCTCCCATAGATGACGAGCTCAGAATAACTGTGTGAATGTTCACGGTCATACTCTACTCGAGTCTGACAGGTGAGAGTGTGATATTCACATATTACAGTTTCACTCTGATAAGAAAACAAAGCTTCAGGACGCTCCGGATTACTGCTATCTCGAGAGTAAAATGGAGGTTTTCCTGTCCTAAAGGGGGGGGGTGTCATCTTAAAATTGGGGGTTTTCCCATATTTAGGCAAATACAGTATTTTCCAACAGGGGCATACCCTACTGGAAAAAACAAGACAAACAATGCTTAACAATTACAGGCTAAAAATAGACACCAATTAGAAGGTCCCTGGAAGATAACTTGACTACCAGCTGTTCTATCATTTCTATTGTTGTTGTTTTTGTGTCCCTTCGACAAAGTTAAGAGTTATTAGGTGAAGGGGGGCAGCATTTTTTGAATTGTATTGTGTATGACGATTGTCTCTAGACATATCTTCCAAAATTTTAAATCAGTTATGACTATTATACTGTTTCTAGAGGAGCAATAAGTCAATCACATATTATCCAGTGAACGCTAAATGTTCTAATCTGTGCTGTCACCTCTTACATTTCTGGATCTTTTCATATTTAATATTCAAATATAGAAATATGTTACAATTCTTGGTAAACACCAAGTCTTTCACAACAGTACTGTGTGGCAGGCAACAAGTGGAAACTCCACATATCACAACTCATTGATACTTAAATATACTTGCTCCTGTCCCTAGCTTCATATGTACCAGACATGAGTGGAATCAACTCTTCTCATCTACATCTTAACAAAGAAGGATATAAGCATATTTCCCAGCATATCAACAATCTACTTTAACTGCCTATAGGATGCCTTCAAATCAACAAGTGACTTTTTCAGTACTTGCAGGGAAAAACAAGGATTTGCAGAGAGCAATTATGTTTTGTTGTCTAAGAAAAGGGACTAAAGGATTAAAGGATCAGGCAGGAAATCACAAATGAAACCCCACCTTTTCTCTAAAGAAGCTCATATCACCCATTGAGAGCCCAGTCATTGGAGGGTATTTGGCCCTGCCAGGACTCCTCAACTCACTGCTTCACTTCTGAAGCATCACTGGTGAGGCCAAGGCGAGGGTTTAGCTCCAGTGTGTGGAATGAATTGAGAGAGGGACTCATGGAATTATTCTACCCTGATCAATAACGCTATTAAACACTAATGCATTCAGAGGAGGGATGACTCAATGTGATTGTGAGGCGTTATTTGAACATGGCAGGAAGCAGCAGCAGAAGCAGAAGCACATCAAAGGGAGGCTTTGTGAGGAGGGGACCAGATTAGGGCCTCTGACGCAAGGATGGACCCAGCCAAATGGAGGCCATGAGTCCACACACACACACACACACGCACACACACACACATCAAGGAAAATTGCTTCAGCACAGAAGCCAACACGCTGCAAAGGCATTCAATCCAGCTCTGCATTTTCCATTCACTTCCACTGGATGTCTACACGCACAGCTAGGCAGCAGCACATGTGCGCATATGAACACACAAATGCTTCACAAGATTCAAACTTAAGCTGTACGTTGATTGAATCTCACTGATACACACATTACACATTGCTTGTTTACTTTATGTTTTCCTTGCTCTTTTTTTCTTTCACATAACTATTTCTCTGTTTTCTAATGTCCATTGCTGATGAGTGAGTATTACTCCCTGGAGACACACTTAAGGTCATAGCACACATGTTCGCAGTGTGATGAAGACCACCTTAGAATTTAAAGTCAGAAACAAACAGCACTTGTTTGCATTTGTTTTGGTCTATTTTCAGTAGAGGATGGATATATTTTGTTCTCCAGTCAGTTATACAACAGCAGGATTAACTGACTCAAAATAAAGTCTGAAACTGTCTGATTTTTTTTTTTTAATAAAGGTAAATAACAGTATGTGGTCTGTGAAGCAGCATCTATCTCCACTCGCATAGATTTGTTAGAGAGGACGCCAAAGTTCACATCTGTAAATGACCAGGCAAATGATGTTTGATTTACATCCGTTACGCCAGTGAAACTGTGTGGGAGGAGGCTGATAAAAAGAAAAAGTCAATTTGGAAAATGTAAAAAGCCATTGGCAGAGCTAAAACTAAAGTCCTTAAGCCTAAGTCCTAATTTCCTTAAGCAGAGATGATTAAAGATGAATATTCAGCAAAGACAAAGCAAAACTATCAACGCAATCCCCCCACCACCACCACCTCCCTCATCCCACTTACTCTCCACCCCCTCCTTTGACTTTTTACAATGCCCTGCTTCCTAATAAACTTTTGTGGTGTTTGGAATCCATTAGGAGCAATATCCCACTTCTCAAAACATCCTGGCTCATTCTGGGGGAGTGGAGCAAGGAGACAGAGAGCCGCGGGAGAGGAGGGCCTCAAATTTCCATTTCTATTGAAGGCAGACCGAAGGGATTTGATGAGGGAGAGCAGGGCTGCAGGGCCGCTGCTGAGCGTACAGTCAGATAGTAAAGAAAAGGAATGTCAGAGATCTCGAGGGGGAAACGCGCATACTAGCAACAAATGTTCTGTGGAAAGAAGCTTTTTTTTCTTCAACTGTATAGATTTATCAGCAGACTGATGCCATAATCGTTTAGCTTTTTAGGTTTTTTTTGCAGAAACACTGACATGTTGCTAAATTGGAAATACATCAAATGATATAACCTACATCTTTAGAAAAACACTATATTGTAAAATAAACCTTTTTTAAGTGAACTACTGTCATGTTTATTCACTAATTGGCAGACTTCTGCCTTGAACACTGACAAATGTGTGTAAATCACGAACAAATTATAAGAAAAAAAAGACTTCAAATGTTATAAATTTGGGCCCTAAATGCCTATTTAAACTATCCAACATAACAAACTGTGAAAATATATCACATGTTACAAATTAGATCTATTAATTGTAGAAAGTAGACTGTCAGCAAGACCTTTGTAAAGGCACTAATGTATAATAGCATTGTTTTTGAACCAGTGCTACGTCACAGACTGTTTTACTGACAAACCAGTTTCAATGGCTCACACCAACACCAAACTGTGACAAGTCACCAAACACCAAAGATCTAACTAACAGGAGCCACGTAACAAAGAAATGTTCCTCAAATAAAACAAATGGGCCTTGTAGGTGTTGAACCAGTCCTTCAGTTGGTGGCCATAAATCTGTTTCACAACTGTTTACCAGAGAGAGTTTTGTTTTTCAAGTGTAGAGGTTGTTGTTTTTCTTGGTAAAGGCCAAAGAAAAGTGTCTGATTTCTTTCCCCATGGGACAATTTGGTTGTTTGGAACAAAAACCATATATAGTTCAAACCTTAAAGTTCTAAGAACTTGCACTTGAAAGAACTTTTACGTTCTTTTCTTCCCACTATTATCAACCGGCCTCACCTGCCTCCACCTTTTAATTTGCTGGTATTGTGAGGTTTTGTCTGTGGCTGTTCTTAGTCATATGTATTCCCACCACCAGTTCTAGTGAGTGTTATCCTGCTCCAAACAAACCTTTAATCCAATTCAGATAGCAGGCACTCAAGTGTCGCAACAATTGTTCCCACAGTGTGAAAGTAAGCCACTATCTGAAAAACATAAGAGCTGCAAGACAAATGTGTGGCAGAGTGCCAGTGGTGGGCGGTACAGGAGCGAGGGGCCTGAGATTACAGACAAAGCAGGAGTAAACACTGCCTTCAGATAAAAAACACTGACGGGTACTTTTAACAATAGTTCTTTCCTGGCAGGGAGCCGCAACAAAGCACCTTCCTGTATTCGCGCCCTCTTGCATGCGCCCTCACTTCCTGTGGACGCTCAGACATGTGGCTGGCCGCATACACATCGACGCTGACCGACCCTACATACCATCAACCTTTGACCCAGACGCTGCTCTCTCATACAGTGTGGATGGAAGTATCCAGAGCCAAGGCTGCAATACAATCATGAACAAACCTCCACGACAAGATATAGCCTCACACTGCGTTTTGTATGACGGGTTGACCTGGTTCTCACTGTTCAAAACATAATACAATTACGCCTTTTTTTCCTCCTAATGTTGGCGTTCATAGGTTAAAATGAAAACAAACAAAGTACTACAAGGTTTTATTTAAATACAGAAGTTGAGTCAATGTAGAAACCACACACAAACACACACACACATGCACACACAGAGTCCCATAAGTCATCTGCGTCATCAGAAACTGTCCTCCTTCCCGCTCCCATTCCTTATTTGCCTGCTTCAAAACGGAATAAACATCTCAAGGGGCAAACAACTATCTCAAGAAGAAATTACTGTTCAAACTGGATAACTGATTCATTATGTTTCTCTTTTATAAGGTCTGGCAACACATGCTCGGCTAAGGAAAAAGCACATTTCTGGATGGCACATCTCTATAGACATAAGAATGCCTGTTTTCTTCTAAATCATGACTATAAATGACGTTTGTGTGCTCCATGCTTTTATGATTTGAGCCGAGGAGGGGGCTGAGGATCATAAAAAGAAAAGAGAAAAGGAGAACAGAGGGCTTGTGGGTAATTACGGTAGAGTGGTGGGAGAAGGAGCGTTTGGGAAAGACTCGGGGGCCAGATGTGTGAGGAATGTTCTGGCTGCTGCAGCGTACAGAGAGGTGGGTGGATGATGGTGGGTGGAGGGGAGTGAGGACCAGTCGAATTACACAGCCTGCAGATCGTTAAAGAGCTGTCAAGACTCCTGCACTCACTCTACTGTGTGTTTAAAACCATCTCAGTGAGCAGCTACAGCCTCACCTTTCTGCCTGACAGTGATGGAGAAGAAGTATATTTACACAGGTATTACATTTAGGTACAATTTTCAAGAGCTTGTACTTGTCGCTATTTCTATTTTATATTGGTTTAGATTTAACTTTCCATTGCCATACACGTTGACGATTCTACTTCATAACTTTTGGCTTGTGACCTCTGGTTTAGAACTAAATCATATATAAAGTAGAATATTGTTTTTACTCTCCCGTTATTCATCACATAAACCGTTATCTTGTTTGGTTTGTAAACAATGGATAAAGTATAAGATGGTTAAGCAGCTAAACTGATTCATCAGTGTTAAAATCTACTAAAGCCATACATGTGACTACATCACTCCCCTTGTTTTTAGCAAAACAAGTATTTTAACTTTTGATACTTCAAAGTCCATTTTCTCTACTACATCCCTGCTTGCATCCAAGATGCCTGTTTACTGCAGTTAATCAAATAAATTATCGGAATACTTCCTCCACCGCAGTGGACCGCTGCATCCAGTTCTCCATGATCAATTGCGAGCCACAAAAACCAGGCATACACTCCTTCAGAATACCCACAATGCACCTGGAGAGCTGAACCTGCGTCACAGACAGATGAAAAAAGAAAGAAAAAAGAAAACACGCCTCCATCTGCTTCTCATCATTCCCATCCATCTCTTCTGCCCCCCCCCCCCCCCCCCCCCCCGTCATACAGACTCCCTTTTCTCTCTGTTTAATGCTCTGCCACACTAACTCATCCAGCCCTTCAGCACCACAACCTCTGCAGCTCTGGCATGGATAAATAGGCCACAACAGCTGGATCTGCCTCCTGACCAGGACCACCCCTCCAGACTTGACCAACAACACCTCCTTTCCCTCCCCACGTCCACCACCACCACCACCACCTCTATGAGTCCAGATGTTTTAAAGACAGAGCTGAGAGATGTTTGCCCCATTACTGACTATGTTTACACACTGATTTATTTGGGTGTGGATGGTGTTTTTTTTTAATTCATTAAAATTTATTACCTGCGCTTTTGATAAATGAGCGTGCTTAGTCTGAGCTCATAAAGGGTTTGTTTACAGTTGCAGAGGTTGTAAAAAAAAAAGAGAAGGTTTTAAGTTATAACAGGTCTACAAAAATCTATTTTCCATGTTCCTTCTTCAGGGCCATACACAAATATACCCAAAACGTACATAGTTCAAATAAATTCCTGATTGCGCCTTTAAGTCGAGAACTTGTTGTTTGTTCAGCTGCTGAGGGCCTCAGAGAGAAACCCAGGGAGGCCGCAGAGAATTCATACCTTCCATTCATCACAGAGCAGAGGGACGGAGGAGGAGGGAGGGAGGAGGGTGAAAGAAAGAGCGAGGAAATGAGGAGACAAGAGTGTGTGTTTTTTTTCTGCTCTGCTGAGTAAGGAGAGAGGCGAGCTCAACTTTCTGACAGCTGGGCTGTGAAAACTCTGCGCCGCTGATTGACTGCTCATGCCTCATTCGTGTGACTGTTCGGCGCGAGTCACCGCAGATTCGCAGCCATCTGATTTTAAAGTCATCTCGGTGGTGGCGACGTGCAATTCTCATTTAACTCTCTGATTCACATTCTACAGACAACGAGCATTTCTCTTTCAATGGTCTTTAAAAAGGGCCGATAGGACCAGACAACAATTACTGGGAAATACATCAATTTACTTTCTTCCTGCAAATGGAGTAAGAAGCTTAACAACACTCTCATCAGTGTTGAACTTACACAGCTGGCAGCGACTGGAAGTGATTAGCTTACCTTGGCACTATGACTAGATGCAGGGAAAAGCAGTTCCCTTGAACAAAGACCAAATAAAAAAAAATGCATGTGAATCCCAACACCTAATTTACACAGTTGGAGACAACCTGCTTTAGCTGTTAAGCATGATTATTATGGATTTAATTCACATGAACTATATAATGTCATTATATTCTACTATAACACTTAAACTCTCCCATTTGGGAAACTGGGTCGAGCACCTTCTTGGCCTAGATTTCATCATGATATTTATGGATTAAGTGACTCATTGTTTCTGATTGAGCTTTAAAGAAAGTATTAAAGAAAACGTCCTCAGCTTCTCTTGACAAGTTGCAACAGAACCAACAGGCCAAAGACACTTGTGAGGCCTGAGTAAGGTCTGGCTATGGAGTCAGAGTAATGTGAAGACATACACAAACCATCTGGATGCTTATGGGAAATTCAGCCCTCTACAGTCTTTTCTCACTGCTCACTAAGTAATTATTGTGTGTTACAGTTTGTTGAAGTCTGAAAGCAGAAGTTACCAAATATGCACGTTGCTATAGGGGTAACAAAAACACAAACACTAAGCTGAATTTGAAATGACATGAGGTTGAGATGACTAAACGCCGGTGGTGTTTTCATCTGAAAGTGACTTACTACACTGTCACCATGATACAAACTGAGCGCATCTCCATTCTGCTCCCACTTCCCCAGTCATATCCAAGGCCAAGCCCGGGCCTTGCTTCATCCTGTTGTTACTCACTCGAGTTGCACCATTGCTGCTAAATAACTGTCTCGTCAGCACTTCTCACTTCCTCAAAACCTTTGCAGCTGAAAAACACGGCTGGATGGCTGACTTCAGGTCAGCAAGAACACACATTGTGGTCAAGGAATAATCCCAACCACGTGAACCACGCTGTGCCTAGAACAGCTGTGAGCTCTGCTGATTCAACAAAATACTAATGCTGTGGACAGATTTTTTTTTTTAACTTTTGACCATGTTTGAGTAAAATATTTTGACACAATCATATTTGCTATCATACCAGCGCTTGTTGGAGCTGAGCTGGGGCTGGGGCGAAGGAACCGGGACAGTAAAAATAAGGAAAGGGCGGGAAAAAGAACCACACGAAGAGGTTGTTTTGAGAGCCCCATTCGTTTATTACCCTCGATTTTCAGGGGCTGAAATTTCAGCCTCGCTGTGAGGAGAAACTCGAAACGGTGGTCCAGCTGTCCACAGCCTGCCAAAGCTGAGAAAACCTCCACCGCACACGCTCACCCAGGCCCACTCTCCCACCCTTCCCCTCGTGTCTGCTCTCTCCCAGCCAGGTAATCAATGGGAAACACGCACCCAAACACAACACGGCTGTGAGAGGGATCAGGCTGAGCTGTCGCGACATGTAGGCCCCACAAACAAATCTGTCACTTGGCTGGGTGACCATGTTTGCACTTGTAAGTTTTATGTTCCTTTGCTTGTTCTCACGGTGTAGCCACAAAACACATACGAGAGGTCAAATAATTTCAAAAGCTACTTTATTTAGGCCTTTCCGACTCGGGGTGAAGTCATTGTCATGGGTGGTGATTGTGTTTCCACTGAGCCAGACAATTAATCAGTCAATTATCTTTTCAGTTTACTTATGAAAATGCTTTTGTCAAAAAAGTGTGCACTGAACCCCAGATCTGCTATGCTCAGATTGTTAATGGTCATGAAGTGTCACTGATGCTACAGTATCGACATTCCAGTCCCAGTGTTTCCATACATATATCGTATTATCAAAACTGTTCTACTTTGGAATACTCATGGGACAACATGACGGATCTTGACACTTAACCCAGAAGCTCTTCTCCATGTTTACCATAAAGGGAAGGAAGGCCACTCCGACTGCACAGTGACTCATGATCACAGTCTCTGTCACACACAGGGAATTAGTATAACCTTGGGCACCGGACAATGAGGAGTTGTCTAAACTGCTGGTGTTATCAGTCTCCTCTGGCAGCCAGTCTGTATCTGTGACACTTATCAACAGGCCTTCTCGAGCAAAACTCTCCCACAGTCTCCAAACAAGCTTTTCAGCTCAGAATCAAGAAAAGTTACATTACCAAGGAAACGTGCTGTCAGAGAAATTACAGGTTGTTAAAAGAAATCCGAGCAGCTTGATGTATAGTAGATTGTCCCTGGGCTCAGAAAGGGCCCTCCAGCAAAGTCTGTGATACACAACAGTTAATAAACGTGAACACATACTGTATGGCAATCATTCAGAAGTCATATACAGTACGACAAACTGCTAATGCAGGAGGCATCTGGTGAGGTGGAGGGAATTACATTCAAGAATGCAGAACTCAGCGTCTGTTGAGCAAGATGATGACTGTAGGCGATTGGAGGGCCTTGGGGGCACGTGACTGTAAAATGATTTCCATGCCTGCCCAAATTACCACAAGGCTCCATTTGACAATAACACATGGAGAAATGTCGAGCTGCACTGGCAAATAGGACTGCTAGCTGATATAAACAAACAAAGAAGTTTGTTAATGTTTTATAAGGAAGGAGACATGTTCAAAGGCTTCATCAGGCCCCCTAGGGTACGTAATTGACTGTGTCCATTTTATTTGGTATCACTCTACACCTTTTTATATAATGTTATCCAAACAACACCTTTAACGATGGCATCATATGACTATCAGATGTTTGGATTTGACAACAGATAGTCAGTGACTCGTAAAGCCTTACAAACCTGCTGCTTGGTACAGCACAGCGTGCCGTGAAATATGTCGAGCTGTAGAGGGCGAGCTGCTTGATGATGTTGTTATGAAAGTCAGCTCGCTGGCAATGAGCGATCAGCTGGTGCCAAAGCAGAGCGAGTGGGTACACCAGGAGGAGGAACGTGGTTCATGGACCAGCAGATGTTTCAGCTTTTGGGTTTTGGCTAGAAAAGGGCAATTAAAAGCTGCTCTTAATGAGGCTGGCAGCCACCCCATAAACTGTCTGGTTCAGTGAAAGAGTTGCTCATTAGATGGAGCTGCCCAGGAAAACACCCACCAACCCACTCATCCACCCCCCGCCCACCCCACACACACACATACACCATCGCCTCAATCCCAAACTGGAACAGGAAGTGATGTAGCAGACATTTGAAAAATTGTATGCTAGCATCGGACAGAGTTACTTTATGTTATGTCTGGGCTCGCTTACTTTGGGCCTCGTGTGTGTTTTTGTGTGTTCATGCTTGAATGAATTTCCTTGTGCAGCGATGTTTGTTGTGCGCCAGGCCAAGTGTGGTAATGATGCACATTTTCCATGAGGTAGCTAGATGTGTACCTCCAGCATGAAAGGCCCAAAGCTGCCAGCTGAACAATAATGATGAGAATGGCAACGTTAAATTACCGAGCGACCAAAATAGCTCCTGCTATGATCCAAAGGCCTTGTTTTCCCACCATCAATTTCTGTGCATCGTAAATTTTTAATACAATTGACAAAGAACAAGAAGTAAAGGGGGGACTAGCTGGTCTCCAAGACACAAGTACATAGAAGGACTTTTCTTTCCTGTAACGGTGCACTCACTTGATCTCTGGTCACAACCACTCTTCCAAATCAAGTGCTGGAACTCCAGTGAAGGAAATTACACTATATTTGTACTCCGTTACAGTTCAGCTTTGGATACAAATCAAATGATGTACTTATAGAATATGATGCAGTGTCATTTTGCCCACACTAACAACATTACACACTAACAGCTTTTCACAGTACCTGGCACACATACCCCTGGTTCTAAGCAACATTTTGAGAGCAAGACCTTACCCGTAAAATAGTATTTACATAAGATTCTCTATGTACGATTCTCCACTCTCATGCGATCTGGTGTGGCCTGTCCTGCAACCTGCCTGGCATGGGAAGCGCCGCTGGCACAACACACCCTATTGAGTCCCGACTAAAACTAGGTCATTGGCAAAACTCTCACTGGACACATGCAGTGGAAAAAAAATAAACGGGGAGATGAATCGAGCTCGACTGGAGGTGGACGTGCTTCCTGCGAGGGCCACAGAGGGATGCTGAGAGCGAGGTTAACATAATCCATAACTGTGATAATTTATTGCTGTTTCTGTTATTCACTACAGCTAAAGAGAAAAGCATCCCTCTAATTGCTAAATCTTCTTTTGATTTCCTCCTGGTGGGTTCAATGACATTTATCACATCTTATCAATTATACAGGAATCTCACATCCCATATCCCTTTCATAATGACCACCCTTCCTCCTTTATTTAGTACTTGTAAGTAAATCCTTGTTAATGATAGCATCTGATAGCTATTAAGCTTCAGAGGACTTTATAAACAAGTCAGTCACAACACATATGACCTATTGTTCACATCATGCTGAAGCCTAAAACAAGTTTGCAGCACAGATGTTGTTGTCATCATCACTGAGGCAGGGTTTCTAGAAATATCTGGTGGAAACCAGCCATGCAGGAAGTGAGAAGAAAAGTGCGCAGATGAGAGGCAGGAAATCAGGTGACTGAAAGTTTTAATGTTTTTTTCCCCCCCTCTCAGAGTTACAAAAGATTCAGGTTCTGGCTTAGAAAGTATTCATCTGTGCCACAGTAAACGGCACAAAAACGCTCCTGCTCACACCTGAAAGATCCATATTTCTCTCAGTATAAATACTGAAGTCCACAGTCAACAGTGCATAGAGTTATGGAATCGATCCCTGCCCCCACATCCTCCCTTCGCAAAGAGCCTGCCGCGTATGTCTGCCAGATGTCCAGAGCAAAGAGTGGGGACGTATGAAAAAGCCAAAGACTGCCAGAGGTGTCTTATATCGGTGATATTATTATCCTAATGATATAACCGAACACATGCCGTCAGTCCCTCCAGGAGAAACAGCCCCCAATTTATATTAGAGCCATGTCCCTTTCATTTAGCTGACCTTTTGGAAAAGTAGGAGGAGGAGGAGGAAGGGAACAAGGAGTTTCCTTTTTCAACCTAGGACAAATCCACCTTCAGCTTGTGCCACAAGAAGTGTCAAAACGTTAGCCTATTTGTTATGTGTGTACAGTAGATTTTTCATATACTGAAAAGCAATAGCTTGATTTTCCCATGGAGACTGACACAAAATAATTGTCGTTACTTAGGTGTAACTGTGGGAATTCACTTATGGCAGCCAAGTGCTGCTGTCACGTCAACGCCCCAAATTCCTAATTATAATGACGGCTTTGTCATGATAATCCACTCATAAATTAATAGGTTTGATACAGAGAAGGAAAAAAGTCATACTTCCATGATGCCATGAATCTGGTCTTGAGCCTGTACATTCTTGTAAACTATACAAGTTGGGAAACTTGATCCAGCGGCTTGACTGGAGCTGTACCATGTAGCACACATGTATACAGACTTTGCTAGATGGATATCTCCCCTGCAGCCCCTAGAGCCTTTCAGTGAATAGATGAGGAGGAGGGTAGACAGTACCTGACATTTACTCAGTACCGCAGGATAGACAGGCCATTGTCTTTGCTGAAATGAGAAACTCTGCCGCAGAAGGGCGAACGAGGGAGAAAGAGGGCGGTGTCAGACAACCTGATATCAATCTAATGAAATAATAGCTCGCGCTCTGATGTGGATATCTGGGATATCTAGACTTTATACCCCATTGTCAACGTTTTTCTCGACCTTGGGAAGGATATAGACACAAAGGGGGTGAACTCTCGTAGACACACTCACTTTCGCTGCCGCAAAAGGAGATGGCACGTCAAAAAAGAGGTGCCCTGAACCTGAAACTTCTGTAGCTCGAACCAGAGATTGAGATTTCAAAGGTCTGACTTAGATGGCACTGATGGCACAGGATTGAATGCCGCTCTGGCTGGGAGTTGTTTTTCTGATCATCTGTTGATAACTATTGAAGAGGTAAACAACCAGTGAGAGAGAGAGAGAGAGAGAGAGAGACAAATGGCACATATGGCAGGCAGAGACAAACATATAAGCCGAAGCCAACAGCACAAGCTGTCTCCTGATCCGTCCCCTCAGTGTCAACAGCCTGGATTACTTTCCCGCGTCCGTGGAGTCGGCCAGACCGTCAGGGCTTCCATAAAAACAGCACGAACCACCAGGCATCCATCAGAAAAAAAAGAGGAAGGGAAAGAAGAAGTTGAGAACTGGTGAAAGGAAGTGAGACTGAGGCCAAAGAAACATCTGCTCGAGATGCTTTTTAGAGGAGCCCGGCCCCTTTTTCACGGAGCGTTTTGTTCGTCTGTGGGTCAGGAACACAAGCTAAACACAGAAACACACACACACACCTAAACACACACAAAGAGATGCTCAGAAATGTGTCTCGCACACACAGGGAGAAGGGAGAAGTTAATGAGTCAATAGCACACGGCTCCACATCTTACTGGGCCTCGTCTTCTCGCATCGTTCGGGGGGAAGAATGAAACGGGACTGACACAAATCAGTGTTATCTTTTCACTCGTGAGCGTGGAAGGAGGGAGCCAAAGAGCCAAAAAGAACAAAGGGACAAAAAGGAGGAGAAAAAAAGGAGGGAAGGAGAGAATGAAAGCCCCCTTCTGACTCACAGTGACCCACATACATTTGCCCAGCTTTTCTGGGGCTCACTCTCTCTTGGCAACCGACAGCCGCTGTGAAAGAATCCCAGCATTCAGCCAAAGGCAAAGCCCATGTGAGGGGAGGATGGCAGAGAGAGAGAGGGAGAGAGAGAGGGAGGTGTGAACGGGTGGACACCAGACCCCTCCTCCTTCTTCCCTAAGGCCCGTTGCCCCTGGCAACTGGTGTTTAATGGATTCCTCCAGATCCAAGAGGCCATATACACACACACACATACACACACACACACACACACACACACAGGCTGCTGCAGTGGAAGAAGTATTCAGATCCACCGTGGAAGAAAAAGTACCAATGCAACAATGTAAAAATACTGTTAAGTATAAATAGCATGTTTCTGTTTCACTTGTGACTCAGCAATACCCAACCTACAGAGCCCCTCCAAAGGCTCAGCAAGTAACCACTACATTCAGATGTAACTTCCTGTACTCTGAACAGCTGAATCTATATTTTATTCCATTTACCTTCATTTGTCTCTACAGTTTTATATGTATTTCTATTTAAACTTAACCTTAGTTCCCACACAGTAAAAAGAGAGTAAGAGTAAAAGAGTAAAAAGAGACAAAACTAATTTTTTCTCTCAGCACAGCGTTTTTGTTGGTGGAGAGCTACAGCTGCGATCAGGGAACAAACTGAAAGGGACCAGTGGAGGTTTTAATAGAGCGTTTGATTGGTGTGTCCCGACTCGTAGCCTAATGATGGATGAAAGCGTAGCCTTCAAAGCGACAGTGACATAATCAGAGAACTGTAGGTCAGCTAGTGACAGCTGAGTGGCTCCAAGGAGCCACAGAAAGGGCCCTTTCAGCTCCGACGATCGGGGACGCCGATCCAAGTTCATTAGCAGTCAGAGTGGCTGCAGGGCCTGCTGCAGGCTTCTCCCAGCTACACGACACACACACACACACACACACACACACACACACACACACACACACACACACACACGTATCAGCATGCACAGACACGCTGACCATCACATAACAAGCAGCTTTTTCTTCCTGAAGTGAATCAGTTTTTGTTCTTTAATGGTCCAAGGCTGTGATTTTTCTCCCCATCGTTCGCCTTTTAATGGCTCTGGCAAGGTTTTTTATCTATAAACAATAAAAGGTTGGGGCGAAAACATTTTTCTCTGGTTTGGCCCCTTCACTACTAATCATCTATACACTCTCCCCTCTTTTCCTGCCATTAAGCTATGATGGAGCCAAACCCGCAGCCCAGCCAAAGAACCTGATAGTCGTGGAACCCACGGAGCTCTCCCCCCCACCTTGGAATGCATTTCTGCTGTGCTGCACTTTTCACCATCCACCCGGGAATGGATGCAACCCCCCAAAAAACCCCACCCACACCTAACCAACCCACCCACCCACCCACAGACACAAACACACCACCACTTTTTAGCCATTGCCCTCTACACCTCGTCGGGCCTGTGCTTGCCTACACAAACCAAGTGGTGGAAAGTAACTACGTACTTCTACTCAAGTACCGTACTTCAAAAGCACTTAAACTATAAGACTTATGTCATCTGACAGCTTTACTTACAACATAAATCGGGAAACAATAGACAAAAATAGAAAAACATTCAATGATCGTATGACGTAGAACATTATATCAATATTATACACGGTTCAGGTGTCTCCGAGCTGTTCACCTAGGACACGTTTCTACTTGAAACTTCACAGATGTTTTTATTCAAATAGCCAATGTGTCACAAACAGCCAAAGCTAGAAAAGTCCAAAATACATTTATAAATCTCCCCCCAATCCCATTTTTCAGCTTCCATAAACCAAAGCAGAGCTCATGGAAGACAGACTGCTTTGGCCAGACATCGCCTCTAAGAGTTCCTTTCAGCAGAGGATATTGTGTTTCAAAGTCCACACGATGTAACGACCACTTCTCTTCACCTACACCCCACACTCACTCCCACCATATGCAGCATATCCTTTCTGGTGCATCTTTCACCCCGTCGGTCTGATAGATCCTGCCCACATGCTGTGCTCAACTCACTTCTTCCATCCTGCCCCCGAAACACCTCGACCTCTCACCTCTCACGAGTGGGCCCTCAGTCTGTACAGTAATTTGGTTAGCAGTGGAGAACGCGGAGGTGTTTGTACTGGAAATACACTCCGCCATGTGCGTGAAGTGGAGTGCCTGTGCTTGTTTGGAGACCGCTCAACGCTCGAGGAAATCAGGGAGTGAGGTGTGATCGGCTCAGAGAAAACCACAGGGAGAGGAGGAACAACAGCAAAGACAGACAGAAAAACAAACTAAAAAAAAGTAAAGGAAACGGGGGAGATAAGCAAAATGTGACCTGCATCCTGACACTGTAGCCCCGCAGTTCCTGTGGGAACTATTCTACCGCCCCCTGGTGGTTTACAATACAATCCTCCAAACACTGACAACATGTACAATACAAACATACCTCTTCTCCCTCTACAGTAACACCCCCACACACACACATACACACATTTCATTCACTCTCTGTGTGATGACTCAAATTATACACCACACTCTGTCTGTAATTACATAGACGCTAATGCGTATACTTCACGTATAAAGACAACCTGCCAGGCTGGGGTTGGAGTCGGAGGAACTGCAGTGTCCCTGTGTGACGACGGGTTTCCACACCCTGCCACTCTATACTCCTCACATGTACTCGCCTGCAGTGCAGCAGATTATATCATAAAGGCATCAAGTGGGTTGTGACCTGATTATAGAGCTAATGAATGTGGAGGTAAAGAAAAATGACACCCAATCTACCTGAGACTGCTCCCCGACCCTGGGGCCTGTCATTGTGCCATGGGTGTGTGTACAGTACTACACAGTCATTTGAGTGTGTGTCTTTTTAATTTCTATTTTTCACATTTTTTTCCGTAGTAGTAGGTAGGTTCAATCAAAGTAATATTTTTTCCTACTTTTCACTTATGTGTGTTATATTTTATACCTGTGATTTACGATACCTGACAATACCAGATCACAGAACGTTACGTACTTATTTGACAGTGCCATTAAGTAAGATTTTGCACACTCCTAATTAACACTCTCTGTCTATTAGTACAGTACAGTATGGTATAGTACAGCAATCCGAATCCACACCCTGTATGGGTGTAAAAATCTCAGATGAGAAAAAGATTTTAGATGCCTTCCTCAGGGCCAGGTATGGATTTTAATACTTGTACTTTGGATCCAGTTCCAAGTTTCCAAGTAAACTTTGCAGATTTGTGAAGCTCCATGACTAAACGATCCCTTATCCTTTCAGCTTTCCTGGTAAGTCTCTTTTACATCTGTCTTACAGATACTTCAGGCAACAAATAATAAAAAAAATGATATGTGGTTCATGCACAACTCATCATAATTTGGACAGACTACAGAATCCAATTTTCCCTGAGGGAACTCGTGTGAGAGTCTTGTCTTTCATTTTAATTTTTTCGTTTGAATATGTTTAGGTGCAAATTGCTGGCCTCAGTCTGCGACTGGTGTTACACCAGCATTTGTGACATGTATCAATCTAACAGAAGTTATATTCACCTTTTTTCCTTACCTATACTAACATATATTCTTTGACATTACCCACAAAATCCTGATTCATGGTATGTGTTTTTTGTCTATGCTTATTG
This sequence comes from Trinectes maculatus, assembly GCA_016785345.1. Lineage (NCBI taxonomy): Eukaryota > Metazoa > Chordata > Actinopteri > Pleuronectiformes > Achiridae > Trinectes > Trinectes maculatus. The sequence continues at coordinate 181,935 of JAFBJQ010041266.1, forward strand.
TGTCTAAATGTAGAGCGTGTTCATGTGTCAGGACTGGCATGCTAACAATTGCTGAAATGTGCGCAAGTGTGTTTGCATATGTGTGTATGTGTCGCCACTGATTTTCCTAAGGGCCCATAAGCACCAGGGGCTCTTTTCCTCGCCCTGCAGGTTATTGGTTCTGGCTACAGTATGGGGAACATAATGGTCTCATTGACTCAATCACAAGCTCTGACCTGCCAGCTTCGTGCAGAGTGAGCATTATTGTAAAAAAGAGTCTTTTAAAACCACTATAAAACCACACTGGGTGTATGTTTGTGTGGGTGTATGGGTGTGTGTGTGTGTGAGATGATGGAGGATTTGTACAGGGGAGGGAGGTTGTTTTTACACCTTTTCTATGAGCAAATGATTGGATAGGAGCTCCGATTTTGTGGGAGTATTTTACTTGTATAAATAAAAACAAGACAAAGCAGGAATTTTGCTGGCAGGCCTCATGGAAACAGAAATCACCAATCACAGTTTTCATGCCTTGTTTCCCAGTGTGGGAAACAAGGCTTTTTGACTGGTTTCGTGCTTGCTGCTAATGTGACTCACATAAAAAAAGGACAATTCTGTGTTTTTACATGTCAGTGCAATATTGACAATACATACATCTATAAGGAAATATATTATACACATTTAAATCTGCAATACCTGGTAGTTATATATAATTAACAAGGAACATAGTGTAGGTGTGGTTTCAGATAGTTACATGGAATGTAAAAAGCATATCAATTAAGTGTCCTTAACTACACCTTAATGTAGCCAGAGTATCACTGATGAAAATTTTTGAGGGTACACCACACCCAATTAACAACTCTGATCAAATCATTTGCGTTATCACATGTTTTTATTGAAGGTTGCAGTTAATCCTACTGGAAAGACTGAAGCTGACAGTCAGCTGACAGGCAGACATACAGGTTTGTTTACATGTGGCATGCATTTACATGTGGGGAGATAGTCATTAATCTTTTTTTGAATGCACAAGGGAAACGAGGCCAGATTAACACCATTTCCATACTGCGGACTCTGCAACTATCTGCTCAATTATGAGTATCATAATGATATTATGAGCATCATTATGAGTATTATCATATTTAAACAAGACATTAGCACTCTATGATGAATGTTCAGCTTCAGGTTTGCTGGTCTGCAGCATCAGGAGGAAAACAAAGCACACTGACCAATCAAATACATCGGAACATTAGATTAGTAGATTATTCTATGCTGCATTGTTTGTCGTTTACCTGGTAAACACTGAGATAAAATAATTGTCATCATGATAAGCCTTGAAAATAATGCGTCCATACATTGTTCTCTTTCGTGCTCTATTTTAATATAGTGGCTTTTTAAAAATACTTTTGTATTGTAGTGCCCTCTGCAGATGGTTTTGGTAAGCAGAAGACGATTTCTAAATTCTTACCAACTCTCAAACTGAACTTCCTGGTTAAGTTCCTGGCAACATTTTTAAGCAACTATTTTCAGTCATCAACACCCACAAAGTACAAATACTAAGAATGTGCTGCTGTGTGTGTATGTGTGTGTGTGTCATACCCTGAGGTACACTGGGAAGGTGATATGGCACTCTTTGCCAGACGACCCACATGACATGACTCAAACACACAGTCACAACAAAACAATAGTGACAGACACTGTGCTCAGAGTATCACAGACTTCTCCCGAGCATTATGGGTAAATGATCTCTGACTCATAACGTCACGAACTAATAAAGCTGTGAGTGTGTCTGGTAGTTTATGTGAGTGAGATAATAAAGCCAGTTGTTGTTCTGTCTAGAACTATTGTTGTGTTGTGTAGGGGGGCTTGACGGTGCCCTATAATCTTAGGATCAAAGAATAAAGAAAAAAAGGAGATACATTTGAACAGAAGACTCATTTACTATTACTAAGTATTTCATGACAACGCATCGATGTTTGTCCTTTGAACCTGAAAACATCCACACAGGTCAACAGACGGTACCATGAAGGTCCTGGATCATTTAGGTCATGTCAATGAACAACCAGAGGCCTTCTTCAGGTCACCGGCTGCATCAAACTGTCGTCTCATGTGCACACCACTACACAAATACAGTACACAAACACACACACACACACACACAGCACAGCGACACAGGCAGGTGCAGCTTGAGTCTCGAGTGAGATTAGTTGTGTCGGACAACCGTCTTCCCTCCCCCTCTCTTATCTTCTCAAACAGGCTTTTTAAGTTTTTATCTGTCGTTGCCGGCTCGTAACACTTCACATCTGTTCCGACAAACTCCCATAAACATTATCAAAAGCTTTTCCTATCAAACCCAATCATTTGCCGTTGGTCTGAATAAACAGCAGCGTCACACTGTTAAGCCGAAATGAGTAACGATGAAGTGGGGTTAAAGTACTCCAAACTCCACAGTACCAGGAAAGCAGAGAGGAAAGTACCTTTGACCCACTGAAACTAATCCATAACCACCATTCACCCAGTCTTTGCTCAAAGAGGGTGTGTGTGTCTGTATGTGTGTGTGTGTGTGTGTGCGCGTGCGCGTGTGCGTGTGCGAAATCTGATCTGAAAATCCTTGATCTCGTTTCATGTGAGCACATATCTAGAGTTGCACAAATTCTCTTTCATTCGAGTGTAAATTGATCTTTGAAGCGTTTATCGACGTAACACGGCCAAGCACAAGTGAGCACCTGTGAATTTCTTTAGAAGATATTGAGACTTTGGAATTAACTTACAGAAGCTCTCAATTGTCCCAGATGACACGGCCACACACCCAGAGCACGCCACACATTAAACCTTGATACTGACTGAAATCACCGCGGGGTCTCACAGATTAAGAGGTGTCCAGATGGGCTCGGAGACGCTCAGATGGGCCACATTCCTCAGAAAACTTAAAACTGGCGGGACATTTTTTCAGATATGGGTGGTCTGTGAGTGTAACGAGGGACAGACAACGATACGGAGAAGCGCCAACTGTTGGCGAGCTGCGATGAGCAGACATCAAAGAGCGTCAGGCATTCGGAGGAAAGTGACCCGGGGTCCAGCCTGGCTCAGTCTGTCACCCTCAGCAGCTCCGGCCCGCCGAGATCACAGCCGCACGGTCACAGATCTGCCTTGCATCGTCCCAGAGGGCCGGAGATCATACACTCACATTCCCAACATCCCACATTCCCAGTCAAGGTCACAAGGTGGCACCTGCTGAACAGGACTGGGAGGGAGGGTCACACGCGCCTTCACTCCCAAGTGTAAACCCCTAACCCAGTGACCCTGTGACCTTTGTAACATAAATCTGGCCCTGTCCTTTTACAGTTGCTGGGGACACAAACACAGAAGTAATGAAGCAATGTTAAATGAATTAATACAAATTATTGTATCACCTTTTTTTGCCATCTTTTCTTATTTAAATGGACACAAAAACTACAGATGACACAATTTTCTTTCTTTTATTTAGGGTGCCTCTACTTACTACTTAAGATTTCTTCCTAACTCCGATATAAGAGACGGGACAAAGTCCACAGATGCAAAGGTCCATTTTAAGATGTCGTTGAAGCGGCCATATCAGTGTTAAGCTGGATTTACGACACTGCATTAAAGGATTGCAGGGAGTGATTGTTATTAAACATGTTAGGTAATACTGGAGGAAGATAAAAGATGATCTCATCGTTCTCTTGCCACGAATGATCTGAGAACAATGAAGGATTAATTAATAGGGGGATCTTACTCAGTACCTTTGAAGGTTGTTTTGCACTATGGTCTAATAGTCTTCTTTTCCTTCTCATCAAAGTTTGTAGTTGACGCAAGAACATGATTCCCTGCACTCGGCACTTACAGTCATTGTCTAGACCTGGTAATCTTGGCTCCATGTGAGCCTGACCAAGTTGTTTTCTTTGGGAAATTAAAGAATGAGGTCACTGATGATCTCACAGACAAAGAGACAGACCTGCTTACTCATCCAGGGCCTGGACTGCCATTCACACGTCGCTTCAGCTGAAAGGCCAAATCCTGCAATTCCAGTTTGTGCAAACTATTTTCCGCCTCTGTCACTTGACAAAGTCTGTGTGTGTGTGTGTGTGTGTGTCTTTCTGTGCGTACTTGTGAGATTGACATGTCAGAACAGCCAGAGCAAACATTAAGAGCAGCCTTGGGAGTGCTAATGAAAGGTTTAAGGGTGTGTGTTTACAGATGGTATCGGTAAGAAAAAGCAAAATGTGTTGACTAACAGAGGTCAAAAGCTCAGCGGAGACAAAAGAGGAGCCCTCAGGTAGATTTCCCTCTGTTACATCACAATGGCTGTGAACTCAGTGTACTGTCTGGCCACTGGCTTGCAGCCAATCAGGGAGCTCAACAGAGAAAAAGGCCTGACAAGTTGATGGATCAGGATTAAAGACAATAAAGGAGATTGATTAAAAAAAGGAAAAGAAGGGGGAAGTAACAAACAGGTCAGATCATGCCTTTGCTATGGCTGTCTCTCAGAGATTGTATGCCATATTTTTTTCTAATGTTTCCAGCTTTTGATAATTTGCTGGCAGCAGCAGTAGTGACGAGCGTCATTGGAGTGTTACGCTGTTAACACTGTACGCGGTGAAAGATTGATAGTGTTGCACTGGTTTGTTCACATGAAAACTAAAAGAGAGAATGAAACAAAAAGAGGTAGTTCATACCTCGACTCGGCTGCACACCTGTTCAATCAATGCACTCATTCTGTTTCCAAAAGTCAAAGTAATTTAACGTTTAATGACCAAAAAAACGCTGCCATGCTGAGCTCCCATGCTGAGCTCCCATGTGTTTTACAGTACAGCGTTATTGTTGACGTCTGTAAGTACTGTACGCAGGGTTTACACACAGTGTCAGGAGGGAGAGAGCTTTATACATTGTAAGTCCTGTTCCAACACTGAATAGGGCCCATTGCAGGGCCTTTAAACGGACACCTGAGCTATGACCCCAGCCATTTGTCATAATTACACCTGAAGTTGGAAACTTCCCCTGTCACATTCAAACCGGCTCCTATCAAGCAACTAGCCCTGCAGTCACCTGCAAGCAATCACTCATCTCCCTTCTCCTATTGCATGAAACGCACGCTTTCTAACACACCAGACCTGACCCCGTGTCCACAGAGGGGCCATTCTACCACCAGACATTGGCGTGCAAAGGTGCAGCAGAGCACTATTTTTATAATGACAAGAGAGATTTGTAGGGAGGGGGAGAGATTGTTGTGAAGAGTAGACATGATGTAAAATAACTTTACTGCTTCATAAAGGGCACGACGGGAGGGGGAAGGGGGAAGGGGGGGTAGGAGGTGAGAGGCGGGGGAGGTCGAGTCGAGGACCACAGTCAGGCTAAACAAACCAAACGCAGCACCACGCCACAGTCAACACGAGCAAACCAAAGAGATGCTCTTTATGCTGCTGACTAACTACACTTAAACATGTCTGAGCCAACAAGTGTCACCCCAAAGTCAGTACACATTTTACTGTAACGTCTCTATGCGGTATTTCCTGGTTGCCTTTAAATACACAACACATTATAATACATTATGTCAACAGAGAGCTCAGTTTTTTTTAATTGTATTTATTATTAAACAACAAAGCTATAAAATAATTATGATTTATGAAATCACATTAGAAGCACGTGAACAAATAACGACTGATTAATACAATCTAAAATGTAAGACGTAAGATGTAAACACTTAATATAATAACATATGATTATGCAAATTAACTAATCAATTACAGTTGACGCAATGGCTGACGAATTTTCCCTTGGTGCATCAACACCTATACCTGTCATGTGTTTGACTCAACAGCTAAGCCTTCAAATGTCAGGTGTAAATAGGGCATGACTACTGTCAATCATGTATCATCAAGTAATTATATTATCAAGTCATCTGAAATGAAAATAAGATGTAACCATTTTACTTCACAGTTTCATTCAGTGTTTCCAGCTGCTACTAATTAATTGGTGTCTATGGGGAGGTTCCACACACACAACACTTCATATCCCACAGCGTTACAGGACAAATAAAGACATAGATGTCAAATAAAGATGTCTCCGCTGTGATGAACATTAAAACTGACAGCTGAGCACTGGCCTGATGTCAGCATCAGCACAACCTCCTTCTGCACATCTCCATTGCTGTGCGAGGAGGAAGGCCCAGGCAGCAGCTCACAGGTGGCTCTCTGCAGATCACACTTCACCACTGCACGTTGGAAATTTAAGTCAGTGCACACATCACCGTAGCTCTATAAATAAACGCTGACTGTGCCTGACTTGTGCTTTCAGCTTCACTGGCATTAGAGGCTGCGGGGAGTCGGGTGGTGGAGGGTTAGGTTTTTTGGGGGGGGTCTGCACCGCAGAATTGACCTGGGCCGGAAATCACACTGTTTTCCTTGACTCTCAAATGGGGGCTTTTTGGAACGGAGCAAATGGTTGGAAAAACAAAGGCTATGAATGCCCAGCATGTTTCATACATGGACGTCATACTGCAGAGCACCTGCACAAACAGAAGCGGCACTGTAGCCTCCTCAAGTGCAGCGCACATGCACACGGGCAACAAGTCCCTTGGCGGTCCGTTCAGCGGGCCCGATCATACGTGTTTGCATATCAAACTGAACTTTCCACGCTAAGCGAAAACTAAGCGACGTGGTGGAAATGGCTGAGAGCAGCAGCGCTCACCCACCTAGATGAAGGTGTTGTCTGAAATGGCAAGAGTGGTGCGGTTAGTTAACCTTCTACCGCTTTCCTATTGTCTACTGTTGAGGCTAAATTAAAGCAGCTTTACACACACGCACAGAGCCAGTCACTCCACCTAAAGGCATCCTGGAATTCCTCAAGAAGCCTGTGTCAGGCTCGGGCCAGACCAGTCATTCTCCAACAGTTGGAAAACATGACGGGCAGATGATGACCAGGGGAGGTTATGCAACATGAAACCCCTGGAGCTTAACTGGAGTGGAGGGGGGTAAGTTAGATTCTTATCTGTGTTTGTTTGCCTTATGAAATATTGTGTGTGCAGATGCACACATGACAGCAGCAGATGTCATTAGTGTAAACAGACAGGTGATGTGGCAGTAATGCCGTTAAATACAGTTAAGTCACGAATTAGAAATGACAGTTTGGATATTCAGTCTAAAAAAAAAAACACCAACGATTCCATTGTGTGTTCTACAATGAGGATGTTTAGGTTTAAAATTATGAAAAGATGAATATAACACAAGAGTTGAGACATTTGTTTTACTGCTATCGTCTATATGGGCGGCAAAATGCATCATCAATAAAGATTAGCATGTCAGTTCCAGAAACCAAGACACCACCTCCACCATGCTTCATGGATGAACTTGTTTTGGATTTATGTTTTGGCTCGTGGTCAGACTCTCTCCACACTTTAGTCATCAGTCTTTAAAACTTTGTTCCAGAGGTTTTGTGGCTCATCTCTGGATTTCATGCAAACTCCAATTTGACCTTTTGGTTTTTGCCGCTGATGAGTGGTTTGCATGTTGTGGCGTGGCCTCCCACTGCTCCTGAAGTCTTCTTTGAATGGTGCATTGTGATACATTCACCGCTGCCCCGTAGAGGTTAGCGCTGGTGTTACGGTTTCCCTCATAGCTATGGCTGGTTCTTTTAAGTCCTGTTTTTAACATCTGTTCTGAGTGATGGAATCACAAGGGGATGGCTGTAAGCACAGGTGTGATCACAACCAAGATGTGCTGATGCTATACCTGAGATCCATTCAATTCACAGGTGATCTGAGACGCATGAGACCACGTCCCTCATGCAGTGTGAAAGCAAATGCGTCCTGTACTACGTTAAAGGACTGTGCTATCATACATATTTACTGGTGACACTGACGTACTTTGAGGAATCAACTTGAAACAAACAGCAGCCTCCTCCTTTTAATTCTATTCCTAATTGTTTTGCTGGCAATGTCCAATGCGTGTGCCGTAACTCTAACTGATTTCCCCTCTGTTCTGTGTTTGAAAACGGGCACGATTTTATCTCACAAACTGATCTCAAGTCATGTTGATTGTCCTTCCTCACGAGTGCCCTCACAAGTGAAACCCAAGGCTTGAACCGATCGAGAGTAGCAATTTAATCTTTAAACAGCAAAACCTGGGTAACAAGGAACACCTGTCAGTCACCTGTCAATACTCTTACTCACCTGAAAGTAGGTGTGTTCAACAAATCCAGATGGACTACCACAAAATAAGAGTTAATGTTAAGTTACTTTTATGAGACAACTATATTGTGGAATAAATGTAAACAGATTACAGTAATGAAGTGCAACTAAATCTGTGAGGATATACTCAAAAGAAGACTGGATACATTAGAAGCGCTGTTGGTCAGGTTTTACTGTTAAATGTCATACGCCGGTCAGTGGAGGATCTCATGGTGTAAACTGCTCAACATATAAATGTTAGCAGGCATACAGAGACACTGGTGGGTAGCATCAGCAGCCACTTCCTGCTGCACTGGTGGCCAAACGAGTGTCCAAGGTCATGTTTATGAGAAGAAACAGTGGGACTAAGATGAATAGTTCAGCAGGAGCCAACACGACAGAGCCAGCCTCTACGTTTGGATCCCATCAAAACCAAACTATGATGACGTTAGAATGTGCTAAGTGCAAGGATTCCCACTTCAAAGTAGGGAGCGCGGACGGGCCCGGGCTCCGGCACAGCGAGGCGTCTGTCTGAAGCTTAGTGGACCGTGTTAAGACACAAAGCAGACTGGGGTCCTGCTTGGCCAAAGGGATGCTGGCATTGGCTATGGTGGACAAACAAGGCACTCTGATCGGTGCCCAAGCGCTTGCATCTGAAAAGAGCAAATGGAAAGGACGCTGGGCTTGAGATTAAGCGGGGATGACACATGCAAATGAAAGACACACTGCAGCTCTCTGAGGCAGAGGAAGAGGAGACGCTGAATGGGCCCAGTGCGCCCAAACCCAGGTCAAGCTCGTCCTGCAGCCGTCCTGCTGGACAGCAGGAGGTGCAGCAGCACATTCATTTTAATAACTGCTCTTATTTTCTCTACCGCCAGCAGCTACTACCATAATTCACACTTTTCCCCACATACCAGCTGCCGTTAAAAGTCCTGGACAGCTCAGACAGAGAAACACCGCAGGCCTGCATTTTCTGTTTGTTAAAGTCAAAGTCAAAAAGTATTATCAACTAAATGTACTACTTCACCTAACTTTTATATATATATATTTTATAAAATATATGAATGAAGTTGAAAGAACCAAACTATTATCAATAAACTAAACTTTAGGTGTCAAAAGCAAAAGATATGAGGTTAATAGGAAAAAAGATATTTTTAATATTATTAATGATGTATCTTATCTCTAATTATCATGATTTAATGTTGTAATTTATCAATATGTGGCTAAGCGTAAGTACGTCATACTGGTTAACTATAAATCACCGTACATCCTCTGCTGTATAAAGTTGTGCTCATTTGTTGTCAGTTGTCAGTTTGTGGGATACTGTAAAATTTGCTTAGCCCTAAAAAGATTATTTTCATTAAATCATCTGAGAAGATGTGCATACCGGGAGAAACAGGATCAACTCTATTGCACATTTGCCTATTATCTGACCGAAATCCAGGATGTAAATTGATGTAAATTGATTATTTACAGTTCAACAATGTGAGATAAAATATAGAAAACAGTAAGCACAGAAACGGGCAGGGCAGTGGAACATTTCTTCTTCTTGGCAGGTTTCCCATTATCCTCAGGCACAGATCTGCTGTGCTTGAACGCTGCCTGCTTATGAAAGCACGTTTTACCACTTATAAATGACACCAACTGGATAGACTGCAACATGTTTAACAAAAGGCTTTGTTAGTCGTATTTTGCAGAACGTTCCCTCCTCACGTCCATAAAACACTCCATAAAACGCACGTGAATATTCAGGACTTAAATCTTCATACCATATTTGAGGCAGCAGTTAAAGATCCTCCTCAACTAACTGTACATCTGAAGCAGCGTGGGAAAAGTATGGTTCCTTCTTGTTATGCAAAGCCTCACAGGAGATAAGCCGTGACCGTTACACAACGGCAGGTTTCTAGGTTGCTACAGCTGGCCACAGGTTCAAACTGTCAACGTCGAATATGTACAAACCTGCCGCATGCCTGTTGCGGCTTTACACACGAGCCCGGCCAGATGCAAAGTGATATTTTACTAACTGGCGGGTTGATAGACAGGCGTGAGGAAGACTATGGTAAATATAGATGGCTTTCATGCAGGATCTGTCATCTCATAGCACTACAGAGCTCATCTCCAGGGCTCAGAGTGTCTCATTTCACACGCCTAAAGACAGGAAATGGATCGTGAGTGACTGTGTCTTAAAAGTTAAATTGCGGAATACACCTGGGAAGGCAGGCGGCTCTCCCACTTTGTAAAACCTCCAGCTGTAATTCAAGCGACACAGAGGGCCCTGTTTGAACTTTTCTGTTTATAGTCTCTCCAAAGACTCCTGTGATATGTAAAAACTGTAGCATGTGTTGTTCCCATTGAAGAAACTGCAGAAACTGTGTCCTGCTTAAGCCACAGTCTGTGTGTCATGCACAGGACTTACCAGCAGGTGGAGCTTCTGGCCGGGCCGGGGTCCTTTGTAGCTTCTGTTGCTTGTTGTAGCTGTAAAATAAAAAAATAAAATGTAACAAAACAAACACCAGATAGATATAAATCACCATGAGCCACTTGGACTCAACAGAATAATAAAATAATAAAAACACTCTCCCTAGAATAATAACTTCTGTTTGCTGTTTTGGACAGGGTGTACTAAATATTAGGAACACCTGTCAGCATAGCACAATACAGCTCAATAGCATGATTCGTTACCTCTAAAATGATCACTACTACTTTAACACAATATCAACAAACACTTTCATGAGAGGAAGTATTATTGCAGGACTTTAGCTTGGTGTCTCTAATAAACCCACAGCTGTGTTGGTTTGGTGCTGCTTAGTTTGATGTGCAGGCCTGGCATGAATTTATGTTATATGTCAGGCTTAACAGTGAACCAACTTCAACAAATCATTTCAAAGGATTTGTTTGGCCAAACCAGAGCGCTGTGAAGACCTACAGTAGAGTAAGGACCAGAGATGGACCACTGCGGCAAGAGGCCCTGACTGCCAAACGGCCGACAAAGGGGAAAAAGTGACTATTACTCCGAGTTTTCCAGCAGGATCTAAGCGAAAGAGCCAGACGCTGTTCAAAGCTGTGAAGGCATGAATGTGTTTCGGCAAACGCCTGACGCCTTCGCTCATTCACACGTCAAGCGAGTTTCCCGTGAATGGAGGCCTCTCTCTTCGCTGGCTCTGATTCAGTGGAAATGCAAAGGCCTTGATTTGAGGGAACAGTTAAATTTGTCGCTGTACTATGACGCTGTCACCTGCCCCACAACGCCAACCTGACATCTAGCCATCCCACAGTAAAGATGTGCACATTTGGTAGAAACTGTAAGTTAGATGGTAAAGGTTAACTCTTCTTAGCTGTATTGTTTTATTTACAGGGTTTTCTACTGCATTTATTTTTTTGAGCCGCTATTAAAGGTGTGTACAATGAACAAAGAGGTAAGAAAACAATACAATCATTATTTATCTCTTTATTACCTCCTATGTTATCTGTCACTCCCACGGTGTGTGATATGAGTTTATGATATGGTTTTTATGCTATGAAGGAAATGACTTCCTGAACTTGAATCCATTCATGTTTCTGACTGACAGTGAGAACAATAAAGTCACACAGGACCAGCTCGGTGAAACCTAAACTGTGAAACTCAACACACATTACAGTGCGCGCAAAAAGTGAGCGGAAAAAAAAAACAGTCACATAAAAGGCCCTGATATCTGCCTCAGGGAGGACACATGTCATCAGCGCTGCACTGATTACAGGTTGTGGATCTCCATCCTGGGAGTGCGAGGGACTGATTGGAGGAGACGTGACAGTGTCAAATGGAACAGGGCCACAGCAGGTTCACACCACTGAATGTGAAGTGGACACGCCCTCTCTCACACACACACACACACATACAGGTAAGCAGTGGTTTAGCCCCAGGGTACTCACAACCGATTAAAGGATTTGCCAAGACATGTTAATCACCCAGATTCTCACTACATGACCGAAGGTGTATTAGCATCAATCTAAAAGACAAAAGTTTGATCTTAAAACCATATTATTAGAACCATAGGAAAACTGTCATTCCAGCATTTTATGAGTTTAAATAACTTAATTCCTATTATCCTTGTAAATGTGTGACCCAAAACAGAACTTCATATTCGGCGAGATGATGTGGCATGTTGGCGCGTATAAGACCTGACACCTGTCCAGAATATGAAGTTATAGTTTCTGCCAATCTTGGAAAGTCCAGTCGTAAAAAACAGCTTCCGCCAAGAAAGCCATGACTCAGCTGCCACCTGTGTCCTCAGGCGGTGTGAGCGCTTGACTTTCTTTGGTAGAAAAGAGACACCATGTGGACAAATCAAGGTGCTGCAGAGGCCGATTTGGTCTATTTTACCAAACAATAAATGGGAATAAGATGTGTTATATATAAAAAAGTGTTATGTCCATAACCCATAAAGTTTCAATGTGTGTTCACAGAAGACAGAAGAGGCAGCGTCTTTATAACTTTCATGTGATTTCACTGTGATCCCAGTTCAACAATGATTCACAAACACACAAACATCCTGTTGCAACAAACTGCAGTGACAGATCCACTTAAGAATAAAGCATGTGATTACAGCACGTGTGCATAATGTTCACAGTCCTACACAGTTACACAACAGTTAACCTGACACCTACACTCTTTCCATTACAGTTGACATAGATGACAACATCCTACTGTACAATAACAGAAATATGCTATATTGTGAATTAGTTATATTCATGGGCCTTTGATGATAATTAATGCCGATTCCTGTTGGTGGCAGTTGGATATTTACGGGTTGAATGTGGCTATAGACCTTCAGTTTTATTTCATCTGGGGACATTAATAATAACACTTTAATTGTCGCTACAACATTGACAACTGTCCCCCATGAGAAACTAGCTCGTCACAGCTAGCTAGCTAAGCTAGCACCCCCCACTAGCTTATTTAGCTAGTTTAGCCAATGTTTGGATAGACAAAGTCGTGTTAAGGAACTTACCGCTGTTCTGAAGGTTTTATCTAAACCCCCAGATCCTCTGCGAACCAAATGGATCAAAAACTTCCGTCGTCCAAGTCACAGTAAAAACTTTTACGACTTTTAAATGCTTTTTACAACTTCTGGCCCAGTTTTCCATCCAAACAACAACAGCAGCCATCTTTGTTTTGGTTCGTTGACCCAAGAGTGACCTCACCAAAATGATAGTAAACATAAATGACATAATCATTATCAATTATCTATAAATTATACCTACAATTATAATTATCATTGTAATTAAGGTTATGTAAGATTCGTGAGTTTACAGGTTTTTTTATTAATTAGACCTGCACCTCATTGCAGCTGGTTTGATTGTCCAAACAATAATCGTAAAGTATAATTACTGTAACAACAGTGTATAATCAACACATTAGAATTTATTTATCTCTCTATCCCTACCATTTGTTATGTTTTCTTTCATAAGTTAATGTGTATTATCTATCATTTGTATTTACATCTTACTTACTTTATTTTTATTTATGTTAAAAATGCCATGGACAGATGTCAGACAACAGAAAAGAAATGTGGGGATTTTATTTGGATAAATCATACATGAACATAATCAAAGTGAGCGATAAACAGTAGAGTCGCTTCACAAACAAAATAACCTGTACATGTGTTAGTTACAAAATAAGCAGCGATTGGTTGTATTAACAATACATGGGGATAATAAATACTTGGTTAATGTCGGAGTCGGGAGGAGATATTAAAAACTCGTGGACATGCAGCCTCAAAGTCAAAAATACCAGACAATCAGTTCAGTTTTATCAAACTCTACATGCACATACACATACAGAGATCGCCTCTGTGCAACACACCATACACACTCCTTGACTCATATATTGCAGGGATCAGATCAGATACCCTTGATTTCATGTGATTGGTCTCATCAAAGCAGTAGAATTAGTCTACGTGAAAACATTTCATTAAAAAAAAGAATGTGATCGGCAACAAAAGAATAAACTACTTTTCTTTCTGTTGATCCTAATGAGGATTCTTGACTTTTTCTTCTGACTGTTTTTGCTCATTAATTTCCCAGGTTTAGTTGCAGTTTGCAAATTGTCCACTGGGTGTCAGCAGTTTCTCTGTGATGGATAACAACTGCTGCCCTCCAGCCTCTGAGCTTCCAGCGGTGACCATGAGGCCACACGGCTGAAGGTCACACCTTCACATTGTCCATTCGTGATGCAGCAACATGGATTTGTATGTTCTTTCCACATCAAGATGTTACAATTGAGAAAAATGTCTTTATATCTGTCATGTGTCCATCGTTTGCAGTTTCATATTTCCATCTCACGCACACTGCCACTCCTCCGGTACTGCACCTTCAACTTCTTATAAAAAGGGGAAGTGTCCGACCTGTTTTTATTTGAACGAGTTGGACCAGTTCCACAAATTGAAGCTACATTCCATAACATTTCTCATGAAATAAGTGTACAGTCCTCAGTCCTACTTCCACAGTAGGAGGCGTCTCATTATCGTCATGAAGTGTCACTGCACCAGTGCATTTGTACCAAACATCTCATGTTACTGCGTTGGACATTAGTGCTGTTGCGTTTATGTTGTAGTTATCAGTATGGACTGCGTGCACTCTGAAAACAGCTGACTATGCAAATCCATCTCTGCAGAATTTCTCAAACAAAACAAAGTGGGGGTTTTTTTTGTCAGATTTGACATTGAAATGTATTTTTGAGTCTGTCATCCTAATATTGGATGTGCATCATATCAGGTCCCTGTTATCCAGCTGTAAGGTAACAATCAATGTCACACTCACAGTACAGTCGCAGGAAATTCAACAACATTTTAATCGATGAACAAACACATTCGGGTTTGTTTTTTTTGCTTCCTGTGAATGAGGCTTGAGAAACGAGGCCTGAATGAGGCTCCGGCAGATCTGAGACGACGTCAAAGCACATGAAATGGATTGAGACAGTGAGTCATGGAAAAGCTCTCTGATCAAACCGTTAGGAGGACATTAGCAGGGGGGTCTGGTGATTTATGCGCATCATCCATGACTCAGAATTATTACCATCAAGAGAGAGTCGGTGTCGGTGCTGTTATGATGAATGGACTGCATTTATTCTGTTGCGCCGTAAAGTGCAGAGAAGCTGCCGCGTCAGTAGGAGGACTCCATACACAGAGAGTATGACCACTAAATGGGCTCTGAACAATTCATATAATATTGGAAGACAATATATGTTCATGCATTTTTTCCCAGGCATTGTGGTTAGTCCCTTTCTGCCGGAAACACTGTCGTCATGACGACACATTGTTTCAGCGTGGACATGATCTTCTCTCGGAGGCTTTTGTAGCTACATTACAGTACTTTGAATAATACTAGAGAACAGTATGTACATCTTTGAAAGGACATGTTACAAATGTAGCTACGTTTTTTTTTAAAATCACATTTTCTATGCAGAGAGCATCCTGCGTTTTAGGTGAATGTGCCCTTTAAATGCATGTTGTCCTTGTTGCTTTGTTCCGCCGCGGGACAAAAAGGCAAATCTTTGTTTACGTCCCGAGGTCTTTGCAGTGTGTGGGACAGCGGAGGTTCAGTCAGAGTGTGGTCCGGGTCTTTCAAGACCCTGATCTCCTGAAGGTCAACCCCTCATGGAGACGGGTGGGGGGGTGGGGGTGTGTGTTATGAGATGGAGGTCCTGTGTCTCTGTCGACAGAGGACATCAGTCAGTGATATGGGTGTTTAAAGCCCCAGTTTGTGTTTGTGTTGTCGGTTGTTTGGACTCTCTGTCGCCCCCTGCGCACCAGCCCAGTCTACACAGCTCTGTTTGTAATATCCCCATCCAGTCACTGGGTAGCGTTGTGGGGCACAGTGTAGCTGTAGGGGGCAGGAGAGGTGTAGCACAGGGACTGAGCTGCTTTCAGATCTCACTTCATTCCCCTTTAAGGTAACCGTTGGTGTTATTTCCATTCCCCCTGCTCCTTTCTCTCCTCCTCCCACCCCCTAAAATCCCCCCTGCCCCCCCTCTGGCCACGCCATCCAATTGATGGTTTGACCAACCGTCCTCTGACCCTTCATGGAAGCGCAGCCGCAGCGTTTTGCGGATGACAAAGCGCTCCACAATGAAGGAGGCGCAGAACCAAGGCACCGCATACTCAGCTGTGATCAAGCCCATGAAGTTGTAGCGGAACTCAGAGTAGTCCCAGGGGCAGGCGTTGAACTGGCGCAGCAGCAGCCCCGTCCCAAACTCCCACAGGTACGTCCACAAAGTGTAGATGATGCAGCGCAGCAGCACGGGGCAGCAGCCGCGCAGCCTCAGGTACATGCGCTCCACGATCAGGATGCAGGTGCCGTAGATGAAGAGCGCCCACACGCTGGTGACGCCGGGGAATTTCCAGTTGCAGTTCACCACAAACTCCCAGGCAGCTGTAAACATGACCTCGCAGAAGTAGCCATGGATGGCGTAGAGGTACCAACGTGACAGAGGCGTCAGAGGCACCGGGGCCTCCGGGGTTTCCGAGGTCACCATCCCGCCGCCACTCAAACTGTATTTATGTGTTCCTCTAAGAGAAAGAAGAAAGAAGAGAAAAAAGACATCATATATATTATAACTTCAGCACCATTCATTTGAAGCTATAATGTTCACCTAATCAAACCTCTGATCAAACTGATCAGAGGGTTACTTTTGACTAAACAGGGGGGGAAAAAAAACGATTATTGACCGACTTCTTAATTAAGACATTTGTCTGTGTGGCTGCACTGGAAACAGATGTGTTGCCATAGCAACCGTGACTGAAATCCTGAAGATAACAACGCCGGCCGCAAACGGTTCAACTAGGGACAAAGAGACGAAAACAGTGAGGTGACATGAGAAAGTTCGTTTGTTACGTAACGTACAGCTTCATTAAAGCAGGTATCAGGTGTCATGTGACCCACGCGGGGCCCGGTCCTTCCTGCACTCTGTCCAATAACAAACACTGAAGGCAAACAGCTGAGGAGGCCACAGGCTCTATACATCACCATGATAAAGCCCCCGGAGGAAACTGCAGTGGATCACACAATGGATCATAACCACTTTGTAAAACACAGGCTCAGAGTGAGGTTATGTGCACAAAGGCTTCTCTGAAGAACAAACGCTGATTTTCTTTCTTTCTTTTTTTTTTTTGGTTCTTTTTGTGTTCAAAGCCTGGCTGGGGCCCAGAGTGGGCCCATGGGGATTAGCACATTTCTCCCAAACAAGGGACAAGGGTTTCATGTGAGGAACTGGGCCACAGTGGTGGACCACCTGACCACCTGACCTTCACCCGTACACCATGGTCTCACAGCCGGCCTGCCTGCCTGCCTGCCTGGGAAACACTTCCCTTCTCTTTCCACCTCTCCAACCGTGTCTGGGCCAAAGGACTTTGACTCTACGTTATACGTCAGACCGTCGAAGTAAGTGTCCTGCTGGAGTAAAACATACTAACCTGACTTTGCCCTCTGACTTTTATGTTGAAAAAAAAAAAAACAATAACACAGAATCCACACAAGTAAAATAAAGGAATAGTACAAGATTTTGGCAACTACACTTTGTGCTAAGAATTAAAACAGATAGCCATTATAAATAATAATAAATATTTTACCCATAAAATAAGAATTACAAATAGTAAATCATAATGTTTACATCTCATTTATATGCAGATGTGGTCTTACAGAGGACGTTTCTCATGCCACATGGTTGCTGCTGTGATTCCATGTCAGCATCTTAAAACCACGCTTCCTCTGTATGTGTGTGTGTGTGTGTGTGTGTGTGTGTGTGTGTGTGTGTGTGTGACACAGCGTGACACAGTTCACACACAGGGCGCCAGTCGATTCCTCCATTGTTGCTGCAGCTGTTTTTGAGGTATCACCCACCACCACACCAGCTCTTTCATCAGTCCACTGTATTGATCAGCAACGTTTCCATTGCCCTGTATTGAACCCTGCTGTTGGACATCACAGTGTGATGGTGAACAGAACAGCAGATGGGATGATGACCAGTGTGGGGGGGGGGGGGGGGGGGGGGGGGGGGGGGGTGGGGGGGGGGGGGGGCAGGAGAGTGTGTGTGAGCGTGAGATGTGAAGTGCAGGGCCTGAGGGCCTGGCTGGAAACAAGGCTGACAGGTCCGTCAACAACACGGTCCTCTGACGGCAGGTAAACAAAGACGAGCAGGGAGGAACTCAGGCTCGGTTATAGGAGTCGGCCAAGAACAAAACGTGCTGACAGCCGTGAACGCTGACGGTGAGATTCCATCAGAGACAACACAACGCTGACCTCACATCACAACATAATCTCCTCCACTGGACGGGACACAGATCCCAGACCTGTCCCGACTCTTCCAAAAGGTCATTTTGATGGAGCGTATAGAAACAAGCAGTGTCCAGCGCAGGAGAGTGACCACGGTGACCTGCTGACCCCTGCTTCATTCCTACAGAGACATATAAAGTTATCTGAGCATCGGAGACGGGTTTGGCTCGTGATGGAGCAGACGATGGAGAGACGCCATGAGGGCTGAGACTAAAAGCCTCGCCGCAGCGCCGCCAATAAAGGCTCATATAACTTTATAGTAAGCATCCTTTGTATATCCGCAAGGTGAAAGCCTGAACAATACAGGCAGAGTGGTGGGGGTGGGGGGTGGGGGGGGATCTCTGCACCGGCTATACTCTGAGGGCTTCATGTCCAAAGGGCTCCAGTGACTGAGGGGAAATAAAAGCTGAGGTTACCTGAGGTCCTCTCTTTGTCTCTGGTCAAATACATATGTATGATAGATGTATACACGTCTAAATGTGACATGAGTGTTGCATATTTTGACGTCATATTCTATGTGAATGTTCTTTTTCGTGTATTCGAGTTAGGTTTATGGACATGAAGATAAACATGCACAGAAAAAAATCTATACAAAATCACCTTTGTACACACTGAGCTTCTCTGAAATTCTCTCCATCTTCTCACTCTTTCATTCCCCTCAACCCCCCCTCCCCCCACACACACACTCATTACTGCTCCTGAGCTCTTTGCACTTTAATGAGAGACCCTACATGGGGGCTAAGCCCTTTGTCCTGAATAGCATGGGGGTCATGCCCTGTAGATTAGAAACCTTGGAGCAGCCACAGAGCGAGCAGGAGATTGCCCGATCATCACGATGCCGTGGAGGACAAAGCCTCTGATGGAGGGAGCCATGCGCATGTTAATCTGACCAGACAAAGAAGCTTTATCATCGATCGTTGGCGATGCATAATTAATGCTGACTGCTGTGAAAAAAGTTTGAGGGCCAAAGGAAAAATAAAAACTGTAACCTACTTCAGTGTCCACCCAAAGTCAAACATCTAGATGTGTTGTCCATGATGGAAGGTGTCAGACTGGTACTGGACATTTGTGGCCAATATATATATACACATATATATATTAATATTGGAGAGTTGCAAGAACAAAAAAAAATCAGTTAGGAAACCATTGTATCAACAGAGCAGGGCATTTTACATTTGGAAAATTAAAATGATCAGCTTCCTGTGAATCACCTGCCAACATTTGTTTTGTTTAATTCTGGAGTTTTTCTTATGATGATCAATATTTTGAACATTTTTTTTTGGTGTCTTCTCCGCTGGCTAAACATTGGTTTGTCGATCACTGCCAACAATTTGAATGGGAGTGTAAACCAGGTTACAAAACAGGAGCGAGATGATTCACACACTGCAGGTGGGCTGCATGTTCATCTAACCAGAGTTTCTGTGTCATGAGGCGTTTAGAGCTTCTTCTCTGTGTATGCAGCCTGGTGCATAGATCCATACTGTCAATACAGTCAGTGTAAGTGAGATGGGGGGGGGGGGGTGATAGTGAGTTGCAGACCTTATATGGAAAACATCAATGGGGGGGCTGGAAATCTCATACAAAGCAACACTTTGCACAAAGAGACAACAGTTGCAGCTTCTATCTGCAGACACTGTGTTGTGTACTGGATGTAATTACACTGCATCATGACCGGAGTCCATGGAAGCTACAGCGGCCAGTGCGCAGGCCCGGCTGCGGGGACTCCGCTGCAGCATCACGCCTCGCAGTGCGGTGCGTGCATACACACACACACACACACACACACACACAATAACCAACACCCACCTGCAACAACACCACATCATGTCATACATCACACACACACATATATAAATATATAAACAACAGTTCATCAGAGACACGCGGTGTCGTCATCACAGCCTGCATCGCAACTTGTCCACACAGGAACAAGTGGAGCTGTGCGTAAAGACGCTCCACAACGACAGCAGCCAAAAACACAGCTGTGTATTATTGTATGTGCATCAGTCACCGCAGCGATCCCATCCGCAGATTCGCCAAAAAATAATAATAATAATAATAATAATGTGCGTAAATATCCCACAAAATAAAATCAGCCGAAACCGCCTCACGAGCTCACTCACACACACACACACACACATATATAAAAATATATGTATATATGTCCTGACGTGTTGAACACTTGTCGCGGTGCAGTGTTTGTGTGTGTTTGTGTGTGTGTTTGTTTGTTACCTGCGGATGCGGCGTCTCCCTCAGCTCAGCGCACAGCCGGGCCCGTCCGACCCGACACCGGCTCAGATTGTCCCGGATGTCTCGGTGCTCCTCGTGCGCCGTGTCCGTGCTGCGGGATGCGGTCTGACCATGTTCCCTCACTGCAGCGGCAGCGGCGGCGGCGGCACGTGCTCAGACGCAGCGCACGCGCGCAGCTCCCGCATCTCTGCCTTTAACCATCTGTTCCCCGCAGCGCACGCGCGCAGGCTCCAGACGCACCACACACTGGACTGTGACCCCCCTCCCCCTCCCCTCCTGTGTCAGTCACTCTGCAGGATGTAAACACGGGTTAATGTTCAAGCACAGCTGTTGTCATCCAATGACACAACATGGAGGATTTTTTTTTTTTTTTAAAAACATTGCGTTTCCACGCACAGACGTGACCCATTTACAGATCAGAGATCAGTTCGTTTTAGGAAGTGTGAACATGCAGATGACTGGTCGCCTAAACAGGAAGCAGAAAATAAAAACAGGAAGCTGTTATCTGTGCTCCAGTGGTCAGGTAAAGTTCTGTTTAGCCAAGGTCCTGTTACTTGTTAAACATTAAGCCTACAATCTGACCCCAATTCAATAATTACATTTTAAATTAAAAATATAAATACTATGGAACAATAATCCTGCTGACCTTTGACCCTCATAAAAGAAGGCTTGGTATGTTACATGGGTCAGTGTTATATAACTGCTATAATCTGATTAAGACGTAAACATGTTTACATCATGTTGCTGAAGTCAGAATACTTTGGGTCAGTGTAAAGTCAGCGAGACGTTTCAGTGACATCAGGATAATTTATTCTCCTTTAACTCCTTTATTTGCTTTGCTGCTGAAAACAGAACGTCATCTCTCATGTGGTGACTGGACGTCTGTGGTCACAGCAGTGGTTTTAACATTAAGTCCATCTTGTGAATCTTTCCAGGCCCAAGTTGTAAAACAAGAAATTTCAGTTTCACAGAGAGCTGGAAACAAAGAAGACACTTAGGATCAAAGGGCATATAACAAGTTATTGTTTTCCCTTTTTTTCCCCCTAGGGTTTTATTTACTGTGGGTTAAAACTAATCCGGTTATTAATACTTGAGTGCTGGACTGGAAGGCACTGTTAAATGTTGCTTTTTGTATTTTTTGTTTTAAATACTGTCACATTTGTTCCATAACTACTTAAAAGCCTATATTTGGTTAACTTTAGTATTGATTACCTTGTAAACACCTGATTTAAGACTCGAGGCCAAGGCTTTTTTTCCAAATAAGGCGTAAACAGTTTAAAAGTCAATTAAACGACAATTAGGAGAAAAACCAGCACAACAGTGACACCACCTGTCCTGATGGCAGGTGCCTTCAGTGTTGTGTAGTTCTGGTCATTCACCACAGCTGGAACAAAGACCTCCACTACTTCACTGAGGCAAAATGAATCCAGTGACACCACCACCGCCTGTTCTGATTAAATATACTAAATATAAATATACAAGCAAAAAAGCATGGTTCAATGTAAAAACATTAAACGTGGTTTGCTCCTTCATCAGAAGAAATCTGATGCTCACTGATCCAGTCAGTGATGTAAAACAGCACTGTGTCCAGGCTGAATCGCAAATAACATTTCAACTGGACATTAGCGTCAGATACTAAAATACTGTACAGACGCCACTTTCCGCACGGCCTCGTAAAGACGCTCACTCAGAAACGGAACGTTGGGAATCTGCATCGACCTGGTCCCACTGCTGAGTGGACACAACGCACCGTTCCTCCTCGATAAGTAGTGGCTGAAATTGCAGATACGATAAATATTGATTTTCTGCAGCACACAAAACAAACTCAGACACAAGGTGAAGAGGACACGGGCCCCGAGACTCTGAGAGAAAACACAAACTGTAGTTCATGTCTCGACAAATCAAAACTTTGATGCTAAAAATCTATTTTTAAGCCTATTAGATATTTTATACACTGTACTGACATATGAATCTAAACTGATTCACACAGTGCAAGACTGACTTCATTCGTTTTCTATAAGTTACTGTTTACGGTTTCATTCGCAATACTCTGACTGATTTTCTGATTATGTTGAAATACTGGACTAAATTGTTTTCCCTGATTTACACATGTAAATTAGTGTTAAGATAATTATACATCAGCTGCTGTTTCCAAATTAAACATCCATCAACTTAGAGATGGATTCAACAGTAGCGACCAGTGGTGGATGTATTGGACATGGTTAGATTTATCATAAAGAAAAGATCATGTATGTGTGGCTGATGTTTAGAACAATCACGCAACTGAAGTTGAGTGTGATGAAACATGAAACACAACAAACAGGTGAACATGAGATAAACCCGTTGATTAAAAATAAAAATGGAACATGAGGGAAGAGTCAATTCCTATTTTTTTAGTGTTTTTTAGACTTTTGCTCACAAAACATGTTTCCGTTTGTGCCTTAAATATTTTCTAATACTGATATTTGTCGGCACAAAACATACAGTATAAATCAAGCAGGAGTGAAAATCGGTCATTCTGCATTGAACCTGCTGTGAGAGTCAGAGAAAGACGAGTGAACAGGAACACAAGGACACAGATCTGCAAGATTTGACCTCCGTGCACAGACACCAAAAAGAGGAGGGAAAAATCAACTGTCTTTTTTAATTACATTATTGAAGCATAGATGCATTACTTGTGAAAAAGGTAGAAAAACAGCGAGTCTTTCTCAATAAGTTAAACCTCTCTGGCCGAGGAGCAGGGCCGGCTCACAAAACCTAAGGTTTCCCATAAAGCATTCAAAACAAAAGACAAGGAGTTAACTAGAGTCACTGAAATAAAAGTGCATCTCCTTGTTGACCTTAAATTGTTAAAGGAAAAAAAAACAAAGACAGAAGATGCAAGTGGCTTATGATACAGTCCTTCCACCCCTTTCCACAGGGTTTTGCATTTTGCAAGCTTTTTTTTTTTAATAAACGAAACTTTAGAAGTTCCATCGTTTGATCGACAAACAATAAGCTGAGTTATAGTTGGTAAAAAAATTATAATAACAATAACAATAATTACAATGACAGTAATAACGAGAAATGTAAGTACTAAACACAGTCCTGTACAGTCAGTCTTCTGATTGACCACAGCCAAACTGATTCTCTGGTCTCCAGACGTCTGACAGACCCGTCCTGGCTGAAGATATGTGGCCAATGCCGTCGTCTCCACTCAGCTGCTCTCGGCTATGGTTTATTGGAAAACGCCTTTTCCCCATTTTATCCTCCTCTGCTGCGGAAAAAGACACAAAGGGAAAGAAGTGAACACTGTTTTTTGTCGTCAAACTACAACTCGTTGCTCAGAACATTTATTTCTGTCAGTTGTTTAAGCATCAACACACTCACATTAACAAAGGACCCACAAAACGTTTCAGTCCAGTTCTTGTATCTCGTCCTGCAGCGAGGCCGAGGGCCTCGCCACCTCGCTCATCCGTTTGGACATGATGTCCCACTGTGGGGTCAGGCCTTTAGACTTAGAGCCTTCAGAGGAAGAAGAGCATAAGACGTGACAGCATCAGTCCACTGCTACTACCACATGTATATGGAATAAAATATTCTGCCATCTAGTGGCTGCATTTTAACATCAGAATATTTAAGTTTAGAGCGCTTGGGGGAAAAATTTACTGTCCAGTTACAAATCTCAGAGTCCAGTCAGGTCTGGTGTGCAAACCGCTGCTACACTAAGCAGTTTGACATGATAAATAACAAAGTTGATTCTGAAACAGCCGACCAGGATCTAAAAATGTAAAAGAGGAAGAAGATGATCTGCTTCATTTGCAGCAGTGATAACTGCTCCACAGCCGTGTCAGTCAGTAACTCTCACTAATTCAATGGCAGAAACCGTTTCAAGAGATTAAACAAGTGGACACAGCATACTGATTAGTAAACTTACATAATTAGTATTATAATAACTATGCAACAATGTAACATCTCACAGCTAAAACAAAAGAAAAAAGACAGATTGTTATGATTGATACTAGAAAATGAGAGTAAAAATTAGTGTATGAATTCCAGTTTTTCAAATTACCATGAGATGAATAACTGAACTGATTAGTTGGTCTGAAAGTTAAAAAAAGAAAAACTAACCCCTTATCTTGGAGCCACCCACCACCTCACCACCCCCCCCCAACCTAAATCTCCTCCTGGTGCCTTACCCCAGCCTCCGCCTGAGGTGGACTCACAGACCAGTGGAGATGCTCTCCCTCAGGATGCACTTACCAAGCCCTCCTCCACCTCCTCTCTGCAGTTACCATGACAACACAGACTGTAGCCTCCAGCTAAAGCAGCAAGGCGGATCTGAGCCCCCCCCATTCCCTCTCACACTCTGTCTCTTCCCCTCTCGTTTCACAGGGGAAGGAAAAAGTGGGACATCACCCAAAAAATAAGAGAACCACACAAACTCTTAACTCTTCAGCAGTGGATCTTAAGTGCACTGCGGCCACGGAGCTTGTTTAATGCCGGTACACAGCCATGTGTTGTTCTTCCGTGTAATATGTAGGTTTAAAATTTCTGTGTAAAATTGTTGGCATGCCCCTTTAACATAAGGGGTTTAGTGGTATTAATTGGGAAAGCTTGGAATAGTAAAATCTAAAACTCACCATCCAGTCCATTGTGCTGTTCGTAGGTGCGTTTGCCCAGGATGGTGGGTGAGCCGTTGTTGAGGATGGGAGAGGATTTAATGGGTGTCAGGCTGCCTGTGGAGATGGACGCTCCACGCGGCGGTGGGTCAGGCTTGGCTGGACAGGGATGTGCTTCTGTGCGCGAAAAGAGATGGAGGGAGAAAAACAGAGCAACAAAAGGAAGAGAGAGAAAGAATTAAATCAACATAAGTGACTCATTAATTTTAACTGCTGACCTGGAACAAGTGGCAAGATTCATTCTGTTATTCTACCAAGGCTCGTCTCAATAAAATAGTAACAGCTGCAATTTGCAAACTGATATATTAATAATAATAATAATAATAATAATAGTCTCATCTGATGTTGATTTTTAACTGTTTTACTTATTAAAAACAACAGTGATTACGACAACACAAAGGCAACTGAGATTCCTGCAGAACTGGAACATGTTCATAAAACAAGACAACGCCGTCTCTTTTATAAACCGGGGGCTGGGTCAAAATGAAAAAATTGACAATAAAATAATGAGATGAAAACAAGTTGTTTTTCGTACCTAAATACCGAACCACAGACTCCAGAGGTTTGCGTTCCACAGGTTTCAGTGGCAAAGGCTTTTTTGGCCCATCTGGCAACCTCAGGGCACCTGTAGGAGGAAATCATTGTGAGATTATAGTCAAAGAAAACCTGTGTCCCATCTGCCGTTGCTTCCCTCTTACACGACTTCAATGCAGTATTCAAACACATTATGTGCGTCATAAAAAGGGCACCAATGATTGGCGGAGGAATCGGCTCCTTACACTCTGTCTTGATGGCTGCTGTGTTGACAGGGAGGTAGGGGTGCCTGGCCAGATACCGTGGCCTGATGATGTCCTGGCAGAGGCGGCGGGTCATCCGTGTCAGCGTGGTGGTCTGCAGGTAGAAAGCTTGCCGCGTCTTCACAGCAAACTTTGGGCTGCCGCTGTGTCTGAGGGGCAGGCCGTGGGGGCTCTGGATGGACAGACAGCACAGTGTCTCTATTAGAGGCCATTCATGTTAATTCAGGCGCTTCCCAAAAATTGTATGGTCTATTAATATACAGGACATATTTTTTTGAACTGAGGCATTTTGGAACATTGTTTGTACCATTTTAAATCAGAAATAATCTACAACCCAACCGATGCATCCTCACAGCACAGTACAAGCAAACTTAAATGACAGTGAGCTTTACCATGCTGCTGCGGTTGGGTCCTGGCCTCTCTCCATCCAGTCTCGTGGGCATCTTCAACCCTCCGTACTTCTTCCAGTAGGTCCAGCATGAGGCGCACAGGCGACACTGCATGTTGGGTGGTCCCCACGAGTACCACTGGTATGAGCTGCTGGCTAAACACACACACGCACACACAGACACACACACATAGACACACGCACACACGTTACCGAACCTGCACATGATGATTCATCCTCCACATAATCGTGGTTACATTCTCAAGTGTGCGGCAGCGAGCATATGCTTAATCATTTATTACTGAATTAACTACAACCACTAAAATAACTCAAACAATACGCCGCCGTGGGGCATTCAACACGAATCTCTCTGCACTCCAATCCAATTACAATGTGAAGCGCACACACACACAGACACAGCAGACTTCATCGGATCTCTTTAAATAAGTTAGTGGTCTGTCGCAGACGTGTTGATGAAAACAAAGATGAGGAAGATTCCATTTTTGAGATTTATTGATCATAATGTCAGATGATCTATTCCGTGTTCAGTCTCTCGTGTTGTCAACTGATATCTCACAAAAAAAGTAAAAAAAAAAAAAAAAAACACAAAGAACATTGTGCCTTAATGGAACAAAGGAACTATAGCTGACGCCATTACATGATATCTGTGCTATGACTTACTGTAGCAGCTTTCACAGGCTCGGCCCAGGCTGGGGGTCTGTCCCGTGCCAGGTGGTCCTGGGACCCCTGTAGCTGCTGCTGCTCCATTCACCAGAGCTGGCTTTACATTGTTACTCAGTTGGTTTGGATTTGGCTTGTTACTGTTGGGGCACAGAAACAGACAGGTAGGAGCAGCAAAGTTAAAACAGAGCGTACCGAGTGCTCCGTCAGTGAGAGAATAGATGACATTCGTTAGCCTGCTGCCACAGACACTCATACTCAACTGAGAGCTGCTGTGAATACGAATAACAAGAAGGGTCTGTCCATTACAGCAACGCTGCTAAAAACATCAGGGCGATTTTAAAAACTGTTCTATTTACACCTCAGTGTAGTTTCCTAAAAATGCTGCACATAGAAACTCTGATTAAATATAATTTAACTCAATATTCCACAGAGAAACTCCAGCATCTAACAACTCACTAGTTAGGGATGTAGACCTGCTTCAACTTGCTTTCTGCCTCGGCTGCTTTTAATCGTTTCTGGAGAAGAGACAGAAGCAGAGGAGGAAGGAGAAGCAAAAAAAAAGTTATCAACATCTAGTTTAGTACAAAATGTTAAAAGGGTATAATCATTTTAATGAAGATTTTTTTTTTAAAACAAGGTCAAGTGTAAATGAATCAGTGAATATCATCAATAACTCAAGGTTTACACTCAGTAAGATCAGACCGTCATATAATCAGAATGAAAACATACTGACAGTTACACATGAGACAAAGAGGGTTTTTCCTCCTTTTTACCTGCTGCACATATCTGTCTGTGGTCTTCCACATGTAGTAATACTCAATAATACTTGTCAGGGACTTCCAGGGCAACTACAGAGAGAGGAAAAGGACAAATGTCTGTTAATGTCCCTCAAAAAAAAGTTTGAAAGGAAAATTGTCTGTCAAGCAGTGGCCCCACCCATAATGGTGGTGTTGTCCGGTTGTGTGAGAAAAGGCCGCGGCGTAAACGAGTGTGAATGAGTAGCACCGACACCAGCCAGCCACCAGGTGGTGGAGTGATGCACAGATTGAGAGTTTGAGAGCATTTCTCTGCTTTTAGGAATAAATGGTCAATGTTGTGAGCTTTAGCATTTTCACTCCAGTACGAGTTAATGCAGAATTACTCAAGGCGACTGTTGTTGTGTTGGAGGAGAAGCTAAATCAGCTGAACGCCTGAAAGGAATCTAATTGTCTGCTGCAGAAATTTAGCTCTAATTCTGTGCTGCAATAATGCTGAGATAATGAGCGCACTAAATACTTATTTTACACATCTCTAAATTTGATTTGAGCATCCATTTACAAACATACTGGATGTTAAGCAACATACCAAGTGCTTGATATGACTTCCCTGCATAAATCAGTTACAATATTTTATTAGACAAAAACGGCTTAAAAAAAAAAGGGGGTCCCCAAAAAGGCCCACACCACACAAGAGTAGAAAGGAACGTAAATGTTTGTCACTCACAAAATCCTGCTGGATGTCGGTGAAATCTTTGCCGTATTTCTCCAGTGCCTCCTCAAACAGGTTGGCCTCCGAGGCGCTCCACTCCTCCATTTCGTCCCTGCAGAGGACAGGCCCGCCCTGAGGCACCAGCGCTGCAATCGCGCGAGTCATGTCATAGCCCGTGGCGTGAAGGGTGTCCATGGCGTGAAACTAAACGCATAATAGAAATACTGAACATGGAAGTCTCAGGAATTTGTCCTCGTGTTGGGAGAGTTGTTTGGACCAATTGTGTAATGGATTTGTACAATATTCTGCTGACTTCATGGTATGAAACTAATTATTTTGCTTAGCACACAGTGTGCAGCCTATTTTGTGCATGTGCGTCTGTGGCTAGAGGGCTCTCCCCTATGTTTTATATATGAGGATAAGATCTAGGGCAGAACAGACCCACACTAGGCTTCTAGGGCCAAGAGCTTGTTAAGGATAACAACACAAAGACCTCAACAATCACTAACACACATATGCACGCAAACATACGTGTATTACAAGCATCTTCTTTGGTTAACAGACTCGATTCTCTTTTCTGGTTTTTGACTGTGATGTAATGCCAATTAAACCTCAAGGCCAATATCATGTGTGCGCACATGTGTGTGTGTGTATCTCACCAAGGTGATGTCTCTGGAGGCTGCAGCAGCACTCATGTGAAGACTGGGCTGTCGGACAGAACTACTGCAGTCCAAGGCTCTGGCAAATGTACCTACTGACCTACAGGACCGAAAACAAGACGTAAATGGAGGGATATATATATCTACTGATCCGATAAATAGGACAGAAACTGTAGGTTTATATAATTTGATAGTTATATACGGTCCTTTTTCTGAATTATTTTTGCAAAAAAAAAAATTCTGAATTCTGTGCTTCTTCATAAATTATTCACTTCGCGCCAGTTAGCTCTAAAGACTGCAGCTAAACAGACAAGACGAGGATCACCGTGGTCGAAGGTGGGTTTTCAGTGAGATGTAAAGTGTTTACAATGATAAAACAACTAATTATTAATAATGTCAATAGTAATTGTGTTTGTCTTTGGTCTTCTGTGTTTACTTACCTAGCAACTACTAAGAACTGGTCAATCTGTTTCTCTGTCAGTGAGCTGTTGGGGTCCCAGACCTTCTCCTCCAGCTTCTCCAACTCTCTGCCATCACTCTCGCCTACATGGACCCAGAAAACATAGAGATGCAGACACTTAATTTCCTGAAGTTGTTCCACACATGTACGCGTCAGTTGTCTTTTTTTTTTTTTAAACTCCCTCGAGGAAAGTGTTAATGAGAAGTGGCAGGGTCGGCCAGCCTGTATCCAGTAAGGAAACCTATCTGAGCCTCTAATGTGTAAAAGATATTCATTAGCATGTGTTTCATTACGTGGCTTAGTGTTGTACAATGAACTAATTGGAATTTCAGAGGTTTTTCCCACCTGCAAAGAATAACAATCTGGCAAATGCCAAAGTCCCAAATCTGGCACAACAGCCAGATTTGTGCTGCACATTGGCAGAATATCGTCATAAACTTAGATGTATCATTCTGCTCACAAGAATATGATATACACAATTTAAATTATTATCATTCACAACTTCTGAAATCTTTGTGCAAGATGTTATTATACTGACAGAGACAGGGATATATCTTCATTTGGAACAATTGTGCTTGGTACTGAACACAGACAGGACAAAAAGGTCTGACAAGAGTGAGAGATGGATGAACACAAAATTACTGATAATTACAGCCTTATCCTATAAAATAATCTATTTTGGTTCTGTATGTGAAATATACTGATGAGCAGTTGCAGCTTTAAAACGAGTGCTGAAACGACATAACTGTCATAAGTGGTGACAATGGTTTTATACAGGTCACGTTACATTCAGGTGCTCAGCTTACTTGTCATACACCTCATCCTTTTCATACGCTCTCTGTGATTGATTATGCAGAAAAGAGGACAGTGACCTGTTATTTTTAATGCTCTGATTATGTACAACTGTGTTATCACCCGGTGATTGCCATGGAAACTGCCTAAAGTTCATAAAGTGTTCTTGGGAATTGAACTGTCATAAAAATATGAAAAGTTAAATAACCCATTGCGGCTTAGACTACCCTATTAACACTGAAACAAGGTTTAGAGAAAAATAAGTTCCCGTGCATATTAAAGGTAAAAAAGTCCCCTGCAGCAAAATGTTTATGTGCCACTGAGAATTAAGGTCTACCGAAAACTGTGTCGTCAAAACCAAGATTTCAGCACAATGCACCTTCTTTCAGGAGGTCGGTGATGTCGGCCTGGAACTTGTTCCCAACACGGATCTCTCCCTTATCAGCCAGCAGAGTCTTTTGCTGAGGGTCATACACCAGCGAGTAGAAGAAAGCATCCTGGGGAAAAAAGTATTGCAGGGAGGCATGAGGATGCAATGAAAGGAAGAGGAAGCAATATGGGAATATCGGGAGTTGAAACAGGAGTGTATCTGTGTATTTGTGTGTATTTGCCCTCTGCTAGTCTCTTGTCTCCTCATTGCTGTGTGTGAAAAGAACATTCTGGGTCAACACGTTGAATAATTAATCTGGAAACTTTCATAAACACCTTATCACTGTATAAGATACAGCATCCGACTGTTGGACATGAAGAGCTTGTGTGCATACCTCTCTGTCCAGGTAGGACTTGAGGGCTTCTGTCTCGTTGAGCAGCGTCACGCAGCATTTCCCCCTGGAACATGGCAAAATAATAATAAAAAAGAACGTTAAAGGCAAAGAGTGAAGGAGGAAGAAAGGTCAGATGGATAAATAAGTGGAAATCAGATGGGAGAGGACACAGAGGAGGAGCGACAGAGTGAATATTTCATGTGGAACAAGACAACAGAGAAAAATGGAAGTCCATGGGATAACTGGTCATATAAGTTGGAAGCTGCAAGCCTCGACCAAACTCGTCTAAGCTAGAGAAACTGAGAGCATAATTGGATTTCTGTAGGCGCAGCATTTGAGAAATCACTGACCATCTCAACTCTCCGTCCATTCACTGCTACCGTCTGACTTCAAATTATTTACCTTGCTAATTACTCATATCTCTTGACTGTGAGGCAAATGCGGTTTAGCAGTGTGATGAATTCAAAGTACCTGGAGTAACGTCGCCAAATGCTGGCGTTCATTTTGAAAACTTCATATGCACTCAACAAACGTTGCAAGTATTTTTATTGGAGCAGATGTCACTTTCTTCTTCCCGTGACACTTCAGAAATGTCAGGTAATAATGTGGTCGTGATTAAGTGGAATCGCCTGGGGCTTACTAATAAGCAAAGGCAGTTCTATATGTGGAGACGACTTTCTGTTGACATTTTGTGCTCATCGCGCATTCCAAATAGAAGTGGTTTATTTTGTGCCTCTGTTTGCTGGAAACTAAATGAAAGTCGATTCCTGTAAGATGGCTGCTTCAAAACTCCACTGCAGACACATCATCATTCATTTAATTAATCAGGGAACTCCTTTTCACAGCTACATGCACAGAATCCAACAGGTAGCGTTTACAAACAAGTACCACAACACAAACACATGCCTAGGTTTGAGTTATACACTTTTTCTTGGTGTTTGTATTCCACACAATGATTTGTGTGCAGCTGTATCAGTTCAATGTGTATTTGCATTCACAAATTAATTTGCATGTGCTGTCAAAACAGTGCAATGGAAGATAATTATTTGGGGAAAGAGGTGCACAAAACTGAAAAAGGTTGAAACAGAAATGATGTCACTTAGTGGTGTAACACCAGAGAGGAGTGCGGCGATGTACCTGATGTGTGTGGCAGGTAGGGACTCCAGCTGGCGGGACAAGAAAAGCTCTCTGTGTCTGAGCTGGTGTTTCTGTTTCTCCGGCAGGTCCGCCATTTCTGGATTCTCCATCTCCTCCTCCAGCTCCCCTGGGTGGCAAAGGAGGGGGGGCAAAGGTCAAACATACTTACATCAGATGAGGCGGAACAATGGCGTCCACGGGGAAAGAGAGTCATAAACACACACACGCACACACTGATACACATTCAAAGGACAAAGCACAAAGATGCGCATGATGATGCAGAACAATTAAGTCCCCAGGCAGAAGAAGACTTCTATGGACAGTACATGCACAGGAATTTTACATATCTCACCAATTATATCCTCATGAATCATCCAATATCAATCACTTTCGTCAATTACAACAATGACCACTACTTTTGTACAGCTTTCCAAGCAATGAGGTTCACAACGAAGAGAACCCAAGATGGAATCGGTGAATCGATCTGGTAGATCGCACAGGTAAATTGCGTCAAAACTGACATGGTCTGTAGTCTGACAATTCCTGTCATCACAGATTCCTGTTTGTGTCTTCTGTTCTCTATATTTTGTACTTCCTGGTGGCTATGAAGCGTATGAGGTTGTCAAGACCCCAAAGAAAGGTGTCACCCATTAAAGTATTATTAAAGCCACATTACAGGAACGTTGTCATCTTCAAGGGAAACCTATCAATTTGGCCAAAATGGCACCTGCACTATTTATTTGCTTTATCTCCTAAAATTCTAAAACTAAAGAAACCTGAAAGGGATGTAAACGACAACAATGTAGTGAAATATAATATAAGTTTTTTTTTCTGAAGGAGAACCCCTATAGCAATTAGCACTGATAGTATTTAGCTTGTTAACTACTACTACTACTACTACTACTACTACTACTACTTTATATAAACTACTCTAAACTACTCTACCTCTTAAACCTCTGTGTCTTTAAAACTGCACACACCCAGTTTGTAACGCAGGCCTCGTGCTATAAAGATAACATCCTAGCTACATTCTCAGACTTGACAGACAGCCTCCAGAACCGCAGACGACATTACACAACCGTTTTCACAGGCTGAGGAAAACACCACTTGACTAGTAAACTGACCTTTATGTGTAAAACTGCACCGTACGTAGTTCACGAAGCTATTTTTTTCTGTCTGTATCTGCAAGTGTGACAAGATGTGATAGAGATTTTTCTTTTCCAACCCTATTTCGAACCTTAAGGGCTCCTGGTGGCTGAGATGAACCTGAACAAACACCCAGAGAATCCCTGTGCTGCACGAACATTAACACACCAAACAGATTACATCAGGGGGAAAGTAAGAGCCAAAAGCAAAAGTAGGTGAAGAGCGGAAGAATGAATGGACGGAGCAATCGCTGACGGCCCATTTGTGTAGGTCATGTGCTAGAGTCCTTCTGTAAAAATAGATTTAACTGCTGCTGGTCGGCAACTTCTCCTCTCTACATACTCTCTCTCTCATCTGTGGATGAGAAGGAAATTGAGGTGGGAGCTGTGCAGAGAGGAGGTGAGACGGACAGGAAAATAGATAAACAGAGGGACAGACAAAATAGGCAAGAAGAGGAGAGAAAGGGAAAGTGTGACAAAAGTGATAGAGAACTAGGGAGCAGGAGATGAAGACGGAGACTTAAAGGATGGAGAACAAGAGAGGAGGACGGGGAGCGATAGAGAAATCAGCAGGGAGAGTGGGAGAAAGACAAAGACGGGCACAGAGAGAGAGAAAGAGTGTTGGAGAGGGAAAAGGGACAATGAGAACAGAAGTTAAATGGATGGAGAGAGAGGGAGAGGGAGAGAGAAAGCAGTCAGTACGTGCTCCAATTCATTTGGAGTTTCATTAGAGGAAGCGAGACAGAAAGAGGGAGACGGGGAGCAGAACAAAAGCAATCAGGGGATTTTCAGCAGAAGAGATGTGTGGCCAAAATCAATAAGTACTACTCCTTCACTCCCTCACTCTGCCCGGCACTCAGCACCCAGCAGACACACTATCAGTGCCCGCACGCACACACACACACACGCACACACAGCAGGGGCGTCACTCCGTGTTCCACCACCCAAAAGAAACATAAAATATAGACAGAGATGATTAATTCAGGACAAACACAATTAAAATGAGTAAAAGGAGACAAATTGTGTGCAAACATCAACCGCTCATGTGATAGGGAGACATCCGATTAACAATACGTGTGTGTCATGACTAAGATGTCATGATGTCAGGTGACCTCTACCTCGTTCTTCCACAAAAATACACCGATACACAGAATTTCTCTGTCTGGATGAAACTCTACAACAACATATGTAGCAATGGCTGAATTAAATCACTTCTCAGACAATCTCAGACTATAACCACCTGTTTTCAGTCTGAATCGGTCTCCAGAGGCAGGCTACGAGACAGACACACACACATACACACACACACAAACACACACAGAGGATTATTTAGTGGTCCATCAGCTGGCTGGACCTTCCAACTTGCCCCTGGCTGTGTGTCCTTGAGTAGCAAGTCAACTCTCCAACCTCCGTCCTCCTCCTTTCCGCCTCTGAGCCAATCTCCTGGCTGTGCACCCACACCATACTCTCTACAAATTGCCTCTCCATCTCACCTGTCCCAGCCAATTATCAATTATTGATGAATGGGTCGCCTTACCGGGCAGAGAGACAGCGGTGGGGAGGGAGAGCAGTGGAAAGAACAGGCCTGAGGGCTGAGGAGAGGAGGTGAGAGAAGCTGAGCAGACTGTTATTACCATAACAAACTGACTGCACCTCGATGATACAGTGTGAGTTTCTGTGCTGATGGTGAAGGAGCTCTTTCACCATCACCACATCTGCAGCATAGACATCTGCAGCATAGACAGTCAAGAGCAGGTTTTTAAAAAGAAAACAAAAATGGATTTTAATTTTAAGGTCGTTCCACCTCACAAAGGCCACCATGAACATTTCTTCATTCTCAGCACATTCCAAACAGGAGAAGGAAGAAGAGCAGCACAGTCAGTGGCAAACAATAACACTGCAGGACAATGTGGCTGTGTGGTGCTCATCATTTTTTGTGTATATGGCTGCAATGGGATTTCCAAGTCCTGTCTGCACTCCGCTGTGCTGTCCTGAGTTACACAGCATGTGCAGCTCTCAGCGTGGTGATTTCAAGTTGTACTTGTTGTATGAAAAGTTCAGCATTAAGAAGTGTGGTCTGTAGTGAAGAACGCATCAGGGAATTTACACAAAGGTGTACGGTATTTGCATACTGATCTGTTTGGGATGATGTGGTTTGATCGACTGATCGTATTTGGCTCTTATGCCTATGTATGTATTATCTTATCTGTATACAACAAAACATAACGTTGGTTGTGGCCCGGGAACAGGGTGGGGGTTTCATTTCCCACATGAGGACTCCTTGTATTCACTTACAGAACAGTGATCTGAGAAACTGGGAATGTGACACAGCAAACATATGATGTACTTTACACACATAACCTATAGCCTACCACATGGCGTCCCACCAACGTGACTTGACCACAGTTTCCCTTTTGTGCATCAGTTCACTAAAAACTGTCTACGTTAGCTACGAGCCACATTTCAAAAATGAGTCATGGCAAATTCAAATGTCTGAAGGGAGGAGTCAGGGAGGTAAAATGCCAAGTCCGCCACAGAGGCTGACCACTCAGGAGGCTGCTGTGCTCAGAGGGGAGGGGCTAATCGTGGAGTCGGAGGCCCCAACGAGGGAGTAGAATCTCTGCAAGCAAAATATTTTATCAATGACTCACAGCAGACACACACATAACGACACACACAGTCTCATACGCACACACATCAATGACTGCCATTCTCCATGATCCACAACAAAACTGTATTAAATGTACCCCTGCAGCAGTTCCTGTGACAGGACCCAGAGCTACATACTCAAGTCCATCAAGCGCAGGACCACATCTACTCACACACTCACGCTACCCCTTATAAACAAACGCATTACACGTACACACACACAAACACAAAAAGGAACATGCAGTGAGGCTGCAGCTACAGAAACGCACACAGGATACAGCCCACACCCATGCGGTGAGCAGCCATTCCTGCCATGCATTTTTTACACATTGAAAAAGTCTAGAAGCCCCTCACCAAACTGCAGCTGGTTGAGCTTGGCCTGCACAGGAGCAACCTAAACAAACATTACTCCAGGTTCAGAGACAATGCCCTCCTATATTTGTCAGTGGGCTAGTGCGATCACAATGCTGCCGGCTTTGTTGCATCTGCGCTGGAGTTTTCAGAGAAAGGAATTCTGGTGCAGTGAAGTAAATAAATGTTGTCTTGCCAAGACGTTTGCCACACAGCAGACATACACAAAAACAATAACTACATTTATGTCTCGTCTCTTCTTACCTTATTTGATGATTATTAGGCATTTTTAAAAAATACTTTTTTTTAAAGAAGTAACACCAAAGGAGTACATCATCGACAAAATAATCAAAACCCTTGAGAAGAAAATGCCCAATAAAACAGCGTGTGAATGAATGCGTACAAACGTTGGTCAAAAATAATCACAGATGCTTTTCAAGAGACACACAGACACAAATAGGGAAACTGATGCTGTGTGGGCCAACAGAACAAACAATCTCCTTCTGCCACCGATACACCCCCCAGGCCACCTCTGTGGACTCTGCAGTTAAGAACCAAACACACACACACACACTCATATAGTCACACCCATTGAAAGTCTCCTGGCTGGACTGGATGATGGCAGTGTCTCTACTTTTAGAATATAGCTGATGCTACATCAAAACGTGCCTCAATCAACGTCTTTTCAATTTGCGTTATCAGAATTACATGTGTGTCCGCAGGTAAAAGGACATGGTTAACTACACTTCAATTAAACCCACGTAAGCATAAACTGT
This sequence comes from Trinectes maculatus, assembly GCA_016785345.1. Taxonomy (NCBI): domain Eukaryota; kingdom Metazoa; phylum Chordata; class Actinopteri; order Pleuronectiformes; family Achiridae; genus Trinectes; species Trinectes maculatus. The sequence continues at coordinate 219,381 of JAFBJQ010041266.1, forward strand.
GTCTGCCCGTGCTGTTGCACCACTGCACAGACAGAGACAGGGACACAGGTCATCTCAAACCAGATGTGCAACTGAGAATGAATGAGGAAAAAAAACAGTAAAAAAAAAAAAAAACGTGCCTCAATCAACATCTTTTCAATTTGCGTTATCAGAATTACATGTGTGTCCACAGGTAAAAAGACATGGTTAACTACACTTCAATTAAACCCACGTAAGCATAAACTGTGTCTGCCCGTGCTGTTGCACCACTGCACAGACAGAGACAGGGACACAGGTCATCTCAAACCAGATGTGCAACTGACACAGTCTCTATGTGCACTCACATAAGTGTGTTTTAAGCCTTGGTCTTTTTACACTCACCTTGTACCAACAGTCACAAAACTGTTCAGCAGATCGTGTGGTGTGAAACATCTGCATGCATCAAATGACCTTTTTTTGCCAACCATATCCATAAAAATGTAAAAAAAAATAAATAAATAAACAAATTTTTCCTTAAAGCATACTGGAAAAACCTGAACCCGTTCCTTGCCCACCACACATAAGCTGTCATCTAAAACATTTGAATACACCTAATATTCGTAGTCACTGGAGCGGAAATAATCGAGAAATGTGAAAGGAGGAGGACAGGATTCACTCAAGCGTTGTTTTTTTTTAATATTTGCTAAGAATGTGTGAAGTGGGTGGTGTTTTTTTCCCCCCACTAAGATTACACTAAGGATAGAGCAGAATTAGACAGCCAACTGCTGAACTACAATTACAAAAACTAAGTCTGCCCACATTGCGGTCCCCCATCAAATTAAAAATACAGAAATTGAAACACGTACATTTTAGAATCTATAGCAACATCGGACAGAAGGTGGTTGTTTTTAAACAAAGACCACACTATTTTAAACTGACCTCATCGGTCCTCCTTGGCTTCTGCATTTCCACGTCTTTCTTTCTTTCACCATTTTTTGAATTCATTGTTTCAACATTGTTTCCCCTGTAAAAGATCCTGGTATATGGAACATCAAAAAAAGGCTACACAACGCTCCTCGATCCCATTCAAACTCTGTTAGCTGTTCCAAATGCTGCAAGGGCTGCACCAAGCTCTTAAAGAACATCAGCACATTCACAAGTACACTTCACACCCACACTGTGACAGGAAGAGATCACACACAGACACATGCAGGTGTCATCATATTGATACATCCAGCAGATCGAATGGTGTCTGACCTATCAGAGAAGCTGGTGCAGTCTGGGCGGGTTCTCTCAGCTCAGTATCAACACACAACTCAATTTAAATTTATATCACTCCTTGGTAAAAATCTGCTGCGCAAACAACATAACAATGAAGCCAACAAAGTTGTATTTTCCAGTGAAGGGTATCATCTTTGATTGGATGTGAACGCAGTACAACTTTGCAGTAGAAAAATCACTGCAGAGGTTTCTGCCAAACAGAACTGTTACAAATGCAGGCTGGTGTGTTGTCCATGCCTGACGTTTGCTGGGTGGGTTGTGGTTGGTCACTCACTTGCATGTTTGTCTGCCAGAGCGATGAGTGTGCTGGAGATGTCCCTACGCCGGTAAAAACACACCACTTTGGCCTCCACGTTCCCATTGGCTGTCTGGAAACCAGAGACAATCGGCGTTACCACGGCAACAAGTGGTGCCGCACACAGAGCACCCACACATGCACAACACACAAAAAAAAACATTAATGAGTTGGGTTTTTTTTACTTTTGTAAAAACGTAGTGTTTTCTGTGCCATCCTAAGATTTATTTCTTCACACTAGTACTACATTGGCATTTTGATGCAGCACTGTTTTTAAATTAGGGGCTGCGCGTTTGGATGTTTCACTGAATACGACCTGAAAAAAGGAAAATGGCCACTTTGAGTCTGGAAAAAAATCAATCAATTAGCAGCCCTTTACTTCTTTTTAACAAAGATGAATAACAACATGAATTACAGTATTGATCTGAGAATTTTTTTAAGTGTTATATATTGGCAATCATATTATAGGCCATGCATATTAGATTAGGAACTCTCTCATAAATCCTTTCAAGGAGGTATAATGCTTAAGGAAAGACGCTGCAGAATAAGCTAACGAAGACATTTTATTTACATCTGCATACATTAATTTCAGACTTGCTACTCTGCCAGATTTCTAATGAAGTGAAATCAGCGATTAAAGTATTGTTATCTTTGTTAACTTCTAAATAATCATTTGTGCATTTTTCACTTTAAAGCATTTGTAAATTCATGACACTAAAACACAAATTTCTGTTGAATAATTTAGAGTAGCTTTTCTAATTCGCCCAAACTCTTGATTTCTCAAAGGCTTCGAGCCGCTGATGGTTGTCAGGGTTTTTCCTTTAAGGCTGGTCTATACTTTCCAGACATTTACCTCAAAGATCCCAGAGGAGCAGGGAGAATGACAGTGACAGACAGAACAGGGGTCTCACTCTGAGCTCTGTGTCAATCACACTAAACAGCCTCCACATTATACCACACAGGTCTGGGACAGACGGGCACATGTAAGTAGTCTATAGAGACAGGACTCTGTTCCTGCTTCACGAACTGAACAGCACACGAGCAGGCTAATGGTACGTGTATTTACTGCCGCCAGAGAAATAAAAATTTCATACAAATATTTTTTTTTACAAATCTGTATTTAATTTTTATAAATAATTATAATTATTGTTATTATATAAGCAGTCAATTTTGACTTTTAAGTACTTAATCTCATCTTTATCTCACACACTCACCTTGTTCAACTCTTCTATCCTCCTGATCAGCAGTGGGTTACTGGACGAGTTCTCAAAATAAACATAATCTGTAAAGGAACAGCGAGTGGGAGGAAGAGGAAGACAGAGGGAGATAATGAAAACATAGAGAGGAAAAACAGAAATAAATGTCAGCCAGTGTTGCAAAGTCATAATATTAAGGTTTTGGTTATGAAATTTGGAAATTTAAATTATAACAGAAATCATGTGACCTTAATATCCCTCACACTATTGTTTTAGGGGAAACAAAAATGGAGGAAGACAAAAACATCAGCCATGTGTGGACAGACATCATGCAACATCCTATGAATTAATTTGCTCTCCGTTGCCAAGATTACCATCACATTAATACATTTGTGATTTCAATTGTTTTGAGGCTTGATCTGTGCTGATTTAATTATGACATCTCTTCAAATGACTTAATTTATAACGCCTACACCTACTTCAAAAATCCAAAACCAAAATCCTAATAGTGATACTTATATTCTGCTTTTCCTTCACTGACTTACTGACAACGTGATAAAAACTGCAATGTATTTGGATAGAATCATCTGAATTATCAACATTTAATCAGAAAAGGGCAATGGAGCGATCCACAAAATGCTGCATTAACTCGATCAGGCTAATTTCATAAACAGGACATTGAGTTGTGGTTTGGTGGTCTGACCAATAGCCACACACAAAAACACACACAGTCTCTCAGCAGACTGTCCATTTACACTGCAGGCTCATACTTCCTCACCCTCATGCTGTCTTTGTCTTACTTTTCTTCTCATTCACCCCCCTGTGTGTGTTGTTTGCATGCACAGTGTCTTTGCATTTGTGTGGGTGTCTGTGAGAGAGAGAGTGCAAAGGCTTTACCACGCATGTGTGGCTTTATGCATTCGTGTGCATGCGTGTGTGAGTGTGTGGCTCCTGGCGCTGCTCCAGGCCCATTGGAGGATTAACTCTCACCAGGATATCCCCACAGGCTCCAGTCTTGGTAGGGTGCCTGGTCTTAGCCCTGCATGTGTCTTGGCTGAGTGCTGTCAGATTATACCCCACACTTGGTCGTCTGCCTGGTGCTGGAGTTATCCGCCCTTCACTCTGAATCCCCCCCTCCCTCCTCTTCCTCCTCCTCTGGGCTCCCATCATCTTGACCAAGCCAAAGATGAGCCAAAACTCCAACAGCATAACCATAATGCACGCTAACTACTGTTTTTATTTCCTGCATGCTGTGTGTCCAACACTCAATGGTTTAGAAATTCACCCATCATGTTAGAACACCCAGGATCTGCTCTGACATCCAAATCTGGACCATTCCTTCCCCCCTTTTTGGCACAGGTCGCTCTGGAGTAGAGACACTATTACATCTGAGATGAAATTAATAAAGCTCTTTCAACAGCTATGAGCAAGGCTGCAGTGCTGAAGTCCATGCTATCAATCTCAGATACAGCTGCAGCTAACAGTATTTTTCTGTCCATCAAAAACTCAGTTTAGGAACAGGTTTTTTTTACAACATAGTCTAAACTTTCACACATCGATACTAATAAATATGATGGTCTTTATTTTAGTGAAAATGAAATGACATATGCGGACATACTCTGCTCTCTACCCACACTTATCTGCAACTCACCCTGACACACACAGACAAGATTGGGAAATGAGTAAGGAAAACATGGTTTGTCTGACCTGCTAATAGCTTGTCAATCATATAAACTGAAGGTAGCAGTGTTAGCAAATTTTTCTTCTACCTGCACAACAACTGAAAGAAAGCATAGTCAGTTAATAAGTTATTAAAAAATATAGACTGAATTAAACACCTTCTAACTCTTCTGCCCGAGTGTGCTCAATTCACTTCACTTTTTTCGTCTATTGACAGCACACACACACATATATAGAAAATAACATATAACTAACATCACTGCCTATAGCAGACGAGCAAAGAAATTCAAGGCCTTTGCAAATTACATTTAAAACTTTCAGTCGTTCAAAACAATTGAATGGAGCTGGTTTCGATGCTTTAGAACTACTGTACCTGCCGACTGAGGTATAATCTGACAGTGGGAGGTCACAGTATGGACTAGACCAAGTGAAAGAAATCCTAAATATTCTGTATGCATGGGATGACTCTGTGTATATAAAGATGCAAGTACCTAACATTTCCTCTTGTGGGTTAACCATTGCAGCAGCAGCAGCTACTAAAGCATGAAGAGTCGAATTTCAATGACAGGTTTTCTGGCAACCACAAAAATACATTCACTACCCAACATTGCTACCAGACGAGGAAGAGAACGTCATATCACGCCCTTCTACCCTGCACCAGCTTGTTACTAGACTCCACTGCTACCGAGACGTCTTCATCCCTCTGCTGAATATCAAATAGGCCATGTGGAAATGGAGCGGCACTGGGACAGAAAATATTAAGATATCTGACTTGCTTTTTCTTTTTTTTTCTCAACCAGACAGAGAAGAAGTGAAAGGTCAGGGGAAAGGGCTTGGGCTGGTTGTGACCACCAGAAGGCCTCAGGACACAGTTTTGGGGGTTGAAAAATACATGTATGGGATATTGGGCAAAACGGGAGGAAAAGGGTTAGGAGACAATCAAGAGTGTTGAAGTTTCCACCATGGGAGGTGCTGAGGCCCGGTAGAGAACAACTCAAAATGAGAGCAACCGAGAGAGGAGAGTGGGCCTGTAGGCACCGAGCAACGTCACTCTGTCTCTCCGTTTCCCATCAGCCCTCCTGCCGCCTCAACCCGCGTATAACCCCCACACATCCACCCTCCGCTCTCCATCCCCCACTCCCAGCATCAGCCAATCAGCCAGCCCCGAATCCAGTGATGTCACAGTGCAGTCGAATTTAGTGCGAGCCAATCAAGGCTGTTACTGAGCTCCAAAAGAGAGAGTGTGCCGAGCTGATTCAAACCAGGCCAGAGAGAGAGACAGACAGGCGCAGTGATGGGAAAGGGAAAACATTAGATAAGTGATGGAGGCCGGGTCTGGACAGAAATAGAGACCGTAGACCATCGAAGTGCAACGCCTGACGAATATAATCGAGGAAAGGAGTGAGTCACTTAAGTGAAGCGGAGAAAATCTGAACTAAAACAACATGAAAGGTGTAATAAGTGACATCGAAGGGGCTATTTGGAAAATCACACCAATCAGAAAATCAATCTGCAACATCTCCAATAATCAACTGATCAGTCAACAAGTCAATTTTCAGGCAAACGTTCCAAACATTTCAAGTTTTTCAATTGCAATAATTTACTGCTCTACGTTGTGACTGTAAGATGAGTACTTTGGGGGTTTCAGGGGATTGGCAAACTAAAACTAGCAATTTGATTAAATCGACTTGGTCTCCGGGAAATTTACTTAGGCAGTTTTCACCATTTTCTAACACTTAGAAAACAAAATGATGAATCAAGGAAATAATTGGAGCTTGTGGTCAGACCAGCAGGTTGTGTACACATATCGAAGTCACTGACTTCCCTTTTCCCCCACTTGGCTTATCGGTAAACCAGACTGGATCTATACATTGGTCAGTCTGTTGTCATGTTATCTTGTGTTGAACTGCGTTGTCAGCAGTTTGTGACACTACATTAAAAGAAGTGTTTTGACACGTATTTAGCAGAAAAAAGTGAAAACATGTACAGCTTCTTACAAAACCTGCAAGATGAAGTAAGTCTGGTCAAGTGATCACTGGTGGCGTTAACTGTTTTACTGTAAATCTCTTCAGGACAATATGAATTTCAACTTTAACAAATTTCGATACAGAACCACACACGGATAATTTAGGATTTTAAAAACCAGTGTGGCTCCTTATGCGGCCATACTAACTACAGAGGTGATGTCTATAAACAGTATAATGAAAAGGGCTGAAAGGCCATGGCAGAGAGGGGAGACAGAGAGACAGGAAGCAGAGACTGTAAACATCTGCCCACGCTCATCCACGCACACATACCCCCTCTACAGCTCGCATCCCATCCAGTGCTCACACGCACACGCACACGCGCACACGCACACACACACGCACACGCGCACACACACACACACGATGAACCCACCAAAAAGGCCACTGACTCCTTTCCCTGCTGCCAATGGACAAGTTAGTGTTTCTCCCCCCCTCATCCCCCCTACATTCAACCTGACAAAGTGAAAGGGGCTTGAGGGGTTTGTCTGTCATTGTGAGCAGCAACCATGGCAGAGATTATGACTCAGATGTTGGTTTCTATGGCAATGGCAGGTAATTTAATTCTCGGAATCAATCTTGCTGGTCTTTCACACTTTGCCATAACTTACTTTCCTTGATTTAACACAGCAACTCACATCTGATATGAATGATACTTAAGCGTTCGTCTGTTCGTCTGACCAGCTGATTCATCTCATTCCTGCATGAAAACAGCCAACATCTATTTCACTGACACTATATAAAATGTCTTTTAGTTGACGCGCTGCGATTCTCCCCTGACCTCCGCATTCAACACTGCAACATTAATGTGACATTTTCAAAAATGTCAGTTTGCTCTGTTTAATGATGTTTAAGCAGAGAAAGGATTTTAGCCTAATAAATATCAGCAGTGACTTAAATCCCTGTCTCTGTCCAGGATCTTGCACTGCAGCAACCACTGCAGCTTGTTCAAATGTGACCAAGCACCAAACCTGTGCAGGTTCTAAACAAATAACCCATTAAAATAACCATTTCAGAGCAGTTCTGATGTGAAGACACTGATTTCCAAATACCTGCAGTCCCACATAGATGCTACAAGGCAGCTGGCTTGAAGCAAATCCTGTTTATTGTGATGGATGAACAGTATATAGACCATGCGGTTTGGCCTCAAAGGAAATGTGTTGATAGATTAATTCAACAAAGTGTCCCTAATAGCCGTCGTGTATCTGTTCAACTGACCGTTCGGTATTAGGGAGGATGGCATTGAAGCAAGCCTCACATCTTCCCTCTGTGAGTACACCCACCGAATCTGTGAGAAAGCAGTTGCCAGCGTGGGCAATTAACACCAGCCACCAGCCAAACAAAGTGTGGGTACTGTCAAAGTTTGAGTGTTAGTCAGTTTGTAGATTAGTAAACACGACAACACCTTCAAGCAGGTTCTGACAATTACCACCATCTCTGAGAAAATCCTCACCCCTCAAAAGCCAAAATAACATGGGCACTGAGACTAAATTTTGCCACTTTTTAGGTTTGTAAAAACGACAACACATTAAGCACATTCTGAACGGGAGGTTTCACACTTTAACTGCCTGAGTACAAACATTAATTTAATGGATAGCTGCTAACATTTTCAAGTTTATTTTAAAACGTGCTTGCTGTATTCATTCCTAATGTCTATGCCAGACACTTTGCTTATGTATTTGCAATGTAAGTCATGTGGCGCAAAATCAAAGAAGTACCTAATCTGTGCAAAAATACATTAAGTTTTTCTTAATAATTAGCATTTTTTTTTGAATGTCCTTCATTTGTAGCTCAGCTTGGAAACACTGTTTGAGGAAAGCAAAAACAAAAAATGGTGAAAAAGGGCTTGTGTTCAATCTGAATGGCTAAGGGTTACAGAAGGACAGCAGAAATCAATTCAACTCAATTTAGATTTTGAAATTGTAAAATTAAGATACTGCTGGATTACATCCAGCGTTTCAAATGACTGTACGCACACTGAAAGAGTTATAGCGTGCGTCTAACTGACTTGACACCCATACTCCGACCTGGTTTTCATTTTGGACTCCCAAATGAGACAACCCTGCTGACAGGAGGGAGAGGTCGCGGGGTGAGGGAGGGAGGGAAGTGGGGTGGAGGGAGCGAGAGAGAAAGTAGAAGTGGAATTTCATTAGTGGCAAAATTCAGTCATTCTCAATCTTATCAATCATAAGAATTTCATCTAATCAATTTATCTCAGCCCTGCAATGCTGAATTTAATGTAGTAATACTCTTTCCCTCTCGCTCTATGGGGAGACAGGAGGGCGAGACAGTCAGGACGCCTATCAGAGCCAGAGCAAGGCTGTAGGTGTGGATGAGATCGTCTGTCACCACAGAAGAATATGAATACACACCCAAATATCAGCTGTTTCTTAAAACTGGTTCCTGCAATGCACCACAGGTGCCTTAATTAACACTCATCAAATGATCAACTAATGCTTCAAGAGAATATGGGCCCGTTTTTATGAGTCTCTCATAGTCAAAGATGGCGCATTAATAAGGAAAACGTCTTTTTTTTTGCTAAGCTATTCTTTGCCATTTTTTCCTTCAGTCACTGCCAAACTGTGGCGCGTTTCAATTATTTCTCAAAGCATTATTCAAACAAATTACACCATTGCAAATGCTGCTCTTGTTTGTTTTTGCTTTTATTTACTGCCATAAAGTATTACTTAAAAAGCGATTTACCTGAATACTGAATTTATGAGCAGAGAATGGTTTTTTTGCACATAGTGCCCCATAAGTTGTTGCCCAGGTTTGCTCACACCTCCTGCTAATAGATTGCTCCAGGAAGGATATAAATGTAGCATTTGTATTCTTATGCAAGTCACACCAGTGACAAAGGACAGCATAATAAGCCCTAATCAACCAATCAGAATTACACTGCATCGCTATCTTGCATTTGCTGCAGCACAGCAAAGTGTCACCCAGAAAGGTGCTGCACATGCCAAATTCCACACAAGCTTACATTCCTGGTAGATTATAGGAACACGGGTGACGTATTTCCCATTTACCTTGAAATCCTTGTGACAAAAGTAGAGTAACGGCTATCATAATAACATGCCAGTTTATGCAATCTTCTCTAATAACACTATACAATACTCTGTGGTGTTGTGGGATCTGAGCAGCTTACAAATTGACAGATCTGTTGCTGAAACTGGACTTTCTGGATCATATTTCATGTCAGACGTACATCGGGCAAAACGCCGCCAACAACCCCACCCCTTCGGTGGGGCTGATTTCAGGTTGTATGCCTGCTAACGCCTGACAATCACTCCATATAAACTTAGAAACTGGTTTTCACAAAGTCTGGCTGCGAATTTTGTCTTTAAGTCACCGTCAATGGAGAAGAATCAGGATGAGGAGGAGGAATGGCATTGAGTTTCAATCTTCATATGGACACTAGACTATCAGTTTATGACACACAAGAAAAACTGGGAGCTAAAACTTTAAAGTCTTCAAATACAGACGTTAAAACAATTCCTTTCCTCATTGCCTCATGATAAAGTCATGCTACACTGAGTAACAAGTCCTGCAACAAGTCCTGATGCCTTTTTGCAGGTTCAGACTTTTGAACTTCTGCTGCCAGTTCACATAAAACTCTGGGATAATTTCTCTTCCCTTTCCACCATTGACCTGATCAGACCAGTGGCTGAGCCGATACTTTCCTGTGAGTGAGGTAAAAGTAGGAGGAAGAAGCACCGCAGGCACCAGAAGAACGGCTTGTGGCCTGCATGGTAAAAAACAAAGACATCAAGGCCTACGAAGGCAGCCTTTGTTCATTCACAAGGGAAGTCATTGCTTTTCCAAGATGATCCTGCATTGTCTTGTAAAGTAGCGGCCATCTTTCCAAGGGTTCTGCTTTGTTCCAATGATGGGCTGAACTGGTTTATGCAGAAGATTCAGTCAATTATGAAGCTTACTTTTGGCCAAAATTCATTTTAAAGTGCTGCAGAATACACCATCTTGAAATAAATCGCTCATTAACACCTCTCTGCCTTCAAACAAACCTTGTGGAAACAAGGCACCATTCGCCCGTTAGTAGCACGGTATGCCAGACTCGGAGAGGGAGGAGACGCAACAGATTCAGCATCATTGGGTCAGTGAAGTGTTAACTATCTGCCCTGCTCTGGACATAATCCTGTTCTCACTCAGGTAGGCCTTGTTTCCTGTGATTAAATAACGGGGCTGTGACGCTCACGACGGGCTATTTTAATGCAGGTACCTGTAGGATCACAGTACTTTTATTTTGCTCGCCGGCTGTCAGGTAAATGTATTACGATATCAAAAAAGTGATGAATCACTTCTGCTGTGTTTGACTTGCACACACGCAGGCACACTTTAACGCACGTCTTTGTGTTGAGTGGAACTTCTGCTCCAAGGATATTTCACTGCGTTGAGCATCTTACAGTATCATCCCGTTTTTCTGTTATAAAGCGATGCTGTAATTATGAAAAAAAGTATCCACCTCTTTGTTTAAGCTCTACTGCATCAGAGTATTGTTTGATGAAAATGAGAGGGAGGGGTGAGGAGGAATCTTAATTAGGTATCAACTTAAATTGCCTGCACAAAAAAGGGTTAAATAAACACTGATGAAAGATGTGAATAATTCATATGTAACGTATGTTGCCTTTAATTTCTATTTCCCCATCTCTGTTCTCGTGGGTAAGAAATGACCTTTAACTTTTCTTTATCCCAGGACTTTTACAGTAAAAAGCATCAACTCCTGTAAGGTCCTGACAGGTCTCTGCAGGTTAACTGAACAACATTTGTTTTCATAAAGAGGAAACAAGGGCATTAGCTTAAACGACACACAAAAACTTTTCCTTTTTTCAAACAACATGTTCGCCCTGTTACCTTCAAACACGCATACGCGCAGTGTTAGTTGACGTGCATCTTTACGTTAAAGTAGTTGTTTTGGCTTGAAGCTAAGTTACAGAGGGAGAACGGCATAAAAAATAAAGCCGAGAGGAGCGAGGCAAACCGGGGACGGCTCGTTAAGCGAACCACTACTCTTCATCACCATCCTCCTCTTCACTCAGTCACCATCATCATCAGTGAAGCACAAGGCTCTTTTAGCTTTAGGGAAATAAAAGAAGGGGAGGAAAAGACGGACCACGCATTGTAAACACATAAAAACCCGCGGCCGCTCAGTGTAAATATAGCAAGGATGTCCCCGCCGCCTCCTTACCTCCAACCCGGTACATGTTCGCTGCCATGACTGCCCCCGGTCCCTGGCTTCCTCTCCAGGTAGAGGGGTGGCTCTGCTCGCTCTCTGCCGCCGGAGCTCTGTTAGCACTGCCGCCGCTGTGTGTTGGAAAATGGTGGATTGATCAATACGAAACAGACGAGCCGCGACGCCTTAAAGAGACAGTACACCCTGCACACGCCCGCTACTTGGCGGCAGTTTTCAAAACAACGACGGACAAACTAGCGCTGTTGTTTTTGCTAATTATTTGTTTTCGGTCGTTTTTTTTCTTCCTACAGTTAGCCGGTTAGCTAATGTTGACAAAAATTATGAGCGAAACTCGTACGTGCTGCTGCAGCTAGCTCGTTCAAGACCAACGGGTACAGTATTAGTTCCTTCATTAGCACCACCTGGTCAAGTCATTTACATAATTATTTAAGAAAAAAAAACATAAATGTAAGCTGAATAAATTAAAGTTGAATTTGTCATTTGTTCTCATGAAAACACATAAAACACTCATTATTACTTTTTGGCAAGGCACCATTTGCTGACTGGTACTGTACAGATATTTATAAGATATTTATACATGAGCAGTTAAATCAGAGATGTACACACAGGAATGCAAAACAATCCATTACTAAATTGTTTTTGCCTTGCTCACATTTACGCTATCTAGACATACAACGCTGAATGCACCAACATTATGTTCATTATGTGTGCAGTGTGGGGCTGAAATACACAGTGACTGATCATATTATTGAACAGGGTTCACAGGGTTCTGGCACCATGGTATACAGGTTTAAAACAATCAAGCTTATTACAGTAACCCTCTTAGTTAATTGTATGAACTCGCTGGTATGTGGGCAAACAGACAGTGGGCTGGATATTCTTTTGTTTGGCTTAATCCACTATAGAAAAATTTGACATTTTGTATCACAACAACGGCCAGCAGCACAAATTTCTTCTCTTACACCCACCACAAATACAGCTATTCTCTCTGGAAATGTAAGATACTATTTCCCGTGTACTGCATTGTATTTGCTTCAAAACTTTAAAGAAATTTGACTTGATGATCTGCATATAAAGAGTCGGTGCGGTAAACAGACAATACAGACATAAATTGTATTGTCTTCTGGTGATGGTGGTTTAATAAGCTCAGTTTTCCTAGTGGAAGTATTCTAGTGCCTCGATGCTGAAGGAATGCTGTGGTGGAGGCTTCATCTGATCTATACCATATGGAAGCCTCAGTTACTGTGGCCTAACACAGGGGACTACAGTCTGCAGTCACATGACCGCTGCAAGCCAATCATGTGTACTTACAGTATGCACTCCTGCTCAAGTGTGCAGCCTCGTTGTTGGATCTGTGCTGCATCAGAGGGATCGTGCATCGTGTCTCAAGGCACTATAATGAAAAAGAGACAGATTTTGTGTGTTTGTTTCTGTGTTTGTGTGTGCGTGTGTGTGTGTGTGTGAGCAACCATTTATTTGACTAGAGGCTAAAAAATACTGGACTTGTTCAATTAAAATGTGCATATTGATAAATAAACATGGACTAGAATCTTATATAGAGTGTATATAAGATGTTTTTTTGATCATAAAGTTCCTGTAAAGCACTTAATTCCACATCCTTGCTTATCGTTGTCTACCTGTCTCCTGTATTGTGCAATATACCAGAAAACCTCATCACAATTTGTGCTATATATCATACAGCAGCTGTCATTAAAGCTGTAGTAATGGTGCACAGTAAGTGTGCCAATACATAATGTGGTCTTAATTAAAGGAAAAAAGGTGGTCAACAGTGCAGCCTCGTATTTGGAAACTGTGACGACTTTCATTAAAGCGGTTTGTTTATTTGGCTGCTTGCAGCTGTGCAGATGTTGCTTTTGAATCCACTTGCCTCTGCCAGATGTTGCTGCAGTCAGGAAGAGACGCAGGCGAGCATGAAGGCAGAACTCGACGCAGCCCAGCACAGCGCAGGTGTTTTCCCCCGATGAGCACACTCTGTGGAGATGGATTGGTTTAAGACACAGTGTGAATGCAGGAAGTCCCCACGGTTTGGTTGTTGTCCTAGAGGATGACCTCTGACGGCCTTTCTATCTGTCTCCTACTTTCTTTTCCTCCCTAATCCTCTAACTCTCCTCCACATTTCCGTGGAGCATATGCACAAGGGAGACAAAAGACACAACGGAAATCAATTAGCCTTGTTTCCTGGCAGGAACCATCACAAATCTTTGACTCTGGTTCCTCATTTATTCTCTCAGTGGAGATACCATGGGAGGCACCATGGAGGCAAAAGGCCAGTCTGCACCAAACACATGTTTCTAATCAAATCTTTAAGAAATAATACTAGACAGTATTGTCAGACTTACAGTACGCTGGAACACCGATGACAGGTGATGCTCACTACCATAGAGTCACTGTCAGCCAGATGTTTGACAGTGATGCACCACAGTGTCTGGTGACAACAGGCCATACAACCCCTGCTTTGAGCCATTCTGCAGGTAGATAACATCCTAAACGTTACTCATATGGATGCTGGTATGTATTGAGCTGAGGTGAACCCAGACACAATACCACAGACGTCACCTGCCTTGGGGTTCCATGTGAGAAAACAACTGAGGATGGTGTCACCACAGTATACATTTTTATTGTCAGACGGTACCGAAAAAAAAGTCCTGACTATGACAGTTCTCTGTAGCAGACTTCACAAGTGACGCGCCATTTTTTTTTCACTGCTCTGAAAGTTTTGGCACAGGGCTGTGCAGACTCTTAATTGGGAACCTCTGCTGTAGGGGATCTGTCAGACAGATTTCACAGCTAAAAATAACTGAGAAGATGCAGTTCCTCCTTGGCAAACTCACTGGGAATTCACAGGTTGTAATTATACAAAGTTACCAACAGGGAGCGCTATTGTCATGCTTTTGTTCGAATATGCAGTTAATGAATGGGGATAGATGCTTAAGGACTGTGCACAGTCACATATTTTCTAGACCACTACGTTAACAGTATGTAAAACATACATTCAACTCCCAAAAACTGTCAACACAGCAGTAAAGGCCTTATACCAATAAAAATATGCAGTTGTCTCTGTCAACCAGTAGGGGTCATCACTCACTTAGCCTTTTGGATTGTCCTCAATTGCCCCCTCTGAGAGGCATCACATAGTGGGAGAAGAAGAGGCCAGTGATGCAGCCATCCCTAACGGCAAAGATGAGGAGGAGGACGGCTGAGAGCAGCACCAGAGCTGACTGTAGACCTCAAGCATAACATAAATCAAACGTATTATTGTCTCTCTGGTAAAGTGCAGGGAGGCTGGTTTCGAGCGCGTGTTGCCTCTGGGAGATGTCTTTCAGTTTGTCATCTGTTATTGCAGATGGAAACACTCACACACACTTTACTCTGAAAGCCTCACAACAAACCTTGGCCCTAATCCAGAGGGATTAACCGTATTGCACTTGTGAGTTACTGACACTGTGACCTTCACAGAATAAAGAGGGAATGACTTTGCGACTGAGGAAAAAAAAAACCACATCAGATACGGATGCGGCGGGAAGAATATGTGACTCTAGGGAAGTCGCTCCATGATGAGGTCCCACGCCCCACCTTGCAGGGGCATCCTACTGCAGGATCATGTGCCGCCACCGCAAGAGCAGCACCTTTTTTTGGTGAAACAGCTGGTGACACTCCACATGCGTCTGCGTCTTCAGGGCGAGGGACTGGCAGCTGGTGAGTGGACAACGCCATGTGTTGGGAAAACCCACAACAGTCAGACGTGAAAAGGAATTGCTGGAATGGCAAATGGCTTCAAGTAGTCACGTACTGAATTGCAGTCTCTTTTCAACAACAAGAGTTCTTGTCATTTCACAGGCTGAGACCATCTAGCTGGACATGAACTAGTAAGAAAATTGAAATACTAAGACAGCAATCTCAGATCTACTCTTCCCCACCTCTGTTCTCCAGCGAACAGGGCGAGAGAAATAATGAATGAGCCTTACAAACACCTGGACCTGGATGGAACGTGCTTTGTTTTCCACTGCAGCACCGCCCATGTAGAGAGTGGTGTAATTATCCATCACTCAGAGTACACAGCAGGTTTCTGTACATCAAGTGGAACAAAATGTTTAATGGTCAGTTTGGCTTGGACCAGAGTTACAGTAAAGGCCCTGGCTGTGTGGACGAAACAGACAGGCTCTGTTTAATGCTGACTCGAGTTTTTGATTGATTTTTAAACACTGTGGCAGAACTAAATGTGGAATAAAATACCATAAATTTGTTGTCATTACTGAAAATATTAAAACAAAAATCTTTCAACAAGTAACTGCTGTAATATTTTCCATATGTTTTAGTGTAGTTTATGTAGTTTCTGTTTTCTCCACCTTTGACAGCTGACAAAAATCATTCCATATTTTACAAAGTTAGAAAATGTTATCTACTTGTAAAAGATAATGCTGACCTCTGTTCTCCAGCGAACAGGGCGAGAGAAATAATGAATGAGCCTTACAAACACCCGGGCCCTGTTTCAGAAAGGAGGGTTAACAAACTCGGAGTTAAAATCTAGACTCAGGGTTGATCTACTCTGAGCTGTCCAACTCAGAGTTTTCGGTTTCAGAACAGGTGATAAGAGTTAGGTCAATCAACTCGGAGTTGCTTTGACTCTGAGTTAAGCTCGCGCACGCGGAGGTAAAAAGCCCTCATGAATGGAACAAAGATAACGTGATTCACCATGACAACATGTGAAAACAAACCCTGCACGTCCATTTCTTCCGGGTGTAGTTGGATGTTCTTATGCACTGCTACACCGAATACGAACACATATTCAAAAAAAGAGCAGCACAGTCACTGCTCAGCTGCTGTAAAGGATCGTGAGGTGGTATGGCAGAAGATTGAATTAATAAAAAAATATATCGCGAGTGTTTAAAATGTTCAACACAACACAAACACACAAATATTTTATTTGTGTGTTTGTGAACACAGGTGCTGTCCAACAGGTACAAAACGTACTTAGGAGCAACAGAAGATGAAATATAAAAATATAGAACAAAACAGGTATAACTGAGATAAATGGTTGACTGTGCTGAAAACGGTAGCGTTCATATAAATATTCATGTTGAAATGATAAAACGTCTAATCGGGGTCTGATGATTTTCTCCTGACGGAGATTCCTGCGCAGTATTTGTGCTTCCATATCAATCGTGTCTTCCAAAAAAGCACACGCCATGTCTGCCACGGCTTTCTGTCCACACACAGGCTCAGACAAAGAGGACAAACTCAGGGTTAGTTGGAGAAAACCTGCCAGCGAGCAAGTTAGGTTTACAGAGTATGTTGCCACGGTAACTGACTCAGAGTCGAGCTGAACCGGCTTCGTGAAACCGAAAACCCAGAGTTTCCTCTGACTCTGAGTCAACTAACTCAGAGTTTTCACTAAACCTGCTTCCTGAAACAGGGCCCAGGACCTGGATGGAAGGTGCTTTGTTTTCCACTGCAGCACCGCCCATGTAGAGAGTGGTGTAATTATCCATCACTCAGAGTACACAGCAGGTTTCTGTACATTCAAGTGGAACAAAATGTTTAATGGTCAGTTTGGCTTGGACCAGAGTTACAGTAAAGGCCCTGGCTGCGTGGACGAAACAGACAGGCTCTGTTTAATGCTGACTCGAGTTTTTGATTGATTTTTAAACACTGTGGCAGAACTAAATGTGGAATAAAATACCATAAATTTGTTGTCATTACTGAAAATATTAAAACAAAAATCTTTCAACAAGTAACTGCTGTAATATTTTCCATATGTTTTAGTGTAGTTTATGTAGTTTCTGTTTTCTCCACCTTTGACAGCTGACAAAAATCATTCCATATTTTACAAAGTTAGAAAATGTTATCTACTTGTAAAAGATAATGCTGTCTGGGGTTTAACATACAAAGTCTTATCTGTATACCTCTTATCCGGTGTCCTTTAAACTCTTTCAAAATCCAGGCCTGTCCATAAAGGGTTAGGCTTAGGTATACTTTTACTGCTGCTTAGAATTATTTATATTATTTCATCTTGATCTGGATTTTATTTCCTGTGCTAATTGTTATATTGAAAAGCGATACAGTAGAGTACAACTAAATTGATTGATTGATTGATTAAAACTCCTCAGTTTAAGCATTGGTGTCTCACATATGAGTTGTCAGCTTGTAGGTGGTGAGTATTGCTTGCTCAAACTGCACAATCAACCCTGATATGTCTGCTGAGTGCTACTTGTTTAGTTTGTATTGATTATTAATCAGTCAGACTTCAGCTACGCGTTGCCACACAAACAGAAAAGACTTAATTGGTCAGACTCAAAACTGACCACCACACACTAAAGACGGTTCTTTCAGAAACGACAGAGAGTCGTTTACAGTTACGTATACAGTACATAGACAGTATGGTAGCTGGCTAAAACTAGACAGTTTAGATTAGAAAAGGGTGCAGCCAAAGTGCATGCAACGGAACCAGTCACCAGTGAAGTCACTTGCCAAATAAAACAATACACCCACATCACTAAAAATGGCATTTGGTGGAATCCAGACCCGATTGCAGTCCCAGTAGGGGTGAAATAATTCAAAATTGATTGTCCAAGGATAAAGAAAACACAGGCGCAACATACTGAATTGGAGCCATGGACTGATGTTTGTTTTGTCCGTCAAAGTCACAAATGGGCTGGGTCAAAAGACCCATGATGTGCGTCTGTGATCAGGGTCAGGGTTGAAGAGATCACTGAGGATGTGATTTGACGTGATGTGAAGACACGAGGATGAACTCTTACCACCTCGCAAACATTCTGTGTTTTGTGAGGTCACAGCAACCTTGATGTCTGACTAAAATCTAATAAGTTAGTCACTGAGTCTAAACAAAGGCACGAAATGTGAAATATCTGTTGCCGTTGTTTTTGACATAATGCATTCACACGGTGTGGTCACATTACCGTTAACCTTTGACCTGTGACCACCATGATCTATTCGGTGTGTCATACATAGCCAATATATAAACAAGTTCTTAAAAAACACAACCATACAAGAGGCTGGGTTTCTTTCAATGGACACAGTCCATCTCTATATTAGGCACAGGGAAAGAGGGCAGATAAAGCTGTCCCTCTGTCTTATCAATACATTATCTGTCCATTAGTCTAGTCTGTCAGTCACCCAGCATAAAGTGAATGGTTAACCTTATCACTGTCTCTCAGCAGAGCTAAACATAGGCTACTGTTTCAAAACACTGTTTCACCACTCTGGAGTGTGCGCTATAGGAACACTTCAATAACTAATTCAGACTCTTTTTCCCCCTGTCCCTCTCTGCACACGCTCGGCCAACAGGTCACGTGTCGTCCACACAAACAGTATGTTCTGACATTTTCAGAGATTCTACAGCTGTCTGGGGCATTTGAAATGATGTGCTTCTAAGCCTTAAATAGAGGCCTCGCAAACCCCTCAGTCAGACCTTACTCATGTGGCTGCCGCTCTCTTGCACTTGTGCCTGTTTGCTGAAAGAAGCGGGCTGCCGTGGTCTTGGGCTGGGCTCGGGCCGGCCCTTATGTGGGCTCCTCAGAGCAATCGGCATGTCACGTGGCTTTTGTGGATTATGCTGCATGTACGTCCGTAAAAGCCTGAGCGTGTAAGTTGTGCATGTGGTGGAAGGGATGGAGGTAAACAAAAATAACTGGAGGCAGTAAAACTGGTTTGTCTCTGTTTGGGGCCAAAGGCGTGTTTGGCACCAGTTTGGCCTCGGGGCACAGAGCTTATATAATCTGTAATTGGGCTAACAGTGTTAAGCACAGGGGTGCAGCCAGAATGCATAAACGCCTCTCCACAACATGGAGGAATCACAGCGCAGGCCTGGTGATCCTGTCAAAGCTGTAACAAAGGAGATTTTGCTACTTTTAATGGGCTTTTTGAAATCTGTAATTCTACTATTATAGAAAAAGGATAATATTTCATCTATATTAAATTTAAAGAAACAACCCATGTAAGTCAATATTTAAAAGGGTACTTCAGCAGCCTAGTATCGCATGTCCGTTAAGCTGAGAGACTTGTAAGATATCCTGTCCCTGTTACTGGTCACGTTCCAAGAACCACAATTCCCACAATAACTTCTCTCCGTGGCGTTGATCATTGGAACCTTGCCACCTAGTAAACAGCTACACATATGACGCTCCGCCAACCCGGTTTTTAATGCAAACTAATACATTTTAAAATCTCAAAATGATGCCATGATCCCTCAAAATGTAGATTTCTCACAGCCAAAGAGGTCATAAACCACAGACTGATCTTCATGCGTAAAATAGTGAAGTGTCCCTTTAACTATGATGAAGAAATAATTCAAATTTTTCAGATTGTGGTGGGCTTTTTCTGTCTCGGTTGATTTACCTAGTTTAGTAAAGAATTTACTTGCTTTGATTCCCCAGAGGAAAAAACCTCACCCGTCTTCCTCGAACTCTTCCCTCTGTCTATTCCTGTCCTTCCCCATGGGCTTTGGATGCTTGATCTGCTCTGAAGAAACAGCGCAGATCTGAACCAAGCACCATCTCAGAAACAAGTTGAAAGCCAAACTGGTGGCCTGGATATGTCCACTTCAGTCTCTGCGGGATTTCTCCCACTCCTCAGAAACGTTCAATCACGCTGCCTCAGAGAAACAGCCTGTCAGGGGCATCCCTCCCCTCACTTATCATTCACTTTTGCTTCATATATTTCCCACCTTGGAACGACTCATGTCTTGTTATGGAAGTTTTTAATGGTTTAACTTTTTGGATCATACATTCTATTTTTAATCCTCGTATAAATGTTTTATGCTACAGAATGGGAATAGTACACCATCTTAATCACATGTATTTGGTGAGCCGAGGAATCTCGCTAGCAGCGGCTCTCCAGTTTCAGTCTTACCTCCTCTTTGTCTTCATTGTGCTCTGTAATATATTTGACCTCCTCTCCTCTCAGCAGGTCTGAGTCTGATTGTGCGCCGCAGCTGAACTGGCAATAAACCTGCAACCACAGCAAACTGGAGGTGAACGGTAATGAACTCACGTCCTCTGTGAAACACATCACGAGAGCGGCAGTGGGAAGACTCCACTGTAACTCTATGCTATAATTACCGAGGCTTGATTATGATGAAATAAATATTTACAGTTTAGAAAAAACAACAAAAAGATTATTGTACTTTCCATTACTACCCCAATTTTAAATATTTGCTGAGGTGGGTTATCTGGCCACGACTATAAGCGATAGGATTTGCTCAACGTACAGTTTTTCTTTCCCTGAAATCTCCAGCTGGCCGTTAAGACTGGGTTCTTTCTAAAACAACGAAGTCAGAGATAAGGGGGAATGCTGATGGCTGCTAATCAGCCGGGACCCAGACGTGGGAAATATCAGAGAGTCTGTTCCTGAAGCGGGACCTGCACTTTGTCACCAGGCAAACAGAGCAGACAGCACTGATGTGTGAAAGAGATGAACTCAGTCACTCCCAAGACGCCTGAGTGGAAAGAGACACACACCGCAGGGAAGACCTGATAATGTCCAGTCAATGAGTCTTTTAATTAGTCATCATAAGTGAATGTAATGACTACATGCTGCTGTGAGAAATCCACAGGCTGCTTCTGCTGTCTCCCTCAATAGGCCCAATTTGTCATAAAGCCAGCAACCCTTCTCAGGAGAAAGCCGATCCGCCCGAGCCACGTTTCAGCGTAGGACAAATTCCTACCAGTCACTCACAATGAAAGAGCACATTGTGATTCAACCAGACACTGCCTACTCCTCCTGTGGAACAGGAGAAAAGGGGAAACAGGAGCCAGCTCATGTGCTCCTGTGGACTGCACAGCCACTGGCCCACAGACCTTACTACCCAGTCTGGACCGACCGTGAGACCCACATGCAGGGCAAAGAGGAAGAAACGCTGCCTTCAGTGAAGCTTTCAATTTACAATTAAGCTTTGGAGATTTTAAAGGCCATGATTGATCAGGGCCGAACACCATATAATCCAACTCTAATCCAGTGTTTAGAGTGCTAACATTACCTGTGGTCACTGAAAACAGCAAAATACATAAACTCTAATGGTAATATAGATAGATAGATAGATAGATAGATAGATAGATAGATAGATAGATAGATAGATAGATAGATAGATAGATAGATAGATAGATGGGCAGTGTGCCCTTGAGTCAGATGCTTAAAAGTTATCTGACAAGTGGTTTGCATGATAATTTTTTTTTTTTTGCTTTAAGTTTAAAACATAAAGTTGACATAGATTTGGTACAAAAAAAGAAATGTCATTTGTTTTCTGTAGCGTTTTGCTAACAGGATAAAAACAGGAAGTTAGCTAAATATTTATCGCTACAGGCTATGCGCATACATTTCTAACATGCTAATTATTCTCGAAACAGTCTCGAAGACTCGGGGACACAGTTACAACAAACGTGTTATGTTAGAGAAAACACGTTTAAACATTATTTGAAAAGAAAGAGGATCAAATAAT
Source organism: Trinectes maculatus (assembly GCA_016785345.1). Classification (NCBI taxonomy): domain Eukaryota; kingdom Metazoa; phylum Chordata; class Actinopteri; order Pleuronectiformes; family Achiridae; genus Trinectes; species Trinectes maculatus. The sequence goes on from JAFBJQ010041266.1 coordinate 241,501, forward strand.
CAATTACATATGAAGTTGTTGGGGTTTTTGTTTTTTTCTGTCATCTTACCGTTAGCCGCTAACATTTCCCACAACACTTGAAGCAACCGTCAGGAGGCGTGATGGGTGTAGGCGGGGCTATGCTAACGAGTTAGCCGTGGAGTGGATAGGCGCTTGCAGGCTGTGGGAGCAGAGCGGGACACTCTCCGCTGGAAACAGGAGCCGGAGGACGTAGACTGTCTGGACAAACACCAACACATCACTTTCACTCGACCCCCGACATCACAACATGGCTTCAAAGTGTCCCAAGTGCGATAAGACGGTGTATTTCGGTAAGTGTTGTCCGCTTTATCTTGTCCTGCGCGGTGAAATTACTTTCGGCTCATGATGATAACACGGCTCGTTAGCTTAAACGAACTCCTGACCCGAGGTCGATATGTTTTTGTGGGCAACTTCTGTCAACGTTTTATTCAAGTTTTTAGTCTTGAAATCCGAAATATAACCAATATTGCTTCGTAGTGCACATACAGCAGTTCATGTTCATTCAGTGAAATGCATATATATTTGAAAAAAGGTGAAATTATGTCGCGCTGAGATAAAGAAAACAAACGATTTAAAAGTTGGCACTTTTTGAATGAGGTTCTGAATGTGCACGTGCAGTGACGCTCCTGCAAACAATAGTAGTTTAAAACAGTAGGATATATTTAAAGTATTTTTGTGGTCTGTGATTGACAGTTGCCTGACAATGGATCAATATGGCTCAATATTCCCTCTGGCTTTATGTCCGGAGTTAGAAAAAAATGCACATTGTTTCTACAATTCCCAAATTAGTTTCTTCCATGAGCGAATTTCCCAGTATTCCTAAGATTAGTGACAGTATTTTTGGGAAAAGAGTCGCTGGAAACGTAAATGATTTACAGAGCCAAACTGGAGCTGAGGCAAAGGAATCAATATAAACAAAAGGATTTTAAACATACGTTCAAATAATTTTACATGTTCTAAAACCTATAAACCAATTTTATCAAACAGGAGGAAAACATGGCTTTTTTTTGCACAAACCCCACTGAATCAATATATGATTTCTCTTATTTTGACAGTGATCTGTGCCATTTTTAATTTGTCATGTTGGCTCAAAATCCAGTTTACCCTGGCAGTTGGATTTGGATGGCTGCTGATGCCATATGCTGAGATTGCCCACTCACAGAGGAGCACAGCAACACATCCTGCTGCGTCAGTGGGATGAAAAACCTGTAAACGCGCATCTTTTGCATCCGCGTGCACAACGGTTGGGAAAACAAAACAGCCACTTCGGCTAAGAGTTTTAACTCGCACCTACAGTCACGGCGAGCAACACGGGATTCCACATCTCCTGTAACAGATGTTTACAGCAAAAGAAGTGTCCACAGACAAGCACGGGATTAGAGGAGATTAGTGAAGCTTAGATTGTGATAATAAACAAAAATTTACAGTGGTGCCTTTTAATTCTGCACCGGGTTCAGTTGATTTTACAGGAACGCGACGTGCTACCATCAAACCCTGAGTGATGCCGTGTTTACTTTTCACCACATGCTGATACCAAGACGAAATCCGTTCCTTGGTGCTGATCATCTTCTTCTTCTCTTCACGGCGCATATTGAAAGCTGTCACGGGGGTCAAAATCAATTATGTGAGTGAGTCAGAAGTCCTCTTACATAACGGGAGTGGCAGTCAACATCACAGCTGCTGCTCATCCCATGGGTCCCTGGAGATGCTGGCTTTGAATTATACATGTGCAAATGAGAATAATTTTTCCTCCGATGCTGATTTTACACATGTCTGACTATTCATGTGTGCTCTGTGCTGAGCTAATTCACTGCACAGGGTGAGTCAGAGCCTCAATGTGAAATATGTTGTTTTTTCTGTAACGTACTGAGGTCCAGCCTAGTGGAGTTATTTTTGGTTGGGGTGTGTCCTCTTGGGTGGAAAACGTTGGAGCTGAGTTGCCTGTTGCCTGAGGATGGAGGAGGATGATGTTCAGCCACTGCGGGAAGGCGGCATGGGGGAATTGGACGCCTACGTCAAGCCTGGGAGGATGGAGAAAGCGGAGGCATGTGTTCATGATGATGCTAAAGTTTCAGTTGTTGCAAAGAAGGGAGGGAAATATATGACAAAGCATGGGTGAGGTCAGGGAGGAGGAAAATTCCGACTGTGTTGTGGCCCACAGTCTGAAGCACTGACATGATGTTAGTGATGAATTTCAGAGATGAGCTCAGCAGCTCCACCTACATGCGTCCCTCTTTGACTTTTCAGCAGTTAAAGTGAGAAAACAGGCTTGAATACATTACTGATCTACACCAGAACATGTGTTATTGATAAAGAAAATTGTCTATTTCATGTCCTGTTTTCTTCTCATATTTCCTCTGTGATAGCGGTTTGTGGTCTGCTATATGGAGCAGAGATTGGCCCACCCTGCAGTTACCCACCTGGTCCTCCAGCTGGTGTTGCCCAATATTGGATTTTTGCAGTTAAGGCGTTGAACACTTGTCTTTTCCCTCTTTGACTTACGTAAACCAAAAAAAAAAGCGTCATGAAATGGCGGCGGTGAGCCACAGTCTGGGGTGGAAAGTCTTTTGATTTCATTACTTTCCATCCCGTCCTTTATGGCGCAGCTGTTTTTATGGTGGTGACGGCTCAATTTCATTGCCACCAAAGGCAAATGTTGACTGCTGGTTCTGTGTGACTTTGAAGTTCCTCAAGTGTCGCAGAGTTATTTGCAGAAACTCTGCGCGGTATTGTGAGCATCTTAATTATAGGTTTGGATTCAAATTCCCAGCATCCGCGCTGACCGCTCATCTGCTAGCTGCTGCGGTGCGCCGATCCCTGTAATACACTGAGAACTATTGGCTGACATGTGACCGTGGCCAGCGGAGGTACATCGATAGCGCGTGGGTTCATGCGAAATGCACAACACAGCATGACGCGCGAAATCTCTTAATTTCAGACCCAGATTCAGTGGAGCCATCCATATGAGATAAATGAGAACGTCATGTGAAGTAGTGATGCTCCTTCCTCTTAACATAGTGTTGCCTTGAATTCCTGAAGTCCTCTTTTTTTTGTGCGACCGAGGACTGGAGGGAATTGGACTGAGTCTGAGATGTCTCGAAGCAGAGACCCTCCAAGTGCCTCATGCATTATAATGAGAAACAACATCTCCATTCACACAAGGCTCTTTCTGTCTCCTGTGCACGTTTGTTGCTGGAGCGACCTCGCATCTTGACGATAGAGAGCCCTACGCTGTTTCCCACAAACCTCCTTTTTTATCCCAGTTTTACACCAACCATCCACACAATGCCTTTTTTTTTTCTTTCCCCATGTCTCTGCCAGTGGTAGTGTACCCTGTTTTCCACTTGGCTGCCCACCGGGCTGTGTGAATGCGCCTTGTCAGTTATGTAACATCTTTTCTGGAGTCTTTGCCTCCTGTTCGGTTTCATTGCATAACCTGCCAGCTACTGTGCAGTAGTCAGTCAAAGACGGTCCTTCTTCTCTGCCTTTCTGCTGCACAAATACGATCCCCTATTGGGAGATGGTATTAAGCTCGGTGCTGAGAGTCAGGCTGCCCCCTTTCCAACACAGGTGAAACCATTTCACCTTCCAGCAGTATCACCTGTTACATAACAGCACAGAACAAAGCTTGTTGTGTGTAGGTCATCCCAGTGATTTCTTTTTTTAATCCAAAAATCATAAGCAACCTAACGTGGTCAATCAGAGGTGGTCTTGTTTGTCCTTACAGCACACTATTTAAAGTGTCTGTTTCAGTCTTCCTCCTCTTAATTAAAACAATGTGATGGTGTATGGTTTGTTTGGGTTAGCTGGAGGCACTCGTTGCTGTTGTGATGTTTTTCTGAAACAGAGAGAGTTGTTAACACAGGTCATTCATCAGATCAACAGGACTGTAATCTGAATAACGATGTGCTAACATCGTCAACTTTCCAGTTCCCGTTCCTCAACAGTGTGGAACCGAACTACTCCAGTTCACCACACTTTATTAACTTTATTAGGCAACTTTATAAGACTCAGCTGATTTTATTCAAAGGAGAAAAACACGCAGCTACATTTTATGCCTCTGTCACATGATGTCTTCAAGGACTGATTATCCATTTTCCATCGGCTGGATCTGAAGGTGCAACACTGCTGCTAACAAGCCTGATTTCTCTTTTGAAGACATGGACCCCTACTCTGTTAGAAAGTCTTTTTGCTGTCCCTGTAGCTGGGACACCGTGTCCTGGAGGAAGGAGCCTGAGGGGCTAAGGGTTGGCGAAGGAGTCACCAAAGCAGGGAGTTTGCCTGCGGCTCCTCTGGCCGTCGCAGACAGGATGCCAGTTAACTGCAGCCCATTTACGTCAGCCAGTGGGATTCACAAGGTCGGCCTCTTTTATTCGCAGAGGGAGGGGTGGAGAAAGGGGGGAGAGCCTGGGGAGGAAACCTCGCCTTGGCCGAGGCGACAGATGACCTCCAGAGCGAAGTTTTGCCCTAGCGTTGCATCAGCCACAGGGAGAGACGGATCCAAATGCATTTTGTTTCCCAGCGGCTCTTGAGCATCAGTCTCCAGCCTGCGCAGTCAGTGAGCGCCACAGGAAGCAGCGTGCACACATTAACCCCGAACAAATCGATTCTAATGTTCACACCACTGATGGGCTCAACCCAGTTTTAACGCAGGGCGAGCAGAGGGTGAGCATTTAAAACTCCACAACTTCCTGTTCACATTATGGATGAGCAAGCACACGTCACGGACACGTCACTGTGCAGTTCTACTCTGGACTTTGCAGAAATTGACCCCAAAATTAAAAAAAAAAATCTGTAAGTTAAATATTTGATGAATAAGTTTGTCGAATGCACAGCGTCTACCTCCAGTCAAAGTCTTACTTCCCCGGAGGTTGAATGCCTCTGTGTGTCCGACTCAATGGCCATTGTCTTTAAGTCAAGGAAAAGGTCACCAAATCCTGAGGGTGATTGTGCTCCAAAGAGCCAAATAGTAAGAGGATGCAGACAAGGAAACACAGAGTGCCTGTTTTTTCCTCTAAACACCTCTCCCATGATCGACCCCCTCTTTGCCTGTGGGTCCATCGTTGCTAGGTCAGGTGCGTGGTGTTTATTAGGACGTGCAGTTATCACACTGCTGTGACAAAAGCCAAAAACACTAAACCCCTGCGTGGCCTCAGCTGTCGTTTTTGGATGGAGGGGATGAGAAGGGTAGAAGGGTGGAAGAGGCAGCGCACACGTGTGTGCTTGTGTGTCTTTTGGACGAGCTTATAGTGGGAAACACAGATGGTTCCATGTGACCAGAGGGCACAATCTGTTTAAATACACTGTGTTATCAGCCTCCTCTGACTGATTTATAATATAGATATTTATAATATATGAATAACCTTTACATGAACACTTACTTTTCCTTTTGAAGCTGTTGTCATCCCCGCGATAAGCTAAGCTAAGCTAAGCTAAGCTTAGATAAGATAAGATAAGATAAGATAAGATAAGATAAGATAAGATAAGATAAGATAAGATAAGATAAAATAAGCTAAGCTAAGCTAAGCTAAGCTAAGCTAAGATAAGATAAGATAAGATAGTTGCAACCCAAATTATTGTGCGATAAGAGAGAGCTCCCGTGCTTGTGTCTGATATGATTTAGGAAGAAGTTCCTCCTGACCCCGGGGTGAATCACCTCTGGTGTTTGGGTCCCGCCGTCCTGTCACTGGTGACAAATAAGCAGCCGTAATTAAGTCATTTGGAGAAATGGGCTGATAATGTTCTCCCTCTGAAGACCCCTTGTTAAATGTCTGTCACTTAATGCTCTGCCCAATTACGTTGTGTTTGTGGTCCATTTGCCACAGGCCTTTTCCCCTTATAGGCCGAGGGGCGCTCTGTCTGAGGGTAATTGCTTTCTGTATTTATAATCCAAAGTGCAACTGCATCATCTAACGAAACAAAGTAAACTGAATCATAACTGAAGCTCTGAAAGATTCTCACGCTGACGTGCTCAGTGGCAAAACCACTAAAACAGTCACGTCTATTTACTTTTGCCCTCTGGAGTTTTGATTTAGGTTCATTTACATCAGTGAAACCAAGCGATAGCGTGCGCTGGAACCAGATCGATGAGAAGGAGTCATGTTGTCAATGGGTGTCAGAGGAGTCAACCCCGCTATAAATGGCTTAAACCAGGAATTCACAAATCTGTTTAGTAGCATCACAGTAAATCACAGGGGGAGTCCTTTATCGCGTGCTGTTAGGCTAACGAGTTGCAGGCTGTCATGTGGGGAAAGGGCTCGGCTAAAAGGATTTGGCACATCCTCATGGATGTTGACAATGTAAATGTGAATTTCCGCAGCTACGTCGCCGTGAAGAGGAGTTCTTTTGTTTACCCTAATTACCTTATTTACTTTCACCTAGTTGCGATAATGAAGTAGAGGAATATGTGACAGCAGTTCCTTTGCTTCACGGGTGCCTACGTGTGCACTATTTTGGGATACAGTTAATAGTCTGTTACTCCAGTGGTGCAGGCTTTGCATTATTTATTAATTTGTTGTTGTTGTTATTTTTAGATTTCCTCCCTTTTTGTAACTATGTAAAATATCAACCCAAATGCATATTTTTTCTGGATTTAGCTGCTGGCGTTACATGAAGGATAATGAGTAGAGAGGTGGGATGAGCGCTGGGGATATAAACATCTGGGCCAGATGCAGATCCCATCCACCTCCCCCACTCTATAACTCCCACAACACATAATAGAGACAGACAAGCCTCCCTCCCCTTTACAATAACAACTGCCCTTTAAAACAGCAAGCTGTTAAACCACTGACTTTGTTACTACACACACAGACAGAGGAATGAGGACATACTGGAGGGCTCTGACGTCTCTCTTCATTCATACCCTGACTTATCCGACCTGTCTGGAGGTGTGTCTGCGTTCTTTTCGTATTCACACACTGTCAGGGCTCCTGTCGTCCAGCTAGCAGACACTGGAGGTAAATCACTCACACACACACTGGTTCTTTTCATTCTGTCTTTAAACGTCGTCCGACATTTGAGCGCATAAACACACTCATTGTTTGCATATTAAAATGAGGTTTGAGTTGTTTGCACCAAAGTGTCGGTCCTCTCTCTGTCTCCCCCACATTTTGGCAGCAGTAACCGCACAACATGACACAGTATCTTTAAGCGTGATTTAACGCTGCCACTAAAGTCTTCCGGCCTCGTCAGCGTTTCTCTGCTCTTAAGTGATGATGGGCAGCTCCCGCGCGTCACCCTTCACCCCGCACCTTTTAATCAGCCATTCTCCAGGGTCTTGTTTTCAGCCATTTGTCTTCATGTTGTAATTGACAGGAAGAACTGACAGTGTAAGTATTTGGAGAGTAAACATGTCTCTGCAGGGAGCCGTGTTTCATTTTCTTTCTCCAACGTTTATAGGGTTATAAGGTCTAATGACAAAATAACAAAGAGGTATATTATTCTGTAGTAACCGTGCCGTTCAGTGGCCGACCCTCAAGTTCCTGACTTGACATTTTATTTGCTTCCTGCCTTGACACTGATAGGGGAATGTGATATTACTTCATGGTCCTTCATGCAGGCAAAGAGGGGAAGAACAGGAGGAAGCAATTGTCTGTAGGTCTGCCTACATGCTGTATGTGTTTGCTTACATTTGTGTGTAAGGTATGTAGGAAACCAAACGCCGGTATCCGGCTATTTGTGCCATTCCGTGATAAGAGAAGGTGCTTCCTCTGCTGTTTCCATGACTCCTTTAGGGGCCATTGTGTGGAAGCAGCAGGGATTTATTATTGGAAAGTGTATATAATTAGGGTCCTTTTCTTGTCTGGAGGGTTGGGTGGTGTGGTTGACTGGAGGAAATGGAGTGGAGTGGGGGGCAGAGTGTACTGTAAACTGGGGGATGGGTGTGTGTTTGTTTGGAGGGGTAACACAAAGGATCTGGGTTAGATGTGGGCACCCCCTGCTGCTCCAGCTGGATGGGGACTCACGCCACTGTCTGTCCCTCCTGCGATGACATCATTACAGCATCCCGTGTGATGCACAGACGCTCCCAGTGTCCCCACCCTGCAGAAAACAGTCCCTCGAGATACAGTACACACACACACACACACAGGCCCATCATTATTGTGCAGAGTGAAGCAGTGAGGTGATGTCATGCCACTCTGTGATGAGGGATTAAACGGCACATTATTGCACATACAAAGCCCAACACAGCCGACGGAGGAGGCGAAAGCTGTCGTTGAGAGTGACGTAAATGTGAATGTGTGTGCTCACCCATCGTCCCTCTGTCTCTGTCTTTTGTCTCACAGCTGAAAAGGTGTCGTCGCTGGGCAAAGACTGGCACAAGTTGTGTCTCAAGTGCGACCGCTGCAACAAGCTCCTCAACGCTGGCGGCCACGCTGAGGTCAGTGCCACACCACGAGGAACGGAGCGGAGCCGTCCTTTGCACTTAAAACCTTCCATCTATCTGATCATAACATAAGCCATATCACATGGTAAAAATGCCAGGAACCACTGGCGAGTAATTGAACCACAGTGTCTGCTCTATGTGTCAGAATTTATCAGACGTCTGAAGGTGCCTGCCTCTCGTTTAAAACCACATTTGCTTGGAGCTAAACACAATGCTTTTTCTTTTTTAAACTGAAGAACAGTCTGACTATTCATAATGTAATTAAATTAAGGGGGGGGATCATAAAATGTGGCTTTAGACTTCTGCACTAGGCTGAAGAGTTATGAGCTCATCCCAGCCTGTGAAGCTGTGTGCACGCAGAGCAGCATCTAACCCGCCGACAAAGCGTCACTATCATTGCCTGAGGTTGCAGGTCACTTGTCACTGAGGCCATTCATGCTAACATGACATGCGCTCAGTCAGTGGTGCTAAAAATGTCCAGCTAGTGAAAAACACAAACAGTTGAAGTGAAACATTTCAAATGTTCCATTGTGTGTAGAAACAAGAGTATTGATTACATAATATATTGTAGTTGTAAGGTGTTTACATCCATATTATCCTCATTGCTCAGTTCACGTCTGGTCTGGTAGCATCTGTCGGTACGTTTTATCCATGCGGAAATTTACAGGGTGAGTTGCTTCCATATCCAGTTTCCTGTCTGCGTTACATAATCAGACTGCAGAATCACGTCTCAACATCCCCCAACAGAGCGCTCCTCACTATCTGCCTCCGTCACCCTGGGAATTTTATTATCGTTTTATTTTGTCTTTCATGACATGATGATTTAATTCTCTCTCTCTCTCTCTCTCTCTCTCTCTCTCTCTCTCTGTCTCTGCTCAGACGCTTCCTCCTGCAAGGAGGTTGTGATCTGTGCTTCTTGTGCTTCTTCGTACACTAAAGCAATTTCCCTGCACATCCCAGAGGATGTTGCTCCTACTGTTTAATCTCTGCACGATTACAGTAATGCAGTGACACAATCTCTGTGAGGCCTGCACTCTCTCTCTCTCTCTGCATCCTCTTTCCCAGCTCCATCCTCTCCCTGTATCTATGGACAGCATCCAAATCCCGCTCTGGGCTACAGCACCGCACTCACAAGTGATTCTGTTGGACACAGAGTGAGGCTGAGTGACATAATATAAACAATGGAAGGAGTGTAGTCGGTTAGGAAAGAATAGAGAGAAGAGTAGATGGAGAAGACAGATTTCAGAGTCGGGATGTGGGAAGTTAAACGCCGGGAAGAGAGTGGGCTGCGCTGCAAGCAATGGATAATCCGTTTTTAGTGTCCCTCCACCTCCTGATGTTTCACAGCCAGAGTAACAGAGATACTGTACAACAGCCACTCAGTCCACTGAACAATGGCGCTCTGTGTGTCCTCTCCTGAGAAAGACATCATGTCTGAGTCATGGCCTGGCATCTGCAGCCAGAGCCTCTCAGATCTCACTTGAGTTCATCAGGATTACTCGACTACTTTAACAGTAGCTGGTCCCCTTATGGTTTCTGTATTATTAAAGGTGAGGGGACGATCTTTTTGACATCTGCACTGTCGTCTGAGGAGGAGACGCAGAAGTGTCTCCTTGTTTTCCTTTCCCACCCAGGATCTGGCATCCTGCCCACTGCATTTTCTTGGTTCCTCTCATGTATGGGCATTGAGCATTACAGCCTTATGAGGTCTGGTCACATGCTTCTGTAATGACCGCCACTTTCCCAGCATGCACCGGCGACGGGCCATCATGTCTTTTTCTCATCCTATTCAAGAAGCTCGTAGGAAGCACTGAGGTGTGGTGATGACTTCATCAGCACAGACCTGTTTCTTAGATGCAGCTGTTGTCAGTATGTGTGTTGGAGTAACCTGTGACGATGACATCATCATCATCATCAAAATACTTACTGTTTTTGGACGTGTTTTCAATCCATCTGCTCTTTTTTTCAAACCAAAGAGATCAACACCAAAACATATGATTTCATAAAATGTATGAACTATGACTCGTCATGGACGCTTTGTTGTTGTTGTTTTTTTATCTTTTTGTGATTGTATGATTCTGTGTCTCCCACAGCACGATGGAAGACCCTACTGCCACAAACCATGTTATGCTGCCCTCTTTGGGCCAAAAGGTGAAGAACATGTTTTTTAAATTCAACAAATACCTCAGATCAGTATAGAAATAAATAACAATAGGGCACTAATCAGGTATTTCTGTATTTATGTGTCATTGACAGTTTACAACAATATACGTTTTTGATCTCTTACAAATTTTAAGTTGTTGCTGAGAGACTTTTCACACGTGTAGGTTTTATTCCCCTAATTGCATTAATTACCTTTTACCTTTTAATCACCATCCTTTGTAGGTGTGAACATTGGTGGGGCAGGTTCTTATGTGTATGATGCTCCAGCCAACAACAACGCTACTGGTGTGGATTCTGTCCCCAAAGCTGTGGAGAAGCGGGTGTACGCACCAAAGGCACCATCCAAAGGTATTTATACTGTGTTGATGTGAAAAAAAGATGCTCAGTCAGGGCTTTTCTCCATCAAGATTTAGGTGTTTTAATGGAGAAATGCCCTGATTGAGCAGCTTTTTTTCCAAGACCTGATGATGACCATTATACGCAAAGTATATTTTCACGACACACAAACAAACCCACAAAAATGTAGTTCAGATTATTCCGTTTTTTTCCAGTTAGACTCTGCTGTGCAATTTGCAGTTAGTGTCCTTTTCCCACCCATTAGTTGTTGAAGTGAACTCGTTTTTACTTTTCGGCGCCACCTGCAGGTGACAGCACCTCACTACAAGTACGCAATCATCCATCTTCTGCTGTGTGGGGAAGCGAGACAAGTGTTTTTAACATGGCAACAACAATTTTCTTTCCCCTTTTTTAAAAGCTTGTTTGGTTCCAGTCTGAGTTTAGTTCTATTCCTCCATATTAGTTGCCTGTCTGTAACATGTCTGTGATGTGTCAACAGCTGGAAGCATCACCACTTTTTCCGGAGAGGCCAACCTGTGTCCCCGATGCAACAAGAAGGTGTATTTTGGTAAGTGAGTGTGAGGAATGAAGGTCGCAGGAAAAGGTGGGAACCTGCAGAGGATTTGCCATTGGGGTCTCACGTGTGTTTGCGTATTTGTGTATTTGTGTGTGTGTGTAGCTGAGAAGGTGACGTCTCTGGGCAAAGACTGGCATCGACCCTGTTTGCGCTGTGAGAGGTGCGGCAAGACCCTGTCTGCTGGCAGCCACGCAGAGGTGAGAGACTCATCTAGAAAGAAAACACAAAGGACAGAAGGAAGAAAGGAAATAAAGAATAAGAAACATAAAATACACAATACAATAATAAAACAGTGACCATAAACAATAGCTTGATAAAATTTGAATACTCTTTGAATTCTTAAAATAAAATCATACATGAGGATAATGTGGAAAAATTGAACATATTTAATTGTGACCATGACCATGTACAATAAAGATGTCTTGACCTTGTCCTATGTGACATAAGATGAATGCTGAATGTAATTCTGTTGTTCACTCCAGCATGACGGACAGCCCTACTGCCACAAACCATGCTACGCTGCTCTCTTCGGCCCAAAAGGTAACCGCTAGGGGGTGCTGTCAACCCACCTATTATCAGCCACACTCTGATCCAAGCTGCACACACTGCACAAAATAAGCACTGCCCGACTCATTCACTGTAACATTGTCTGCAGCCTGTTGAGCTTTTGAGGATGAACCCTGCAGGAGGCGCTCTGCAGCTGCTCGTGCTCATGTTGTTCCTCCTCTTCCCTCATTTCTCTCCTACCTGACGTCCTCTGCTGTGTCCCTGTGGTTTTCCAGGTGTCAACACTGGTGGTGTGGGCAGCTACATCTATGACAAGGAGACCAGTGAAGTGACCCAGCCTTGAACCTTTGTCCCCCGCAGCTTCATCCCTCTACTCAACACAACACTGACCATCGCCCACAGTATTATCACTCATCTTCCCCAACCTCCCTCGTATGCGTTTATACCCGAGACGACCAGCCCTCTCTTCCACATCCTTCTCCCCCATACACTGGCCTGCTCCCAGCATTCCCACAGCAGATGATTCGCTGATTGCAAACGCTGCCTAGACGTGTAAAATATGTTTTATTTAGGAAGTCCTCTGCACGGCCACGGTCGGCAATTCCCACAACTGAACTCACTATTTTCTAAAAGAAAGTCAAAACATGTTTTCCCCCGTTTGACACATTTATAGACTTGAAACACCACCACTGTAAAACGAACCAGTCAGGAGGAGCAACTTGCCAAAAGAAAATGTGAGGTTTAGATAAAACGTCTGGACATATTGTTTAGGAGCGAGAAGCAGATCTTTGAGACTGTTACATGATTTTCAACACATCCAAGAGGTTGTAGAGTGAGATTTAGTATTTTGACCATAATAATAACCAGTTTTATGGCAGAAATCTGAATCATAGAACACGTTTAGCTTAATAAATAAAGCAAATATTTTGCCCCGTTGTTTTATATAATACTACTTGTAACGTGGGGCGGCCTGCTGACAAAGTTTTGAGCTGCATTTTGACGGAGAACATGTATTTATTGCTTTAAGTCAAGTCCTTCAAAATTTCATTGGCCGCTGTACTACCACCCTCTATAGAGCTGATCCTGACAGAGGTAACGTGAGGTCATGTAAGCTGTATAAATCTCTACGGTCAAGATTGTTAATGTTATTTTCAAAAAACAATAACCCTGCTGTTATGAAGTATTATATACCGTATATATATTTTTTGCTATTAGCAGAAACAGTAGCTTAGCTTCTAGTAATGGAGACAAGACACTGCAGACAAGTCATTCTGTTAGAATGTGCATTACTCTAGTATTATTGTACGCCTGTTACTGTGCCGGTGTATGACCTGTTGTACATGGTAGAGCTTTGTAGACGCCGCAGGGCTCACTGTTTGTAGAACTGCACTTCAGCCCTGCTGCAGTTTGTCTGTATTTTAATCCCTCAAATGAACATCTCAGAAACTCCTCATCATCCATGTTCCCACAGTTATTGTTTTACAGATTACAGACTCCTCTGTTTATTAATGGCAATAAACAAACATGGTGCGAGCGTCTGGTTTTGTTTGTTTGATTGTCATCTTTTTGCGCTTTTCGTTTGTAAACAGTTCATAGTCTGCATCAACATGGCTGCTACCAAGATAATGCATTTTCCGTTGCATATGCAGTGGCTCCGTCTTCACTCTCACTCTCTGACCTGTTTATATATATTTATATTACGAGCTGCTAAAAATAGCAAACCTCTTACAAGCAGCCATGTTTTCGTGACTGGGAGGCCACCAGCGAAATGGGAAATGACAACAGCACACAAGTTAGTTAAATGTCATGACAAAATGAGTTTCCCTGAATGTATCTCTAAGTTAAATAAAATAAACTCCTTCATCTCAGCTTGGTGTTTAACTGCATGAACTCTACCACAGTGGTTGAGAAGTATTACACAAACATTCAGCAAGTGACAACTCATTTGTATGCATATGTACTGCGTAGGTGTGTGCAGCTATTAGGGCATCACCTGAAAACGCCGTGTACATTATTACAGCTGGCACAACTTGTTGTGTTATTCATAGAAGAAGAATGATCGTTTGAAATGAGGTTTCGGCTGTCAGTCTGCACATAAACCTGATGACTGACAGCGTCAGTCGGCCTCGTGGTTTCAGTCTACAGGTATGGTCGCATTACTGCTCCGACATGCAGCTGCACGCCGTGTCATCATCTCTGGGCTGGAGCGCGCCTGCATACCAAGCACATGTCATTATTAGTCTCCTCCTCCTCCACGTGAGCTGGTTATTGTTCTCCGTCCAGTGACGACACGCCGTTTAGCCATCTGTCGCAGATATAATTCAATACAAGGGGCTTAACGGAGAAAATTGTCTGTCGCCACCCGTTGGTCCCTGATAGTTTGCAGGCCTGTGATGTGATGAGGATAAAATGTTTAAAAAAAAAAACATCACACCACAACCTCCTTGTCGTCCCAACAGCCCAAACTCAAACTCATACCCCTACACTCAGCACAGGAAGCCGCCACCGTCTGGGCCTGAAGCCAGGACCTTCCACCCTCTGGTGCTCCATGTCCTCCCTCCCTCCCACTGGTCCCCCGGGATCCGCCAAACCACATCGCAGGGATTGTTATCATGCTTTCGATAAAGGCAGCTCTGCCCTGCACAGATATCGGTACCTCAAAGGGACCAGCTGCCTTACGAGGGGACCACACCCCGACTGGGATGTCTGTGATGCAACATGGCAAACGCAGCGATGAGTTAACTGGGTAAGCACACAGTTCGTTGACCTGCTGACCCACACACCTGAACGTGTGATGTGGGTTCGGCCACATCCACCAGGTAGACAGGAAGCAGCCGCTGAGCTAATGACCTGGAGCTACGGGTGGGTGGTTACCTCACCAGTCTTTTCTCCTTTGTCCCCTCTTCCTGTTTTTCCTGCTCACGTCTGCAAACGTCAGTGCAAACGCACAGGATTTATACACAAGACTCGCTCTTTGGGCCAAAGACGAACTGTGCCGAGAATAAACGGGAAGTCTGAGTTCATATGGAAAATGTTGGCCGGTCTTTAAAAGGAAAGTTTGAGTCTTGTAGGTCATTTTATTCTAATTCCATAAAGTCCCAGTTGGAAGCAGAGACAGAACAGAGACTTCTGGTGGGATTCCGTCCAGGCGTTGTACCGTAGGTGGGCCGCTGCACTCGGAGCGCTCCGCAGCTGGTGGAGACCAAAGCTGGGATTAAATGAGAGGGAATATTGTGAAACGTTGCATTCAGTAATGAGTAAATCCGTCAAGTTTTTATCTTTAATTGAGCACAGATAGTGAAAACAGTGAGCTAACACCAGGCCCGGAGCCACCGTGCAGAGAGTAGTCTCATCTGCACCACAGCAAAAGACCTCAGAGGTTTTTCTTTACGAGTTGTCTCTGTAGATTCTTTGACCTGTGCGTCGTTCATATAGGACGACTCTTGACTCCATCCATCGAGGTAACACAAGCTCTGGGTCTCTGTCCACAATGGGGCTCAGTGTGCACGCTGCCAGACCGTGATGGAAAACAAAGGAGGAGGGACGGCGAGGCTAAAGCGCTGCGAGGAGTTTGGAGTGGAGGAGGATGAGCGATGACTGGAATGTCAATGAGAGGACATGGTAAGACAAACAAGAGCAAACAAAACGAAAATATGTCCCAGGGACGGACAGACGATGATGATGGTAACGCTGACGAATCTCTGCAGTGTGCTGAGAATCGTCGTCATGGAAACGTGGAGGAGAGAACAAGGCATCGACATGAGAAGTTGTTTTCCATGTCTCAAGTCGTGAAGAGGAAGAGTTAATGATTGTTTTAACGTTGTGTGTGAAGGGTCGGCCTTTAGCTCCAGTCATTAGGCTCGTTCCATTTGTGGACGCGTTCAGATCTCATGCTCTTTTTCGGAAAACATTTAAAATCAGGGGAATTGATGCCCGATAGCTGCAGCATATCTTTGCGATTACACTCGATCCTTGCACAAAAGCGTCCTTGTGTTTTCACTTTGAGTTGCGCTGTTTCACATCGGCACATCGTGCCAGGCCAACCGCGAATACAAGGCACCAGATGGGAGGAAGACAAACCAGAGCAAATCTCCAGACAGCAAAGACCCCAGCTGTTGTGCCGTGACATTATTCCACTGACTTCTTCAGTGGTCGCCCAGCGTTCCCACAAAGCGAAAGCCCACCGCTGGGACCGCCAGGAGCCTATCGCTTGGGAAAACATTCTCCCTCCGCTTGCCTTGTACTTGGCTGGCGAGTGAACCGGGGCCTGTTTGTGTTATGGGGAGGCGGTATCCAAGGAGACCCGCGTTTCTCAGAGAAGCAGCATTCCAGGTTATTTCCAACATCTCTTTTTTTTTGTATGATCTGGAAAGAGAAATAAAAATATCACTGTTCACGCAAATTCTTACAGCAATCACGACACAAACGCATCCTACTCCGGCTCCAAACACGTCCTGCAGATTGAGCATGTTATTAGTGCTTGATTAGTCTGTAGACTGTGGCTGGGCGAGCTCGGTGGAGTTGCCAGATATGTGGCTCAAAAACCCCCTCGCCGCAAGAGCTGCTGTCTGATTCAGCCCAACGTGGAATTCATCAAGGAAAAACCTCAAGATTTTCATGGTGACGTCCAACGGGAAGTAAAGTGGTCACAGTCTGCAGTGATGAAGAAATAGCCTTTAGAGAGTGTGTGTGTGTGTGTGTGTGTGTGTGTGTGTGTGTGTGTGTGTGTGTGTGTGTGTGTGTGTGTGTGTGTGATGAGCGTAGCTGATCAGTTTCAGAAGTTGTTCTCAAACTGTACAAACAACACAGTCGAAAACAAAAGCTGCAGCTCGTCCGTCTCTATGAGTCCGACTGTACCTGGTGTTGACACTGGCCGCTGTTGAA
>JAFBJQ010041266.1:263374-344242 GCA_016785345.1 Trinectes maculatus
TATTGGCGTCTTAATCCGTTTACAGCATGTGTCTCCAGCTCAGGGGTGTGTCTTGGAGACACACCATGGAGAGACTGCAGAGGCCAGATCTTTGGACTGTCAGTCAGATGAATGGACTGTGAGAGCGGGGAACCGTCCATTACATTTCCCCTTCTCCTGGATAAACCTTCCCACTCTGGCCAAAACAAAGACCTCAGTCAGTCTAAAAGATCCCCGAGTCCTGGTCCAATCGTCCCAAACTCTCCTCCTCCTCTGAGACTCATCGGTCTTAATCTTTCTCAGCTCTCAGATGGAAACAGTCAGCTGCTGCTGCTGCTGCTGCTTCACCCACTGATGCTGGATGAACCTGGTCCTTTGCTTCTGCTGAAAACCTTGCAGATGATTGTTCTGCAAAGTTTTCAGCAGTGATGCACAAACACAATGTGTCGCACAAACGTTGTGCATCACTGGGTGTAGTGTTATCTAAAATCGGCTGAACCAGGAAACAGGCCAGGTAACCGAAACGACCAACCAGCACCTTTGACCTAATTATAGCTTCTCACGACTGGTATCAGTTGTCTCATCTAACGCACAGCCAGAAAGCAAAGGAGACAAAATGTTGAAATAGCCCTTTATCACCTCCATTGGGTTTGTGCACGTCAGATTGAGCTCATCTCATATGTGGTCCAGAGGAAAAGAGGATCAGGACCGACTCTGACGGACGCCGCTCAGTCCGCTGGTTTGTTATTGGAGGTTCAGTGCAGTGATTGTTCTCAGCCTCTTTTTTTTTCTTTTTTTTTTTTTTGAAACTGTTGGTGGATCTGGCCCGAGAAGCCGACCGCGCCCTGGAGCGCCCTCTCTCTGTTTCCGCTGCCTGTTACATAACCTTAAGCCCCATCGGGCTGTTTTTAGCCAGGAAATATCATGTCATATCCCAATATTGTTCTAAAGCTGGTGGTATAACTGAATCCCAGAGGTCCTTACATCTACCCCCCCCACCCCCCACCCCCGTCTGACCTTTTAACAGATGCTCATTGTATTTTGTGGTGGCAATTAATAACGACACATCTGTTTGCGTAACATTGGATTATGATGACACTACACAACGCTTTCAGCATTTCCTTTGCTTGGTCTCAGAGGAAACTCTCTCTCCGACTTCCTGTCTTTTCGTGCAGATTTCATCGTCCCTCTCGTAACCGCGTGACGAGGCTCAGAAGTCGTCTCAAACAGCGGCCATCTCCTTTGAGAAAGATATAAGTTATTCCGTGTTTTTACCGTCCTGCTGTATGTGGACATGATGATAACGTTTATGGGGCAGAGTCTTCAGGGACGCTTGCTCACTTGTCGTTTTTTTTTTTCCACCACACCCAAACAAAGTCTACATCTTGTTGTGTTATGACTGATCGTGGTCCAAACGTTCAGGGTCATTGACCCATCATATCTGATCAGCAAACCTCATTTTGACCCCTGTGACCCTTTCTGTCTCCTGTTTGTGATGGAAGTCAGAGAACGTGACAATTAACTGCTGTGTTTCTCTGTGTGTGTGTGTGTGTGTGTGTGTGTGTGTGTGTGTGTGTGTGTGGCAGCTGAGAAGGTGACGTCGCTGGGGAAGGACTGGCACAGGCCATGTCTGAGGTGTGAGAAGTGCAAGAAGACTCTGGCGTCGGGCTCACACGCAGAGGTGAGACACCAAAATGTCTCGTTCTGCTGAATAGCACGTATATTAAAAAAACATTTTCTTAATTATTTACCTTTTGAAAATCTGATGACAACATGAAAATAATTTGAACTCCGAACTCTTGCAGCATGAAGGCAAACCGTACTGTCACAAGCCCTGCTACGGCGCTCTGTTTGGACCCGGTGGTAAGCATCTGCACTGCACACTGTCTGTTTTACACACTGAATGACGACACACTGACCTCCTGACCTCCTGACACTGCCATGACAACAACAACCTCCCGACCCACTCTGGCACTGACTCTGGATCAGCCACCTTTGGTCGTCCAGAAAGTGCTCAGTGTGGAGATAATGTTTGAGGCTGTAAATGCAACACACTGTCACCTGATAAGATCATCATACATGTAAACACGCTGTTCCATAATTAGTATATGATGTTTTCAAGAGAAAAGCTTTTTCCAGCTGCTCTCATTTCCTCCTGAATCCTGTTCCCTCATGTAAACGTCAACGTCTCTCTCTCTGTCTCTCTCTCTCTCTGTCTCTCTCTCTCTCGTCAGGATATGGACACGGTGGAACCGAGAGCCATAAATACACATAGACAGGTAGTGTGCGAACATTTGCGTCCTTTTGTTCCTGTCATCATCATTTTCATGATGTTTGCTTAACATAAGCAAATCCGTCCTCGACTGACGTGTTCGCTCTCTCTCTCTCTCTCTCTCTCTCTCTCTCTCTCTCTGCTCCATCGTCAGGTTCAGGCCTGGCTGTCGCAGCTGGCGCTCGGGACGCGAGGTCCACGAGTCTCATAACAACCAGCGTCGCGAACCGCGCTCCGATTTTTAAAGGAAACACTTTGAGTGCATGTGTTTTTATGTCATGTTAACGAAGAAGCCTGATTAAACATGCTTTAAAGCTTCCTGTAGTTTTTTGTCACTCTGTGATCGACTCGTGTTCGCAGCATAAGAATGTTACACATATTGTCCACATGAATAGTCTCTGGAATTTGCATGTAACGTATACATGCACTGTGCATTGTGGGTAGCAGCTGGAGCAGCTGCGGCCTCCTGCTCCTTCTCAGATCCCAAACTTCTGCTCCGCTCGGCCACTGCCGGTCTCCGTGAATTAGCAGCAGCCGCCGCCTCCACCGTGCCACTGCCCTCGCAGCCCGCCGGTTGCTGTGGCAACAGACACAAACAAGCACCAACAGACAGCGAGTGCAGCCGTCCGCCTGTCTGTCACCGCTTCTTTCTCTGCAACAAAGACGCTCAGTTTCAGGAGAAGCTCACACACAGAGGACTGTGATGGAAAAACATGCAGCATGTTTCAAGTCTGAACTAATATGAATTCAAACGAGCAGTGGTAACATTGATTTGAAAAAAAAAGAGAACGTTGTAAGATGGATTCTTATTGGGGTAAGTTAAGTGGGCCTGTGTTGAAATGCTCTGCTCTGAGTGCGCATAGATTCCTCCTCTGATAAATATAGTTCTCTTCTCTCAGGATGCAAATATCTCTCGCTCACTCAACCGCTCACACAGGAAATGCCACATGCTCTGTGCTCAGGAGATGTTTGTGCAAATCCCCCCAGCGGCATGCAAAGTCAGGGTTCGATTGTAAACCTGATAAGACTATACACACATTTTGTGTAGCCTGTTGTCAGGAAGGGCAAGGTCACAACATGACAAATACACCCAGCGAACGAGCAGCAGACAACAACATTCCCTCAAACATTCCCACCGCAGTGAAAAGCTGTAAACATGAAACTATGGCATCTTGCTGACAGGGTCATAATGGAAGCATCATGCTGGCTGTAAGTACGTCTATAAAGTGTGTATGTTGACTTCCACTGCAGATAAAGTGTTGCCAGTTTGTGTGTGTGTTGTTGTTTTCAGTCGAGCCAGGGGAGAGAGGGAAGTCAGAGTAATTTACTCATGAAGACCTGCTGTGTCAGCAGGAATCATGTGCTCCTCCATTATGACACTGTATCATTAGACCCATTAACAATTAACCATGGGGGCTGGAAAATAAGTGTGGAAGCGTCTTGTGGCTTTTGCAAAATTGTGTGTCCATGCAGACCTGGGTGGGCCTCGAACCCGCATGTCATTCAACACAATCAACACATTTCAAACAGGAGCATTTCACTACTAATTGAGTGAATGTACAGGAGTCGTTAAGGTTTTTGTTGAGTCTTGTAAGAGATGACTCCTTCAGGAGGCTCCGGTCCTGCCGGTGTTTTAATGACAGGATATTTTTTCCACGCTGCTTTTTCATTAAAACAGACAATTGGCGTGAGTGCGAGAACATAACACAACAGGAGAATAGGAGTGTTAACAGTGACGGCAGTTAAACTGAATCACATGTGTGAGGCCTTCCAGTTTTAATATGAACACACTCACTCGCTCCGGCTATTCTTAGTGCCAACATCTGTCTCCCCGACCACACCGGACTTTACAAAGATTATGAGGTGGGTTTGAGAAAATAATTTATAGTCCATGTGGTCCACTCACAGTTTCCACTCACGCTGCTCGTGTGTATTCAGAGTGTCAACGAAAGATGTGGACAGGAAATTAACCATATGTTTTTCAGGTAATAAAAAAAAACTCTCTTCAAATTTTTTTTAAAAAATGATCGTCGCTGATGCAAAACAGAAATGTCAGTTTTTACGATTTCACGATTTTCTATGCAGCTTGAGAGATTCCTTTGCTTTATGCTGTCTGTGTGTGTGTGTGTGTGGGGGGGGGGGGGGGGGGGGGGGTGCGTGCGTGTGTGCACGTGCACAAAGGTGGAGCTTCTGCTGCAAGTAGTACTTGTACAGCATCCAGCTTCCTGTAAACACACACACACACACACAGGGGATGCACCGGTGACTCCACACCCAGGAGGAAGCCTCTGCGCTGGGGTAGATAATGAGGCATCCAGGCCTCTGAGCCTCAACCTGGATCTCAGGGAGAAAAAAATATGGTGCATCAATCATGAATTTTCCCCTGTATGAGCCCAAGGCTAAGAGTCTGGCAAACATGCTTCTCATCTAATAACTATTCTAGCAGCTTCAATAACAACGCCCTCCCTTATCTAGTGCATTTGTACAGTGGACACCCACATTAATGTTTTATACAATTCACACCCTCCTCCCCCTTTGTGTAGAAAGGTTGGACTTTGTGCTGAAACAAAATGGATCGCTGGAAATTGAATGCACAGCTATTTCAGAGGATTGCTGTGTTATTTTCACCAGGGAGCGTTTGGTTACAGTCTCGTTGGCGTTATGGATGTCCGACATGTTTTAATTGGTATGTAGCTCATATTTCGGAGAGCAGAGCCAGGATGTGGTGGGGTTTTGGCCTCGGGCTCCTGTTGGGCTCAGCTCTGAAGGCCAGGTACATATCATACTGACAATGTGGAGAACCTGACCTCATTCTCTTGGCTCATTTTTGTCACATGTTGCCAAAACCTGGAGGGGGGAGCGGACACAGTGAGACTGTGTGAGGGATGTGATAAATAACCTGTGATATCTCTTTTTTCCATGTGATGGATCATATGTTCACGTTACGTTGGAGGAAAGTCTCAGATTGTGTGTTTAAAGACGACACAGAGACGGATGAGGGTTTGTGGAATTCAGCGAGTCAGTGATTCCCACTGGAACCTCCTCACTCTGATTTTTCATTTTCTCCAGCTGTAAGATCACAGAGTGTTTGCGCTCTCAGGATTCATTTTGCTCGTTTCCTCCACTTCCCGTTTCTCCTCTTCGTCTTTCTCCCGCTCCTTCGCTGGGATGAAAAAATATCCTGTCATTTTTTTCAGACCTTTTCAATAAAGTATCCGTTTATTTAAGAAATGAATGTGCTGAGACAAAGCCCCCAGAGCACAAAAGAACTGGTCAGGAATGCAATACAGAATTTCTAATTTATTCTACGAGCAACAGCACCTCCTACTGGTCTATCCGGGAAATAAATAAAAGATAGATGTTTATTTTTTTTAACAACCTTAAACACGGGTTTTTATTTGGGCCACATTGAGGAGAAACTATTAATTAAATATTAGGAGAATAAATTAATAGTTTTACGACTTTTTTCTCGTAAATTTACGACTCTATTCTCGTACATTTACGACTCCATTCATATAATATTATGACTTTAATCTCGCAATATTATGACTTTATTCTTGTAATATTATGACTTTATTCTCGTGATATTATGACTTTATTCTCGTGATATTATGACTTTATTCTCGTAAAATTACGACTTCTTTCTCGTAAATGTACGACTTTATTCTCGAAGTCTGAGCCCAGTGTCTCAGTGTGGCCCAAATACTCCGTCGTCATTTTTTAACCTCCTATTTTAATAAATAGAAATTAACCTACAACACCCGTACTGAGAACATTCATAGTTTATTTACTTAACGCCAAATCATTGACGTCTATTGCGACAGATAGCATCACGTGACTCGGACATTAGGGCGCAAACAGGAAGTACAGTTCGGTCAGTCAGTCATGGCGAGCAGCTACAGGGACGCAGCGATGTCGCGGACGAAACACCGCTCGTTTTTATGCTGTTTTTTCTTCGTCTTAGAAATAACATCGCTGCAGGTCTGGGCCAAGTCGGAAAGCCTGAGGGAAGTCACCGACAGCAGCTGGGAGGAAATCCTGACGGGAGAATGGATGATTGAATTGTTAGTTTCACGCTGCTAACGGCTAACTAGCGCATCGGTTAGCTGTCATGGAAATTATTTTTTTAGAACAGAATGACCTACTCGACCAGCCTCAATGCTAAATACTGTATTTATCTGCTTATTATCTTGCGTGTGTTCATTTAACGACAAGCTGTTGAAATGGCTCTCTTTATGCTAGCCCCTGCCATCCCTTAGCAGTGGCAGGCTAACCCAGCAGTTAGCCAGGTCATCAGTACATTCCAGCTCGTCCTCACGGAACACCTTTACACTGATGTAAGCGCTTGTGTTTGTAATACTACCCTCTCCCCCACAGCTATGCACCCTGGTGTCCGGCTTGTCAGCAGCTGCAGCCGGTGTGGAAGGAGTTTGCAGACTGGGGGGAGGACATGGGGATCAACATAGCCAAGGTGGACGTGACAGAGCAACCGGGTACGTGCGTTTGACCTTAAGCAGCTCACATCATCACTCTGATTCCTATTGTTTTATATTAAACCAGAGCATGAACAAAAATCCTGCATAAAATAGCGAAATGCTGAGAAAAATGATGTCCTCAATGTTGTTGACACTTTGTTGGCAAAAAGTTCAAAAAGGTCTCACGATCCGAAAAGTTCCCTCCTGCACACTGACAGTATATTCTCCTCTCTCTGTAAGGTCTGAGCGGGCGATTCATCATTACATCACTTCCTACGATCTACCAGTAAGTTCTTAGTAATTGTAGTTGTGGTTTATTTTTGTGGTATTCTTGTTCCCTCTCTCATGTGCTTGGTTCTTTGTCATGCCAAATTTAACTTCTGTTTGCATCTGTGTGTCTTTCAGCTGTAAGGATGGCATCTTCCGGAAGTACCAGGGAGCTCGCACTAAAGATGATTTCCTCAGCTTTGTTGATGAACAGAAATGGGCAGCAGTGGAGCCTGTTTCATCTTGGTTTGGGCCGTCCTCTTTTTTGTAAGTTTATGGCTTCACCTGGTTCTGTAAACAATGACACATAGCCGTAGGCATTTCATAGTTAAGTGTTAATTTTCATTTTGGTAAATAGACACTACTTGTTCTATTTTTTTTGTTCAGGTTTTGTAATGATGTTGCTGTTTGATAAATTCTGTTTACTTTTTCTTTTGGCAGAATGAATGCAATGTCTGCTTTGTTCAAGCTCTCCGTGTTTATCAGGGTGAGTGTTTCATTCTTCTAACAATATGTTTTATTTTGATTTATTGATGTATTTATGTCCACTGTTTATTTCAATGCCATTTTAATCTCCGGTCTAAAACTGCATGGAGGAGCTCTAAGTTAATCTCAGAGAACCTGATTTTTTTTTCTATTTAGCTAATGGATGATAGCTGTGTTCATGAGAGACTGATGAGCTTAACTGTTAATCAGTGAGTCCACATTATCTCACCGCTGGCCAATGGGATGGGGTGGTTGTTTAGAATTCTTTGTATTCAACCTATTTAAGTATATAACAGGATATAACCTTGTTTTTATGTTTTTCAGCGTTGCCATAATTACATGACAGAGCAACTGGGGATTCCTGTTTGGGGATCATATGTGATTTTTGGCTTGGCCACTCTGTTCGCTGGACTTGCTCTCGGACTGGTGAGTATACATGCTGCTTTTAATTAGTTTTGTTTAACAGTGATACAGCATTTCACGTGTATACATGTCAACACAGGCATTAACAGTGAACCCATGGTTGTTGTTGTTGTCTCGTCATTGCAGTTGCTGGTGTTCATTGCGGATTTTGTCTTCCCCTCACGACGATTTTCTTCTCCTGATTACTACCAGAGTAAGTTTCATGAGGCGTATTCACATAACGCATGTACTGGGCCTCATTCTTATAGAGTGAACTGAATGAAATATAGAACAGTAATTTAGTATCGGTCAAGGTCTGTTTGTAGATGTTTCATAAACAATTAGGGCTGCAACTAACGATTATTTTTGTAGTCCACTAATCTATAATCTAATTTTTCGATAAGTCAACGATTATCGATTATTTATTTGCTACGTTTCCCGTTTTTAACAAAGTTGGGTATTAATTGGATTTCATTGAAAAGCAGTGTATCTTTATGTGTATTGAGCTTTGTGACTAGTATTAGAGGCAATGTGTCCACTAGTGATGCATATAATAGTATCATAGTAAAGACGTATATTTTTTTCAAATGGTCACAGTCACTGAAAATGACGTTAACGTTACTTTGAAAAACTCCGGGTGTTCCTCAGACACGTGAAAAGGTGAAACACAGTTTTAGCACCGTAACATGACGGTCGTCGTCGGCTTTGGATATCCTGGTACGTGTAAACGAAATTAACATCATCTTTTAAGAAAGGGGCCTTAAAGTAGCCTAGCTATTGTTACTTTATACTGAGAAATGCATTTTTTGAAAGGTAGGCTAAAAAAAGAGAACAACTTACCCATCCGGAACTTTGGATGCCAAAACTCCTGATAGTGCACTTGACGTGTTTATTTTCTTTATTTTCCCGACAATACTCCCAGACTTTAGACATTCGCGGTCTCACGCTAACATCACTATGCGCCTCTGCTTCAGCCACCGTTGCTACTGCATCAACTTTGCTATTGCTATTGAACTTCTTCAGTGTTTAGTTCAATATGGACGCAGGTGGTGCAGGCTATTGCCCCTTACGTTTCCGGGGGCGCATTGCAACTTTATTTGCATGTATTCTAATGAATTGAATGGCGTTCATCATGTTGCTTAAAATAATATACGACGAGACGACCACAACATTTCTCGTCAACCACATTTAATAGTCGACGTCGTTGACTAATCGTTGCAGCCCTATAAACAATCACTATTTGTGGAATGAATGTGATTGCAGAGAAACAGACAGAGCAGTCAAGGTTAATCCACCAACATGAGGATGAGCATGAGGCTGATGGCGAGGAGGATGATGACGATGAGGAGGATGAAGAGGATGGGGACCGGGATGATGTCTGGAGAAGAAGACGAGGGTCTCCTGAGGGTCGCCCTGAACCAAAAGGACAGGGTTTGTCTGACGAAGCTCTGAGGAAGAGGGTGATGCACAGCCGTGAGGAGGAGGAGGACGAGGAGGACACATAGATCGTCAGTGCAATGCTTCATGTGGCGAGCTGTGACATCAGCAGAGCTGGAGGAGCCTTGGACCTAAGTAGCAGTGTTTACAGCAGGGAGCCCTAAAACCCCCCTCCCCAGACCTACCCCTCTCCTCCTCTTTCTCCTCCACCGGGCCTCCAGAAACACCCTCTTTTCTTGTCTTTCCCTCTTTCTAATGAGAGGCTTCAGACTCTCGTTAACTGAACAGCAGGCTTCACCTGGAAAAAGTTGGTAACACTTGTGGTTGACCTGTTTTCACTTGTTGGGAACAAATTGGCAGGCTGAGGTTTAGTTATGAAGTGCAGTGGAGCTGGATTTTGCGGGGTTGTTTATGCTATGCATTTTTTAAAAAGGATTTCTGTATTATGTGTTTCAGAATTGTTATTCCAGGCTTGCATTTGAGCTTCATGTTGTTATATTTTACTCCTCTGCTTGAGTGAACGTGGTTATTTTATGTATGCTACATTTTACAAACTCGACAGCTCGACACAACTTACACACACTCTTCCACAGTAAATATTTGAGAGACAAATTTGTAGCAGACAATGAATGCCTCTAGAAGTTATATATCTAAGTTATATAACTAAAGCTTTAAGTCTTGATGTTTACAGTACAGATAAACACAAGTCACATTATTTTAATAAATTGGTGGTTTCACAATAAAAGCCATCCGATATTTCCCCAGTAAACTGCTTTACGAGTCAAAGCAAAGGGAAATGTTTGCATTATCAGGACTTACTACACCACTGATGTGGCTGCAGGAAGTTCAGGGACTCCTCTTCGACTAGCACATTCAAGTTGAACAAAGGTGACCTCTGATCCCTTGATTGATTCATGCTTTGGACAAATGCTCAGTTGTTTACCTGAGAGAAAAGTGTGGATCTATTTGCCACAAGTTTTGAGGACTGATGTTTTTGGGGCAGGAACCCTCGTTACAAAATCTGTGCATTGCTCAGGAGTCACACCCAAACACAGACGGGGGGATTTGACGAAGATCCAGTATCAATTTGCTGAAAACTAGACCCTTTTAGGCAGATACCGACAATTCTGTTAATGAGAGTACTACAGTACAGTAAAAGGCCTAATGAATGCTGTACTGTTGAAAATGTATGTTTCTGTAATGTATATTATCTACAATCAGATAATCAACTAATGGTATGTGTTTTTCTGTTAGTAACAATCAGTAATAATTAAATGATAATTACTAAACGAACCAAGATGTGTTGGTGTCCTGCCACCAGGGCTACAGAAGAGTGGCATGTGCATGCCATAATAATATTAAAGAGATGGCTAATTTAGAGACTCCAGCAAATCTGCCTTAACCACAATTATTTAATCTAGAAAGATAATTTATGTAAAAAATTATTTTGTTCAAATACATTAGTCTGTTCCAACCATTAGCACACCTGTGTACGGCCCATACCATTTCAGTTTTGTAAAGCAATAGAGCAGGTTGTGTGTGTGTGCATGAGCAGTTTCATTTCATTATTAATTTTGATTTTAATGCTTTGTTTTGAATTTTTAAAAAGCTAATAATTAAACAGGTTGTCAAGTTTTCAGTTTTTTGACCGTTTACAGCTTGTAGCATTCACATTTTACAGAATCAGCCGTGCTTCTTGTTGAAATATTTCTTTGAATAAATGATAAGCCCTACACTCCATCTCACCTGTACTGTTTGTGTCAATTTAAATAGAAACAGTCTGAACTTCCACCGTGATCCACAAAGGAAATAAAACATTTGCTCACAAGTGGGTTAAAAATAAATGGTAGGTGAAAGTGAGCCTGAGAAAAACCTGAAAAACACGTATCAAATATTCGGAGAAACAACCCAGCCCACAACAAAGTCGACTACACACGGCAGCAGCACGCAGAGAAATACTCAGGTGTATCACTGCATGTAGATGTTAGGAATATAAATGTGTAGATGACCACAAAGCATAACTTGAACACTGAAAATCATCAGAAAATGAACAAAAAAGAAAAAGAAAAATACTGTTTAGTGTAAACCAGCAGATGTCACTGTTAACTGACTGATGGCAAACTGCAAACTGGAGCGGCTGTGTTGACAGTCAAGACTTTCCTGCACCTCAGGGCCCATTGATGTGTCACAGCAATTACACATCTCTAGGTGAATAGGTGACAGGAGATTTATTCACTGTGGCACTTTCTATGCACTGCGGCCAATCTAAAGCTGCAGCTCCCATTTCCTTCAATCTGTTCTGCCTGGACTTCCTCTTTCCTATATGTGGAGTCTCCTCCACTCTCCTGAGTGGGTGTTCCTCCCCCTGGATTAAGAGGGGGGGGGGTCATTGTAGCCTTATGTGGGAGGGAGAACAAGAGGAAGGAGCTGGAAGGGATTCCCCTGCTGCACCAGCGTGCTGCGGGGCCCCTCTGAGAGGGCCCCTGTGATGGGGCCCCTGTGAGGTGTCGGTGCAGAGAGGTCGTGGTGAGTTGTGCACATGGGGAACACGGAGTTCGATTTGCTCGATGAAAGCTGCCTGCGCTCTCTAACGCTGATGCCATGTTTGTGGGTTTGATTTATCGGGCACATGCAGACATTCCTCTGCAGCCCGGGCAGGCAGACAGTTGCTTTACTGTTCTGCAATGTGAAGTGAATGCAGATGGCATCGCCGCTGGTTCATTTAACTCGCTCCGGTCCATATGCTCTTTTATTGTCCTTGTTTTCACTTCAGCTGGAAAAGTTCTTCCCATACTTGCCATACTGTATCTGCAGGAAGAACAAGTTCTGGAGTTCTGTATCACCACGTTCTATTTTTAGCCAGTTCCACCTCTGTTATAGACTGAAATACCTCAGCAGTGATTTGATGGATTGCCATGAAATATTTCCCAGCTGATGACACACAATGACATACTGTATATCTCGACATGACTTGACAAGATAAATCACCATAATATTTGTCTCCACAGATGAGTTTCATGATTTTCTGACTTTTTCTCTCGCGACATCAGCAGGTTGATTCTTTGATTCTACTTTGACGTTCACCTGGTGGATGGGCACCAGTATTAGCGATTCCCTGATTTATCTGCAGTCGTGGTGAGAAGATGTCCATGGCTTCAACCTGACTCACTTTTTCCAACTCAGCATTGAGCAGTCGACCACAAACATAAACAGAAACTCTCCGAGTCTGCTTTCCCACAGTCTTATGTTGCTCTTCTCAAAATTCCTCCGATTCATCTAATTGTCATGATAAATCAATTTAATTTCCATTTTGGCAGATGCTTTTTTTTTTTTTGCAGTGGATCGTGGATGGATTGTAAAGATGATGGAAGCCTGATCCAACAAATGATGAGTTGCACTACATGAAGTTGACTGGCAAAGTGCATCTCTGGCCTAGAAGGAAAAGTGTCTCTTCAGCGTGCAGGACGAGGCAGAAGCATTTTTGGATAATCCCTTTTTTTAAATTTAAATCCCTGGGCCAGTGGCCAGAAGGGATTTTGCTCAAACCACAAAAATCCATGTGAAAAACAAGGCAGTGTTATACGATCCCGCCTCTCTCGCTGGGCCACTGGATGCCAGCGAGGTGCGAGTGTGAGCGTTCAACAAGGCAGCACTTGTTCTCCACGCTGCTGTGTCCCCTCAGTGTCCTCCATGTGGTTCCACCATTAAACCCCATGCAGAAGATGAAGAGATTGAGAGCCCTCTGTTTGGGCTCGTAATAATGATTTATTCATCAATCTGAAATGCTGCAGAAGGTAATCAGGAGACAAAATGGCTGGTATTGTTTTTGTTCTTTTTGTTTCTTGCCTCCTAAACTTTACCAGATCGAGTCCCCAGCAGATTTAAAGAGTTCAACGGAGACATAACTGCTACAGGGCTACGAAAAACGTTCGACACATTAAGAGATAGTAAACTTGGCTATAACTCACTGCATCAATAAACGTAAACTTATCATAGCAAGTTAAAATATGACGTTATTTCAACGTATCATAGATTACTTAATTTTTTTTGAGGTAATGAGTACTCACACCTTTCAATTAAAAGCTGTAATTTTATATATTTTTTAAAAAATAAAGTACTTATTTTTTTGTTTTCTCAAAATATGTCAAGAAATTTCTATGCAATGAGCTTATTTATGAGCGTATTTATTTATGTACCTCTAGAGGGCGTGCACACATTCACTATCACCTAATTGATTATTTAATTTTTTCATTAGTATTTTAAAATGGAATTAGTTTGGTTACTTAAATTAGTTTGTGTTTAAGACGTGGACGCAGAATTTTAATTTTAAAAAAATAAAACTATAATATTTTTTGTGCCGGCTGTCTCTGTATGGGGATGATGACAGTCAGGTTCAGGTTCTGCGGTGACCCCGGGAACGTAGCGGCAAAGTCGGATACTAACACCGAAACAGACGCTTTTTAAAACAAATTGGAAAAGAATGAAGCGGTGGAACAGCAAAGAGAAAGGCCGGAGATATAAAGTTCGACAAGATAGACTGAATTCTCTCAAAAAAGATGTCCTTTTACAAATACTCGGTTTGTTAGCATTAGCAACGAACCTGAAGATTGTGATGCTAACGTGTAAGGAGAGAATAATACCGCGAGAGCTGCCGCTAACGGGATTTCAGATAAACAGGAAGTCACCTACATCCACCTGTCAAACTGCTCCATCTTCATGTCCACTGGAGTCCCACACCAACATCAGGCAGACGGCTGAGGTAGGTTAGCTGTTTAGCTACCCCGCACTTCTTACCCCACCAATGTACACTTTCCCACTTTACTGATATCAACATATTGATTAATGTATCTCACGTGTAGATACTGTTTAATGCACATCCATGTCTTGCTGGTATCAAAATGTAGTTGATCTGAAATGGTGTTTGTTGCTGTTGCATTATATGTAGTGGGTGACGAGACTTGCGTGACCTCCTTATTGTATTGCTATTTGTTGAGTTGTGACAGTTACACACTTGTTGGCTAATGCATTGATATCATTGCTGTTGGCTCTGGATACTAGTATTGATATTGTGCAGAGTAAATCCTATCTAGTGGAGTAAAATCTACAGGTGTTGATATTTTCCTTTAGGTTGTGATCACAGGCTGTAACCTGTCAGTGTAAATTCTATATAGGCAGCAGGTGTTTCCAGCAGATAGTAGAAACTATAATTCAAAACATGGATTGTGCATGTGTGAACAGGGTGGTTTTCCCAAGATCTTATGCCCAAGGGCTCCAGCATTCCTAATCCAGCCTGTATGAGACATACTATTTTTTTTTAATTTAAGAAAAACCTTTGCAAACCTCTATTCCATATATTAATCAAATATTTAAGTATCATGAAATCAATGTATAATACTTGCCTGATTTTCTGACGGTTTAGTGACTAATTGTTTCTCCACTGTGCCTGCAGACAGACTTTTATGTTGCAAACTCTGCCTACTTGTATTTACATAAATGGGCTGTGTGTCACTTCCTTTCAGGCCGTATAATTACATGGTGGCACATTCAGAAATAAAACTAGAAACACAATGGTTTGTTGTTGTGTCTCCCCTCTAGTCTGCAGCAGGTATATTTTTGGGAAACCGCTGTGGTCATGCCAGAAAGAAAACCCAGCCCCTTTTCTTTGCCGGGATGCAAAGGCCTTTCTTTCACTGTATGCAGGATGCATAAAATAGCCACTCAAGCTCATTGCATTAGAAACACAAAAATATTCTGACAGTGTTTGCAATGTGCGGGCCTAGAACCAGGACCAAGATCCCAGAGAGTGAAAGAACAATTTGACTTAATGTGAAAGTTATTAAATGGTTGAGTGCTGATGTTCATCTAAGGGCCACAGTGTTGATGTATTTCTTTTGGTTTGTGTTTGTGTTGAAACAAAAAATTCTCTGTCAAATCCAGAAACTTTAAACTAAACTCAGTGAGCAGTGCAGCAGTTTCCATGGATCTGAGGGTTTGTTTTGGAGCATGTCACCTGATGCGAAACTCACATCTGGTCCTCTTGGATCATCTGAACGTCCCTAAGCGAGCACATGAAACCCACCCTGAGATGAAATATCACCACGGGTCAGCAGAATGAGCAGAATGAGCAAAAGTCTGGCTTCGAGTTTGGTGGTGGGTGTGTGTTTGGACGTCCAAATTCCTTTCTCACATGTCCATGTGGAGGGGGAGAAAGTTTTGTACATCTTAAATCTCTTCACAGGAGAAAGACAAGAGGAAAAGGGAAGGGCAGGGATGTTGGTTTGCTGTCGTCATGACAAAAATTGGCCTATTTTTCAAGAGTAAAAGTACTTGCTCTGCATTAAAATGTCTCTTGTGACTTATAAATAATTAGAAATGACATTTCTGTGTGTTGTATTGTACCGATGTAGTAATGTGGTAAAGCAGCATTTTTAAGTTACAATATTTCCTATTTATATCAAGTAGAAGAAATGTAAGTACCTTAAGTAGCACTTGAGTGTACTTGTACTGGTACTCTCCTCTCCTGCTGTGGTCCTCCCTGGTCTCTTGATCTTATTCGAGGCTAACGCTGCGTCAGTTAAGATTTAAGCACTTTGACAGAAGCTGCCCTGTCCAACCCATTAAAGCTCATATCTGAGACGCTTGAAGAAAAGCAGCTCGCTAACAAACAGCCAGATAAAAGGTGGGTCAGGGCTCGGGGGCAGCTAGGCTCACATGTTCCTGTGAAGGTCGAGTCTCTGCTGTAGGTCAGGGGGATTATCCTATCTCTCACGGTTTCAGTTATACGCTTAAAGCTGTGCAAAATAGATTCGACAGCCTTTATATGAAAATCAAAACGAGCTGAGTTCACTCCAGAAACAAAATGTCAGCAGATGGATATTTGTTATTTAGACCAATCAGTCACAGCATTATACCTGTTTTCCAAGGTGTACTTTAAAAACATATCATTTACAAATAGAATAGATCTCTCGTTATACTGAGCTTATATAATCATTTGAACAACAATGATGGCGATGCCCCACAGCGCTGTGAGTAATTACTATGCATGGTGTTATTGTAGCACAGTCTGACGTAGTTCTTCTTACCAGCAGCAACAGATTGTTTTGGCCTTTAGCCCATAACACTGGTTTTTACCTCTGTGTCTGAGAGCAGATGTTGAACAGCATGTCCACTGAAAGTCTGAGAACATCGTCAACTCTTTTCAACCTCCGACAAGTAAAATTGCCTGAGAATTTAATATCAGTTCCAGCAGTAGACTTAAACAGTGGCTGCAGGTGGGGGAGGTCTGAATTACAGTCATTCACAGCTGGTCAACTGATTCGACACAGCTATTGGGTTTGGTCCAGCAACAAAAAGCACCTTTAGGAATTTGCCTTTGCACATTTGCTATTTATTGAAGTGAGATGGACAAATTAAAGCCCAGATCTCACATGTAGCAACAGGCTGGAGCAGAGCTGGTATGCAGCTGTGATTAGTATTACAACAATTTACAGCTTAGAGCAGATAATTTCTTCTCATGAGAGATTGTGTCTGATAATCAGGACAGGACATGGACATAAGCTGGTTTTTGATTTTATGGTATTGCCTTTTCCATGTCTTAAAATGAACAACCCACTTGTTCAACATGTCAGACAGCCAATTCTCTGATCCCCCTAACCCTTTACTACATACTTTCTGGCACAATTTCATCCATGCAGCCCGTTCTTCCTGTTTATATTTGAAACAGTGTGTCAGGAACAGGGCTACAAGCGCAGAGCTGGAGAGGGAATATGACGCCGGTGTTGCTCTGGAGAGCTGAGAGGAGAGACGGGCTATTTCTGTGCCGTCATG
Organism: Trinectes maculatus; assembly: GCA_016785345.1. Lineage (NCBI taxonomy): Eukaryota > Metazoa > Chordata > Actinopteri > Pleuronectiformes > Achiridae > Trinectes > Trinectes maculatus. Next base: position 280,520 of record JAFBJQ010041266.1, read on the forward strand.
ACAGCCTCGCAGTGAGAAGATGCCTCGATCACCACGAGCTAATTACAAGGTTTATATGAGAGGGGAACAATTACTGAACTCCGTCAGCAGCAGTCACTGTGTCTCAGAGGCAGAGGCCTTTTAATTGCAGGGCCCTGGTGTTTGTCAACATGTATTTTAAGGGGAAGGCTCAGGAATAATAGACAGGTTCATGTGAGTATACTCTGGCTAAGATCCATAACATATGCCCATATGCATCGTGTTTATGTTTTGTTTGTGCAGTGATGATCGGGCAGATCTGAGGTCCAATATTGTCATTAACCAATGAGTGATTCAGGGATATTTCTGAACTACAAATGGTCACTTGAGTGTGACCAAACTGTATCAGACTGTTGTCTTTAGTCTTTCATGTTGCTTTTGGCATATCTTCTCAGCTAATAAGTCAGAATCCTGAAGCCTGATGTCCTCTGACGACTGGCAGCAGGCACGTTGCTCCATGATAGTCATGCTCCAGCAAACCATATCAGCCTTCTGCAAAAATATTTCTATACACAGATTACTGACTTTTTACCTCGTGTTGTCTTAAACTTATTTTGACCTGAAGGTGCGATGTGAAGCGATGAAACTGCTGGAGTGTCATCAACAGATGTGCAGGGACGGATATGAACTGCAGCCATGCTGCTTCAAAGGTTTAGCACACAGAGGATATGAAACGCGACACCCACTCATTGTCTGCACTGCAGGCTGCGTTGACACTGATTGGACTGTGCAGGACATGACAAGACCTCAGTTTTGTCACTCTGTGAAGTTAACACACGCGCGTTGCTTTAAATTCCATCCATTGTGTTCGGAAAAATAGAAAGGGGGGGAAAGGCTCGTAAAATGTGATAAAACTCTGCTAACGATTCTCTGTTCACATCCACTGTGAGCTAAGAGAGAAATCTACAAAACGACAAACAGACGGCAGTGAAAAGCTGCTTTGATTTACGGCATGAAGCTCATGGCAGGTGACCAGTAGAAGAGCAAGCATCTTCTGTTTTCAGTGGGCCTGCAGATGCACTTATGGATGATCGACATCTTGCCCGCACAGAATAAAGGGAATTTCACAGGTGCCTGAATTCCTGAACTCCCAGGAGGAAACTCCGGACCGTCTGGACCATGACATTCCTCTAGCAGCATGTGGAAGATTCATTTTCCCTGACTAAAGGGTTTCGTCTCCAGACCTCCGATACCACAATCGGCTCCACAGGAGCGGGTGAGAGGTCAAGTGTCAGGCTGCCGAGGTCAGGAAAGTTCGCACCATGACGACTGTAGTTTGTCTCCTCCAAGAATTCCCTGTTGTCTGACAGAAAAGAGCAGCTTTTCTTTGTCTGTGTGCTTGGATGTTTTTGAATGCAACAATTATGTTATTGTATATGCAGCTTTTATGATATATAATATATTTATTCTTATCATGATGAAGTGTATAACCAAAATAAATCAAAGACCAAAAAACCCTAATAAAACTGATAAAATCATCTGCGCTATTTTGCTACAATTAAACATTTTCAAATCTGTTGATATCCAATATTTTCCAGTAAATGTTACATCACTTTTTTTATGCCTGTTTTTTTTATTCTGAGTAAAAGTTATTGCTAATAACCAGCCAAACCCTTGAAAAATATAGATCGTAAAAGAGTGACTAAACACATCAAACTCTCCAAAAACATAATTTAAAAACAAGAATCTAACTTTTATGTCTTATTAAACTTACATTCTGCTCACACCATCTCTTATTCTCTTTTCAACATACCTGAAATTTAATGACAACAGTTACAATATTTGGGCTTGAAAACTTAAATTTGAGTTCTGACTTCTTTTTTTTTTCATCCTTTGGCCATCATGTGGACAACGCTGAGAGCTGGAGCATTGATTGAAGATTTCACGCTGTATATGGAGACACATTCCTGCATGTCAGCGTAGAGCCAGCTCTCTAAATGCAGGACAGGCTGTAACACGTCCACAGCTCTCCTGATGCGCTGCTCCAACCACTGAACACAGAAACCCAATCGCTCACCTTTGCTCTTTTCATTTAACAGGTCACACGAGAGTTGCTTTGTTCCACATAAAAATCAATTAACAAATGTAAAGGTACCCCCCCCCCCTTTTTTAACTTTGTCATGGGCTCTTTTGTCTTGATGTGTACATTGACATGAAGTGTTTTTGTTTTGTTTTATTTGTTGATTAAAAAAAAAAGAGGAAGCATTTTGGAAACACCAGTAATTAACAAGATCTTCACTTGGATGAATCCTAAGAACACAGAAGAAAAACATACAAACAGACGCAGACTCTGGTGTAACTCGGTCAGATAGCCTATGTTTATGGCGCCTCTGGTCTCTTCATCAGTAATAGTCACCTTCACGTACAGACGTGTTGAGCGAACATACAGGTTAACCAGAGCACTGCGCTTATTATTAAAGGTGCAGTATATGGACCAACAGTAAATGGGCAGGGACAATTTTTAAAGTCAATAAATTGTTTTGTTTTCGGATGACTTTAAATGATGCATCCCTTCATGTCATGTTTTTTTTTTTACATCAAACTCTTCCTGATTAATTTGTGGGTCGATTCAGCAGAGATTTGTATCCGATCAGACTGATTTATTAAACTCATGACAGCGTTAAATTTCACTTACTCTCTTCTACATCAGTTCAGTAGAACAGTTTGGGGAATGCTGTACAGTGATTAGTCTAAACATCACTTACAGTCTTAGAAGACGAGGACTTGTGTGACTAATTTGTTTTTACCAGTGTCATATGTTTATTTGCAGTTTCCCCGCATTCCCACATTAAAGGACAAGCGGCTCCTACTCCTGCGTCTCCTCACAAGACAAGCTAATTTAAACACATCATCTACTTTAACAGCCCGCTATTTTGAGAAAGAGGAATCTGGCTCTCCCTGTGGGCGATCCAGAAACTATCAAAGCCTCAGCATGCACGCAGATGCATGAGATGTTTGGGTGCCAAATGCCTCCTGTTATTTTTGTTGTTCTGTGGTTGGTGCCAGCGTGGTGGAATGAAAACCGAAGGTTATTTGAAGATTTCTTCGTTTGGGTGTTGTTTTAAGACGACGCTTTATCAGTGTGCAGCGGGATTTGTACAAGGCTAATGAACTGGCATCACATTTGCAGTTTGACCGTTTACTGTATGTCATAGCTGTCACTGACATATTGGCTGTGGTGGGGAGCAAACTTATGACCCCTCTTAATGTGGGAAGATGTATGGTGTCAACCCTGCCGCAGCTATATGAGTTAACTTGAGTGTTGTTACTGGTGGTTTGACTGTAATGATGAGGGGAGAACACAATGAGGACAAATGGAGAAAAATGAGTGAGGCTCGTATTCCTTTTCTGCTCAACCAGACTTTAACTTCCTCATCATTTCTTTGGTATCAATATTTTAACATAATAAATATAATTTATAATTTCACACTTCCTGTGAATTTTTAAAAATACTAGATTGTCTCATGTCATTCAGATGGCTCTCACCATATGAAAATCACAGTGCGTTACGTTTTTGTGGACAAGTTAGTGATATTGACACGAAGGGAAATAAGTTTTGCTTTCGTCTTATTGCTGATGCCTTCAGAAATCCTAACCTAACCCCAAGCACCTCAGACAACCCCTGTGTTCGGGGAATATTGTGCTTATGGGACAACATGGTTATGGAGAGATCGACACTAATACATGCAATGTATTCTGTGAGAAAGAGCTGGAGCTGGAAGGTTTGATTTTCAAAAGAAGACAAGGCCCTTGATATTTCCAAAGACTGTGAAGCTGAGACACTAATGACTCTCCATATTCAGAGCTGAAAAACCTGATGGCTGTCTTGGCAGGGGTAACGTGCTTTTGTTGTAACTTAAAACTTGGGCTGGGGAAGTTTAGAGAGGCAACAACTTTTGTGGGATTAGTCTCCATGACCCATGTATATTTTCACTGAAAACAACAGATTTTCACATTCCACAGCATCATTTATTCATGTGACAAGCATTGTGGTTTCAGTTCAGTTGATGATACAAACATTTTCTTGGACGAAATCGATCTTGTTTTGTTTATGTTGTTTTTTTGTTCTGTTTTTTAATCTGTTGCCAGGATGCAGTTGAAACTGAATGAAGAGTGTGCATCAAGATTTTAATGAGTTGACTGGATCCACCCTCACTCTTTGGGAGGAAACCACTTCCATTCCCTCCAAATAGAGACTTGCCGCAGCTCCGATCTTGCTGTTACACAACTGGTGGGTTGGAGAGTGTCCCTCTCACATGCTGATGTTAACTACATACACAGCACTTTCCGCAGGTCAAACCCCAGCCTCAGAACCCACAGACTATCTATTAGACTTGAGATGGAGCTGTTCATTTGTGCTTGTGGCACAGAATTCCTTTTGCCTTACAGTAAGAGAATGTAGCTTTGTCATGGTACAGTAGATGATGAACAATCATCTCTTGCTAAAAGCCAAATCCTGTGACTTATAAAGCAATGGCCTGCTCTCTTGGCATTTTGAATACTTTCTATATATATATATATATATATATATTTCCCCTGTGTTTATTAACAAGTGTTTGTCGCAGCAAGTAATGTGCTCTTAGCTGCTGGCATTAACAGTTGTAAACAACTCATCATGCAATATTTTGCATGTACAAACACTGCAACATGTACGCAGTTGATGCATGAAGTGGCAGTCTTGGTTTTTGAGGTCTTCTGTTGTTACATAGCGGTTGGCAAACAACTAGGTGGTTTCCCGCTAAATTACATTACATTACAGCACATCGCATTCTGCCTTATTTGTCATCTCCTGTGATCAGCAAGGGGATCAACTTGGGACCCCCATGGGGGAATGTCAGGTAGTTAGTGAGGTTATCCTGACATTCCAGTTTGGAACTTTGACGTCAGAGGGACTTGACTTCAACTTCCCAGTTTGAATAGAACATAAAGGCCCTTAAAGGACATTGATGTTGCTGTAGACTCTCAGTCTCCTTGTCTTTTATTTTGGCTTTCACGTTTGACGCAGGTTGCAGGCCACATCAAGAAATATACCTTATTACGCACTTCGTCTTAAGTAACAGAGCTTGCAGTCACCAGGCCTCTTCAAAGGCCTCACTTTAGACTCTTATAACTTTAATATAGCTTCAAAATCTAAAGCATACATTGCTGAATAAAGGTCTTTCAGAATAGGGAAAGTGGTTTCTGTGGGGTGCAGGAAGAGAGGTGTTTTGCTTTGGCCTAAAGCTGGAGCTGGTTTACCCTGGTGACGCTGGGGATCAGCCCAACACAGAGCAGGATCACAGCGCTCTGAAGGGAACATCTGGTTCTGTTTAGGCACAGTGTTTATTCCACACGTTGTTCCAGGGGCAGTCATGTGTTCCTGTGTCTGTAGCGTCAAAGAGGTCCCAGAAACACGAGTTTTGCCATTAGATAGCAAAGTCACTACTCCCACCTCGCCTTCAGCACTGTCCTTGAGCCTCAGCTGAAAATGAAAAAAAAAAGTTATCTTCCTGTATGTTGACCATCAGATAACATCTTATCCCTCTTTTCCTCGGTCTGCCATTGTTATTGTGTTGTAAACGTATTTAGTATAAAAACAGGCGGTTTTCTTTTGTGTTGTTACGGGGAATTTCCTCATTCAGCCATGCAATTAAGAGCCGTAGTGGATAAAGCCACCCTTTAAAAGCAGGCTTTTGTTTTAGGAGGAGAAAATTGCACGGGTAAGGCCCTAAAATAGAGAAGTGGAGGGCACCAGACATCATTTCCGTTGCTTAAAGCCCATTTTGCATTGCTCCAAAAGTTACAGAGCTATACTGAGAAGTTGGAGCTGTAAATTTTATTTGAACCCAACACCTTTCTTATTCCTGTTACCATTCCCAGTGCTGTTACAACTATTTCCACTGCCATTACTATCCAACTCCACTGAACACGTCTGACCATATTCCCAGTCCACTTTGCCTCTAGTTCCATTCAACAACCATAGTTTTCCGGGCCCAGTTATCACAGCCACCACACTGATCTCCTTGACAATCAGCAGGAAGTAGGTGACCTCAGTCAGCTTCTGATCGGGCTTTGTGACCTACAGCACGATTATCAGGAACACAGATACAATGAGCTGTGTTTTTGGAGGAAAATTCGTAAACATCTCTGCAGGCGAGGATTGTTTACAGAGCCCTGAGGCCTCCAGATCTGGTGCCAGACAGACTGAAGGAAAAACAGGCAGACCTGGAGGCTGGGCCAGCTGTTGGCCCAGTAGCTAAACAGGGAGCTGATAGCCAATAGAAAGTATGAAAGAAGCTGCAGATAAAGATGATTGAGTTCATTAACAACATTGTTTTCATGATGACATTAATATGAAAACAAGATGGAAAAGTAAGTAGAGGAATAAAAATTAGTACTGAACTTTCAATATTTCCTCCTGATTAATAGCTATATATTGTTAATGCTAGAGGGAGGACTATGTATCACGATGAAAAAATGCATATTGGACCTTAATGCAATGAGTTATTGTAGTAAAGCTCCTGGAAGCTAATCATTCAGATGATTTTCCAGACTTCAAAGGCTCCCATTAATAAACACACTACACATTTGAGGGAAAATGAGCCTGAGAGCGTAGGAGTCAGTTTTCAGATGGGACAGACAGACTAATGTGTTTGTAAGGAGGGAGGCGTTCGTCTCCTGGTGCTTTGAAGCTGACTCGCTGACTGTGGGAGTTCAGGGTCTGATCACTGATGTATTATATTGATGGATGCACAGCACGAGATCACACGGTGAAAGGCGGAGGTGAAGTGGATCTCAGAGAGGACACAAGGCAGCGGTTAATCATTGCCCGATGTGTTTGACCAGGAGAAACTACAACCAAGCTTTGGATTCTGTTTGTGTTTCCAAAAATACAAGAGTGATGACTCATGAGTAAATATCGAACTGTTCTTCCCTCTAATAAGAAGCTACTTTGTAATTTATTACAATGAATTTAAACTAATGGAAAAAGTTAGTTTAAGTTATTACACAACCGGTACTTTCAAGTTTTCAACAAAATTCTGCCTGTATAGTATGAAGAAAGATGTCGCTCTGCAGCTGCTAATTACGCTAATTATCCTATTTACACTGAAATGGTCCTTTACTACTGCCTTATAATGAAGCTAGATTCTTTTGGAAACCTGGCGTGGTAATTTGTTCCATGTCATAAACATAAAAAAAAAGCCTTCTTTGAACTCTACATCCTTATATAGACAATAGGTATGGTGCACAGCACGGAGCACACAAGGTGGGTGGCACTCCCTCGGGTTGCTGTTCTCCTTAATTAGCCCATTACTGGATGACAGAGAGACAGGACGACCTGCGGGGATTAATAGCTCATAAAATTTCCTTTGTTCCGACAAAGCATTCTGCCAGATACAGCGAGGAGCATTAAAGAGAGAGAACAATGCTGTAACGAAAATAACCCTGTAAAACAAATAAATAGTTACCGGGGTTGTTATTACTGGGGTTTCACACATAAATACCATGGTCTATTGTGTGGGACTGCTGGCCATGTTCTAGAATATTGAGTAGGATTGATCAATTGGCAAGTACAAACAAGAACTGCACAGATAAACATACTTTTGAACGTCCATAGCAATCTGGATTTGATCAGCTGATTCGTGTTTAAGGGACGGAAGACCATGTTGCTTCTTCTCATGTCTTGTCATGTTGATGTAAGTTGGAGGAAGGACACTCAGTGCTGCGTCACTGGGACTTAAACGGTGGCGAGCCAATCAAAAGCCACAATAACCAGTTAGGTAACAAGGTACACGGTGAGCTTGTGGGAGTGACTCAGCTCCAGGATGCTGTTTGATCACGCACGGGGAATTCACCTTGAGGTGTGTTATCCTGTTTTGAAACAGAGGGCCTTGCTCCTCTGCTCCTTTAAAAACCCTCATGTTGAATTTCAACCAATTTGTGAAGTATTATACTGTATGTCAATTTAAAACAATTTGCATATGCTATCCATTATAATATTCAGGATTACAATGATAGATAAAATAATTAGTGAGTGGTTAATGTTCACTGTGTTATGGATGTTGTTTAGACAAGGAGACAAGCGACTGGGTGAGCCTCCTATTTGCTCCTCCGTGGGACACAGTGCACAGCATGAGTCACACAGTGCTCATTTCATTCACTTGAGGAATCACAATAATTCTGTTGGCTCATCACACCTGACGATCAGCCAGGAAACTTCCACTCACGAGTTAATCGAGCTCTGTTGACATGAAGGGCTCCTTAGATCAAGTCGATCAATGTCTTTCAAATGTGACGTGTCATTGACTTTCTTTCAAACAGAGCTTTTGGGAAATTTGAGTAAAGGGGTAGAAATGAGGGTAAAATCTCACGCAAATGCACGGAAATGAAGTCCATTCATTTACCAAGCAATTTAAACACACATCAAAACGCGTTTTACAAAGGACAATGGCTGAAAATAGAGATCAAAAGGGTGAAAAAATTAATGAAAGCTAATCTTTTCCATCATTAACTATTTGTTGTGGTGTCCTGCATTTTGAAATGCAGATTTAACAGGGAGCCTTAATTGTGATGGTAATGACTAATGGCAACATCATCCCACATAGTCACAAAATCTATCTAGAACACAGATAAGTGTTCTATTCATATTTCTTCTCTTTTTATTGTCCCCTCCTTTCTGTCTTCCCAAAAGCCTAAAAACGCTTTCTGTAAGCTGACTATGGATAATTAAAAATGATGATTCGGTTGACATTTACTACGTATGAACATAACTATCTCCCGATTTTACACCACATAAAACAAATTTAACTTCCAAAACAGGATGATAAATAGTTTTATTTGCAGACGCTGGCTCCAAAATGTCAAACAGACAAATAGAGCACTTCTGTAGAAGAAAATAAAACGTTTATACATAAGATGAAGCCAAAGAAAGGGTCAGAAGATATCTAGGAAATGCAGCTCCTAAATCCTCCTCCATCTGCTCCGACTCAAAGAAGAATCGCTTTACTCTGCAATCTCACAATCAGCCAGTGCAGGGTTTGGCTGCTGTGAACAGTGGATGGTTTCAACTGTCAGCCCCAGTCTGACTCATTGCATAGGCACTGCCTGTTTATGATTCTGTTCCAATGAATATCCCCAGTTCGTTGTTTCATCTATTCATTTATACTGTAGCTGTAGCTGTTGTGACGAGCAGAAAAGCCATTAGTATCTGATTATGCCAAAGCCCAGTGGTACAAACACTCAGAGCAAATGGAACAGGTCCCTCTTTGACGAATACGTTTCCATTCAGTAATTATGGCAGCAGCTTTAGTGTATGAGAATTGTCTCTAAATACATTACAGTGTGTGTCCGTGGTAATAATGAAATGTGCCTCTGACTTGTAATGGTTTGGCTCACTGATGCTTTTAGCCATGCTCGGTTGATCCTCCACTGTGGTCCGGACTGAAATATCTCAACATCTACTGGGTGGATTTCCACAAAATTAGTAAAAGCACTTAAACCTAGTGACGTGATAAGTATTGTACCTGCTGACATTAACATTTCGCTAAAAGCACCACTGTGTCTGTGTACAGCATTAAAGAGTTGCAAATAGGCCTGCAGACAACAAAGGAGGATTTTTTTTAAATGCAGGTTTCGACTACACAGACAGAAATCTTAGTAGGATAAATTTGTGGTTGAATCTGGGATTTGTTTACAAAACAAAAACATAAAAATGCTTCTGCGGTTTTTTAATCCTTGACCTTGTCATTGGCGTGGTTTCTGTGATATCAGCCAACATGGTCACTAAATACCTTCTCAAGACTAACAAGCATAAATGAAAAGCAGCAGTGTTGATAATGCTATCAGTCGCGCTCAGATGACATGTGTGTCCCAGTTGCAAAACATTCGGGGAAAGATGTTGGCTTACGTAACGTCCCACTTAGGTAAGTGAAACCTTACCTGAAGGGTAAAAGTGGCCTGAAAACTAAACTATGTGAGGCACACGATCAAAGCTGAGCTGCATCGGCCACACTCGTGTTTTATTGCCTCAGTCAATCTTGAGATTACCGTCTGCTTGCTGCAAGGCGGGGCAGGCAGCCACAGAGCAAGCAAAGCGTTTACCTTTGACTGAACTCGTTTGCACTTATGCAGAATCAAAGCAGAGAGACGGAGGAGGACAAAGAGACAATGACAGAAGCCGAGAGAGAGAGAGAGTGGTTGAGAGCTGTGCTTTTTAACAATGGCTCTACAGTTCACATTTTCACTGTTGCAACATCTTGGGTTGTGGTTTGTGGTTGTGGACATGTTGGGATGTCTCAGTCTCCCAGTCCCACTGGGAGATGATGTCGTCAGATGGAGACGTAATGGACGGACAGTGGGGGTAGTAGTGGAGTAAACACTGGCACCCCCACCCCCCAACTCTCCCTGGTGTCAGATGTGACTCGGCACTCCGTCAATGTCAGGTCTCCCTACAATTACTGACTGTAACAAACCTCGCTGATCGTTTAGTGCACACAGCAGGAGGAGATGGTGCACGAGACAGGCAGCGATTGTCCATCAGGGTCATGTGTCAAGCCTCGGGCAGAACAATGGACCCCTACATGCATGTTGTTATTGGCCTAAGAAATTATATAAAAAGAAAAAATATTTAGATTCTTCAACTGAAACGTTTCATCCATTTCTTCTATTTTTTATCCTCTCTCTTGACAGAGTGGGATGCTTTTAGAGGGCTATACAGGACACAAACATTGAGTCTTTGTGTGTGAGCTCGTGATGCTCTGCGCTTCAGAGAACAGACAAAACAGGATGGTCCCTTTACTCAATATGTCCCTCAGAGACAAAAAGAGCTGGGCCTCTTAGCCCTTGTTCCTCCGGCGCTAAATAAAGCAAAGTCTCAGTAGAGCACACGGTCTGTTTTCGTTCCACATGAACTCAGGAAAAGCCAGATTTACTCACTTATCATTCCCACATTTGAATCAGAGAATTGCAAGACATGCAATATACAAAATCGTCATGTACTTGTCAATTGCAATGTGTATTTTATTAACATCTCTTAACACTGGTTTTCCAAAACATAAAACAAGAGGAAAAGTCTAATACATTGTTTAAACTGTGTATTTATCTGTGCCAGCAATTTTTAGCATGTATGTTAACACATCTGCATTGACTCATTAGATCCAGCTGTGAAGGAAAACATGGCTTTCCTACAATGAGGATCCCTGGGCTGTATCGCGTCTCCTGTGAGTAGACAGAGAAGTCATTGTGGTTTAATAATAAATATTTGAAAATATAAATGAGTAACTGATATATAAAATAAACAGCATAGCTGGATTTATCAGAACGACACAGAGGTATAATTTTTCCTATTTTCTTACAACAGTACACTGCAATACGAGAACAAAGTTATACTCATAAGAGTTATCTCCATAATAACATTTTGATATAGTTTTGTTATCTCTGTAATATAACAAAACTATAATAAAATGTTTACATGACATGAGATTATGACTGTTTTTCTGCTAAGAATAGCACAGAGTGGGAGCATTAAAAACGCACTAACATTTCCACTTCAGGTGTCACGTAAACATGACATCCACAACTGTTAAATATGTCGCGGTGGTATTAATGTTAGGATTTAAGAGTTGTCGTTTGTCAGTAATTGTGCTGATTCATTGTGTAATCCTTGAAAATTTAGCACAGCCACCCACACATGCTGTGTCAGTTAATTTAATCCAGTGTCGTCCTCCTTCTCCTACAATTCCTGGCACTGGACACTATCTCATCTCTATCACTGTGGAGACACAACACGCAGGGAGTCAAACATGTGGGAGAGCAGCCAGTTCGTCTTCATCGATATGTGTAGTACTGCTGACAGTGAATGGTGGGGAAGCTTTCCCAGCCTTGATGACATGTGTCAACAGGATTTATATTCCCCTGTGCCGACACTGGGAGCATCATATCTTTCTTTATCCCAGCAACAAAAATGACATGCATGTAGGAACCCAAGGTCGAACAAAACCTGTGAGGTCAAATGTGATGATTTGAGATTTTCTGCTGATATTGTGTATTGTTGTGTTTTCAGTTTTCTGGACTTTGGACGAAATGCCCGAAACCCAAACACCATTCCAGTGAGGGCAAATATTTGCATTTGCCCCCTCTTTCCTTTTTCTTTTTCTACACAGCGTGGCTTTGTCTGTTTACTGGAGCAACATGTCCTCTGTTTAATCCTGTTTTATCCTGTGGAGGGCACAGACAGGATACAGACAAGGACTCAGATTCAGACTCACTGCAGATAGCGAAATCTAGGTTACTCAAGGATATTGCATCCCAAGAGACATTGACATCTTTTGTCAAAATACTGATACTGCAATTTATTTTTCTGTCGAGATCCCCAACTTTACTTTGCACTTAACCCCCAACTTACATATTCAGAGAATGTTGTTATTGCAGTGAAGGGGGAGGGAGTTGTAAGAGGGGGTCATACGTTGCATGATGCCCCATTAACATTAACTTTAACGCTATCCAGTGAAATGTATAGATTGGGATGGTTAGTGGTGGTGATATGGAGAGTTAATAATGAGTAGTGGTACAAACATTCATGCACATTCCATGTAGTGGGGGTGGGGAGCAGCTGAAGGAGGGGCGGTGGGGGGGTTGTTTGTTTTGTTGCTTTTCCAGCCTTTCCATGGCCTGCAGCTCCATGACCTCTATGGCCTGGAAGGATCAGTGATTACAATCAACACTAATCCTAACAACAGATATTCTGATCCCTGCTGTTGCAGCCGTGCATAAACCTGATGCGAGATGTTGGACACGTTTAGCCCAGGTGATTTATGAGTCAGGAACAACCAGTGACCTGTGGCGGCACACACAATAACCTGCTGACTGAGGGCTGCCGTGGAGATTTCACCAAAAGGTAAACATCTTCATTCATGTTAATGGACTTCGGATGTGCTTCTCAGTTTAGGAAGTAACAATAAACCCTGTAGCTAATTGCCTGTAACTTGGGTGTCTGATGGAAGCTGTGGGTAAAATAAGGTTTTCAAGGTGTCCTGTATTTGTGCACAAGGAAACTGCTTGCTCAGGTGCTTTTCACTGATTTACTTTAACCTTGGCTGCCAGACAACACACTGCATTAATGTAAAACAGTTATTAATAGCACAACCTCTGCACCAGCCCCAAGTGATGAGGTCTCATAGTTCAGTGTTGTGCTATTTTTATTGCACTGTTCGATACCTATTTGTCATGATTTCATGCTGCACAATGTTGTATCAGTCATATCATCAGCAGAGTTGAACTAGGACAAGGACAACTGACCATCCACTTGTCCCTCCTCACTAACTCTCACTAATGTTGCTCAAAGGCACAAAACCAGCGATGACTGACCAGTATCAGGCTACATTATCCACCCTTGATTATTGGCTCTGGCATTTGACAGCATCGTGGAACCAGCTCTTACAGACAGAGAAAATCAATAAGTGTTTACGATTGATATAAAAAACCCCATTAGCCATCTATCAGTTGTCAATATGCTCCTGTTCTGCTCTTTTATGAGTCAGGCAGGCCACACATGGGCAAAGCACATATAAATTTTGCATCACACACGATTACATTCTCTTCCTACAATGAATAATTTAGCCCACATACCCTCAGTGGTTTTCATGGAGGTGATACTCAGTGCTAAGGGTGGTTTGTTCCAAAATGTATATATCCACCATTTGACAAGGTAACACCTAACTGTGGTACAAAATAAAAGTAGATAGTTCAAAGAGTCAAATGTACTTTTCAGAGTTTGAGTGAGCTGAATATATTCCAAACTTTGGACTTGGGACTTAAACTTTTAAGACAGAAAATGAAAAGACACCTTCAGCTTGCAATTAATCAATAAAGAAATATACTTTATAAACTCAGATACCATGAAAAAATTCAATGGTACACTGTTTACTTTTCTCGAGTAAAGATGCCTGTGGGTGTAGTACTAATATTCATCTAAATAACCCTACTGAAAGGGGACTACATTGGAAGCTGTGGGCGCAGAAAAGCTGAAAAAGTGCCAGGTGACTGTGCAAAGCGATAAGGACAAGGCCAGGTATGACAGCTGGTGCTTCCAGCTGGCCCTTATTGACTCACAGCTACGAGCACGACCCCATGTTGCTACATTAGCCTCGTGGATGCCATACCACAACAACTGTTATTTACATAAATACAAATTGGGAATAAATATGTATTCAGCTCAGATGTATAATGCTCCATTATACATCTGGGCTGAATATAATATTGCGGTATAGGCTGACATTAGCGCTGAAAGAAGCTAGTGTAGTGTTACCATTGTGCATTCTTTTCACTGTACCATCTGGTGACTCCGACTCCTCCACACCCCCCCCCCCCCCTTTACTCTCTCACTTTCTGTCTTTGTTTATATTTGCCTCCCTCCCTCTCTCAGGGTTGTTGTGCTGCACCGTTCATCCTCCGGAATGAAGAGTGCACTGAGATCGACACTCCTATGCAGATGTGAGTATGACTTGGGTGTTTCAGCTGCAAACGCGTGGCCCTTTTGTGTCTGCAATACTGCTTCGATTGTCTCCATTGAACAATGGCAGGGAGAAAAAACGAGTCCTGTTCTTTCATGAACAATATGAACGATGTTCAGATGAAAATGAAAACTGGGTTAAGTCTGAGGAAACTGTTAGCATTGGATTTACAAAGCTGCACCACAGTTATTCAGTGAATGTAATAATTAGCCAGTATAACAAGCCGTCTCATCACTGCACCATTATTTCTGCTTACAATGCCATCGCTGGTGCCACAGAGAAATTAATGGCTCCTCAGACAGCATCTAAAGAAGGCTTGGGCACATTAACTTAGATCAGTGCCCATATCTATATGTCTCCCTGCAAGATCGCTCCACCTTTTTACAGTCCTGTTCTTCAACTAACATTATTGCCCAACGGGGCTTCACAATTCCAGCTGCACTCCAATATTGCAAGATGGGTTAGTTCATTTTTTCAACTTTCAGTGATCCATTTCAATATTGCACTCCAACAGAATTACCGTACTCTGGAGTGCACCTTAGCCTTTGACTGGAACACTTTGTAATTGAACCTTCATGCAGATATCCCTCCTCCGTTTCCCCTGTATTTCCCCGAGGGCTGAGATTACTAACTCACAGATCTCATGCAACTGACCAGCCGCCTGCCTTATTGCCTCGGAACAGATGCCCATCCAAACTCATTCTTAAAAAATGACATCAAATAACCATGAGTGATAATATCGCATCGCACACATGGTAGTGTTTGATCTGGCATTCAAAACAGGGAGGCTTCCACCACTCCCAAGCGAGCATTGTTCAGTAAGACTGGTATGTATCCTTACATAACTGAACACCAAATGACCACATTAAGACAACATCTGCTTTGCCCTGACTGAACGCACGCCTTCATAGATTTTTTTTGTCCAAGCTCCAGGGAGTTTGACAGACACATGCTTGTTGTTAGATTTGAACTTGTGGCAACACTCAAGTCGTTGTTGTGCTTGTAAGGCAGAAGAAAGAAACAATTGAAGGATCGTTCAGAACAGTTCAAAAATACACAACACAAATTTGAGTGGCTTTAATGTTATGGATGACCAATATAAGCGTCCCGTAATTTCAAAATGACTGGGTGTGGTTTTCCCTTTTCTGTTTCTGCTTAATGATGTGTGCACATAACACATGTCCACACAGAATGTGATTTACCTGCAGGAAGCCCTATCTTTACATACCCCGTATTCATACGGTGTGTATAGCCTGATGTTTTTTGTGTTACCGTGCTTAGCTGCATATGTCACATTAAGGCAACAGAAGTGCTGATGGCAGGGGCTCTCTTATAGTGAGTGAAGTCTGGTGGGCGGCTACTCATCTTCCCCTGGGGAGACAGAAATGCAGAGGGAGTTATTTCAATTAGTCAGATACTGCCTCAACAAAAAGCCCAGCCTTCTCCCAGTGGTATCCAGAGCTCGGCCAGAGAAAGCTAATCAAATCAAGGCAGGAGTGATGCAGACAATGACTGGAAGCACTGCGGTCTGAGGGGGAGGTAGAGGGGTGATACAGCATGTCTAGACTGACAAACGTGGATTGTTATAAGTATTTTTCTGTGTGTCTTTGACCACTAAGAGTTTATTGTTGGTGTCATAAATTATGCAGAACGTTACTCTCAGTCATCCACAGTGTTACATTGTGACCTGTTTGTGGCTTCAAACCTTACAGTAACCTGATCGGTTCATTGTCAGATCCAGGGTTTAAAGATTTCAGGTTTTTTTTCTTTTTTGAAGATAATAGTCTTGAGTTAGCTTTGTTCTTCATGGGTTCTTTTCTGATGTCACTTCAAAGCTCTTTGCAATCTGGCCCAGAGGGGGTTGAGCCTGGCTGGACCAGGCACACTTCTGCACCCCGTTTCATGTTTGCCACTCCATTTCTCTCTCTGACAAGCACCCGGAGCAGAGTCCGGGCCCCTAAGAACTAATTACAGGTCACCATGTCAACTAAGAGGGCCTCTCCCCACTTTTAAACCAGTAGCTGTAATCATAATGGGGGAGAATGTATTAGAATCAAGTGTACAACTGATTTATCATAATAAACATGCAGATGTAGCAGTTTATGAAAATGGACCTTACATTATTCCCATTTAAGCCTCATAATTTCCCCTTTAACTGCAGCTCAGGTTTTGTGTTAGAATCACAAAAACATGAGTCTGCAGCAAGACCTTCTTTGTTTTAGCCTATCAGTAAGTTTATAGCCTTAATTTTATAACACACAAACAAAATAAACCTTCCATCTTTTGATTTAAATGTTTAATTTAACTGACTTTAACTTAAAGTAAGTTTGGCTTGATTAATTAACTCTTTGCGTTTCATTCAGATAAGTAGCCACTTAAAATTTGACAGTTAATAAATTGAAAGAGAGGCTATGGTAATTGCGTAATGATATTTTTATGATACCATATAACTAACTGGGTGCCATTATTATTTCTTGAGACAGAATTTATTGGGTCACCTCATTTTTTTATGATACAAAGTCATCTGCAAAAAATAACTGCCCTACATCCGGAAAGTTTTATATAAAAAATATAAACATAATACACAGGGACGGCGCTATTTCTATTTCTCTCCGGCGCAACTTCCAAAATTTATTGCGGCAACGTCGTCTCAGTCGGGAGGAATGGAATGAAAGGCAGCCGTGGGCGATACCAAGTCCGGGTTCAAACAGGGGGGTGTGATGTGAGCTCGCCGACATTATCAGGCGTAAACCGATTCCAGTGCGATCAAGTATATTGTAGACCACTTTATAGTCACTTATCATATTGCGACTGTGATGTCTTGACTTTATATTGTTGGTTTGGAGGCGTGCGAGATCTCCGTGTTGACCCCCCTCCCCCTCTTGTCCTCTCCCGTCCACCGCGCGTGTATTCCTGGCCACACGGTGCAGCTCCTGCGGGGACAGAAAAGTGGCTCTCGCCGGCTGCGACACACCGTCCGCCGCTTTCCCACAACTTCTCCAGTTCTTCCCAAACTGTGGACTTCGCTCCTTCTGTTTTTATTTTAAACCCGCACACAGACGAACCCGGTGGGATTACGGCTCCTGTCAGGAAGAACCAGTCTTCCCTGTAAACGGTGAGTTTGGACACGCTGGATGCTATTTGCGCATTTCACTGTTTTTAACTAAGGAGGGTTAACGGCTGCGACTCCTGTGACGTCATTAGAATCATTTTTTTTAAACGTTAAATCACGTCTTTTTCAGATATATATATACACACACACACGTGTGTGTTTGTGTGTGAATAGTTGCTGGCTGCTTTAAAGTCGAGTGTTGCGGAGTTGTGTTGGTTCCTGCCGTTGTGTTGGTGGTGATGCTGCCAGGAGAGTTTACGCGGAATGTTGTCGTAAAAACTGTGAATATGCGCATCCTGGTCCTTCCTGTTAGCTCGAGGACTCTTCTTATGATGAGTGGGGAGTTGTGGATGTGACTTATCTACTTTTATTTGCCCACTTTTGTCTTCTTTGCTAACTTCATCCCGTCCCGGTGTTGTATAAACGTTACCCCGTCTGGAGCCTCGTATGGCGAAAGCCAAGATGTTTTTAGCTAATGCACTGATGCACTGAAGGATAAAGCTCATCCTTTGTTATTGACGTGTAATTACCATACCAGGAATTCTCACATCTTCATCAGTCTAAACAACGCTTTATGTCAGCACTTGAAGGCCACAGCAACACATGATAATAAATCCCTTCTTTTTTTGTTTTATTTGAACAAAGTGAAAAGTTGTTTTCATAGCACTCAGGAATGCTAACAGTCTCTGCCCCGTTTAATATTAGACCTGAGGCTAATAAAGAACAGGAAGTGGATGGGGATTCTTTTATTTCAGCTTTTGTTGTTGTTGTTTTGAAATGAAGTGTCTAAATAATTTTACCCATAGTCAAAGCTTCACTCATCTTGGAGCAAACCTGTATGTTTGCTCAAGGCCCCCTCTGCTGAGAAGATGCTTTCCCACCTGTACTTGTCTGTAGTGGTTTGTTATTGTAACTGAGCTGTTACACATTTGTCCTCTGCAAAGTCATAATGAGATCACTACTCTAATGTAATAAACACTGTTTCACAATACGGAAAAGGAAAGCGGTGCTGTTGGCTTGCTCTGCTGACATCAGTCAGTGTGGGGATTCGCCTGTAAGAACCATGTACGTCCAGTACACATGGCAGGCTAATCAGCTAGTATGTGTGGCCCATTCCCCTGCATACAGGATAGGGGTTGACATCCTGGTCTCTGCTCCAGATGTGGGTGAAAACAGAAAGAGAAACAACTTGTGTTTTTGTGATCGTGACACTGTCTTTGCTCCACAATGTGGATGAGAGACAGTGCAGGTGCTGGTTGGACAGGAAGAGCACGGCTTGAGAAGGAAGCAAAGAGGAAACGTGTCAACAAAGGTGGTCGGTCTGTGTCAGTGACTCATTGACTCGCAGTAGAGTAGGAATGTGTGATGGCCTGAAATTGCAGATTAGAGAAGGCAACCCCCCCCATAGCTTCATAAATCACTCTCTGTGAGTAACAGAAACGTTTAGATTTCTCATTCTCGAGGTCTTTTCTTTGCTGTCACTGCTTGTAACATTGGACACTCCAATGAATTCAGGGTCTGTTGTTTTTCTGGGTTTATCACTGATTTCCTCAGCATTAAACTCAACATTAAAAGCTCAACTTAATCCTCGCCCTCAGGACTGGCTTTGCCTGCTGATGCTAAAACTCTGGCGTGAATGCAGAAAGTTAAAGAAACAGAACCCCTGTTGTAGAAGAATGTGTGTGACGGTAAACACAGACAGTAACTGGAGATAACCTGTTATGCACATGTCACACCATCTTCTCCTTGCAATTATAATTTCATGGGAATTCTAATATATGTGAACAAACAAGTTATACAAGTGCCCAGTGCTGCCTATTCATGTGGTTGCTTTGGGATGCAAACTTTATGTCAGGAAGAAAAATTGACAGCAAATGCTTTTGTTTATTGCGTTACAGAAAACCACATGAAGTGTGAATTTAAATGGAAACATGAGTGTTGTGTGCCTTTTTTTACAACTGCGGGGCTGTTGCATGGCTACTAATATCCATGTCTCATCTACACCATCAAGGGGGAAGAAAATGGGGTCAGTTCTTCCTGCGTTTGTGCCCTGCTCTCTCTTTTCCTTGGATTGTATTCTTTCCTCCATTAGCTTGGCCTTCTTACCAAAGCTAGAGTCCTTTCTAGGAAGTGGACTACGTAGTTTGTTGAATTTGATGGGGGTTTTAGGCAGATATGTTACTAAACCCCATGTAAACAACAGGGACCAAAATTTGTGTAAGTAACTGTAAGTTGTTTAGGTTTTGTTGGTGGTGGTCCAGTAATGGACTTACATTATCTTTACATTGTGTCTCTACTGAGGAAGTTTTTTATAATGGTGGGTTCTTTATAGCTGAAGGAAACTCTGGCCCACTACTCAGTGACTGGATGATGTAAAGTGATACAGCTGTCTTTACTTATACACTCTTCCAAGTTTCAAGCATTTAGGGTTTTTTTTGTTTCCTAAAATGGTCCAGATAAACGCCTGCACAGTTTTTTTGTCTTGAGTGAATAGATGTATCATGTTTCACTCTTGTGACTCCTCAGGTGTGACAGTGTAAACAATAGAGGAGACAGTCCCTGTAACAAAAAATGCACACAGGAAACGCGGATTAGATCACCTGCAACTTCTCTTTTTTTCTCTGTCAGTATGAATGCTCTTTGGTGAAAATAGAGTAGCAGCGTTCAGTGTGGGTTTGTTATAATTGAAGCTCATTTTTAATCCCCTCCTTTAATGCTGCTTGCTCTATTTTGAGCATATGTAATGGTCGGGTAGATGTTCCTGTGGTGCGTTGCATTGCGATTGCTAGTTTTGTGGGGGTTACTCATGCACAGTCCAGGCCTGAATGTTGGGCGGGGAGGGAAGGGAGCGACTGCTGACTCTGTTCTAACATGTCTGGCAGTGCAGGCAGGTTGGATTTTGTGTGCAGAAACAGACACCGTGCCTCAGCGCATTACATCTGTTTGTATAGATAGCTGGTACCACAAGTCAATCTGTTGGCCAATAAAAACCAACACCAGAGGAATTTGTAAATCCGATGTGCTGGCATTTGCAAGGCTCCTATTGAGTATGTCTCTGCCTGTCACTTTCATATTCAAATCTCCATCAAGACGTGAAACAGGAAGCTGGAAGGCGCTTCAGAGTTTTAATCCACAGTAATTCCAGGAACTAAAGCTACAAGACTGATGGAAAAGTGGAAAAGCCAAGTGATGTGTCAAGTCTGTGAAACAAGTTTCCTGGAAGTTAACCTCTAGAATGCATTCAAATAATATTAAATATTACAGCTGTGTTACAGCTGTAACAGTGTGTCGCCTGAGGCCACCTATCATCCTTTCCTTGATGCTGCTGTGTGAATTATGTAACATCATTACAATGGCGTGCTGTGTATAGGCGTGACCTTCAGCAATTAATGAGCGTGACATTTGATCGAGGACGACACGTGGGCTATTACTTCTTAGATCTTGGATTTATGAGGAAACAAATACATAATTTATACTCAATGTAAAAGAATGTGCACTTGAGTTAATACTTCCTGTGTTGTGGATAACCATAATTCAGTTGCTCCTTTTCATCAACTTACAATAAGTTTGTTTTTGAAATCTGTTTTAAGTTCCCAGACCTAATATTTGACTGAGCCACAGATGTTTACCTACACTGGCAGCTTGGTGGAAATAGACAAGGAATTCCGACTGTCAACAAATATCTGCCATGTTCATGGGAACCATGGTCTTAAATAGTGCACTGTGTTTTCCCTCTGCCTTAGATTAGTCTTAGAGGCTGAACACTCTCAGAGGGCATCCAGGTATTTGTGAGGGTGCAGCAAAACACGCTTCCAAGTTCTATTAATATCAGCAAGTGTAACACCACTGACTGTGTGTTGACAGCAGAGATACAAATGTATGAAGCGACAACATCATCAAAGTCAAGGCAGCTTTATTTCTTAAGCGAAATATAAATATGTATCTCGAGGCAGCCGCGATCCAAAATAGATGTTTACTACATCCAGTGGTTTGGGTGGTCAAATGTGTCCCTCCTGGCATGCTTCTTCCTGTTTATTTCAAACACTCAGCTCCTCCTCTCAGTGTGTCAGTGAGTTAATCTGAGAAGAGTAGGGAAAGTCTCAGTGTGGGGGTTAATGCCATCTTGTGACCAATGTGATTTAGGGCTACTCGTCAGCTCAGCCATATTTTTATTAGCTGAATGAATAGGTCTTTTGGCAAAGAACAGAGTGACTGGCACGATTTGTAAAACCTGTGCCCTTTGACCGTGAGCCCTTTAAATATTTCATTGAGGGTAGTTGGTGTCAGCATCTACATCCTATCAAACACACCTTCTTCCACATGATAGCTTGAATTAAATTGTTTTCCTGCAGCTGGCAACTGCAGGAAATTATAGAAGAATATAGTAGAATTATTGACAAAGAGTAGTTTTTGTCACATCAGATATAGCAGAGAATATTGAAAATAAATCAACTTTGACTAAGTACTGTTGGGCTTTTTATATTGAAAAACAGCTTGAAAATGAGTTGATCATCAAATTAACTGATCACTGATCATATTGTTGTTGCCAAAGCCAGTAAAGCCAAACAGAATCAGTGAGATCAGGGTTTAGGCTTCATGGATGCTACACCAGGTTGTCGGATGCTGTTTGTGGCCTCGTGGAGCAGGCGGTAGCGCTGCCCGTCGTGTGCATCAGGAATCAAAGAGCACCATTGTTGGAATGAGAAGCAGATGTTAGTGAGGAATTCTCCTGACTGCAGCAGCTTTTCTTTTTTCATGCCTGAGCTTTACGCGCTTGCCTCCCTCTTTCTCCCTCTCTCACTCTGCTGTGTACTTTCACCCTCCTCTCTCCTATAGTTTGACACATACCACACCTGAAGCCATTCTTAATTCAGCATGGTGACAGTCTCTTTTAGTGGGTCTGGGCCTCCTCCTCCAAGCAAGGGAAGTTTATCTTGGGCTTCACCTTCCAATAACTGGATGTTAAGACTCCATCGTGGTGATGTCAATGGAGGAGGGAGAAACTGAGAAAGACAGAGGTATAGTTGTGACAGAGGGCCCCTTTTTCTTTCCCCAGCCCAGAGTTTGGTGTCACGCCTGACTCTGAGGTTTGCCACGTTGACAGAATCCCTGTTTCAGCCTGAAAGGCAGGGGAAGGCTCAGTTGCCTGCTCTTTGTGTGTGTTGCTTTAGGTGGACTTTGGTGTTGCATCACTTTTTGCACGGCAGTGAAAGGGATGATGGAAATCAGCAGTAATTTCATTACCCTGCACTCTCCTCAGTCAGACACAGCGTTCATGGTGCAGAGTCTAAGAGAACACACCCTTTAATTTCACAGTGGACGTTCCGCCTGTGGAAATGTCTCCTGTGGAGACCAGAAATGACGCAATAGACTTTTTAACCCATCAGTAATGTCTTTGCCACTTGCATATATCTGATTACCACATGAGACCAACACAGATGTCTGTTTTTACTGGTAACAGTCAACAATATAATGACTGTTTCATCACTGGGATGTTTGTCTGTGTCGGGAATTATTATTAACATAGTATGATGTGATTTCAACAGAGACCATGAACTTTACTACAAGAAGACATGACGAAGCTGAATATGTAAATGGTTCCAAATCCCACAAATTAAGATAATTGATTGATAAAACAATTCCGCTTTGGGTTAGACCAGGGGTCGGGAACCTTTTTGACTCAGAGAGCCATGAAAGCAAAATATCTGGAAATTTAATATAATATATTTTAAGACTGAATTCAACTAAATGTGAGTATAATAAGCCTCTGAATTTATTCCAGCAAAACTAGCGTAATTATAGTCACCTTGCTGAGTCCATAGGCAGAGTTGCTGCTGGCTAGCTTGCACCCTGCTCAGTAGCTCTTGGTACGCTTTCTTCCTGCTGTCTCCCGCTGGGTATTTTGATGCAAAGGTAGCATGGCCTGTGTCGAAGTGCCGCTTTACATTCGACCGTTTCATCGATGCAAATTTTGTCATTGCAAATTAGGCACACCGCAGAACCTGCTCTCTCCACAAAGGCGAATTCTTCAGTCCATTCGTCCTGAAATGTACGATACTCATCATCTTTTTTTCATTTCGCCATCTTCTTCGTCAAAGGGTTAGCTTTGAGATAATGACAGAGCAGACTGATTCAACAGGGGGTGTTGACCTGTTTACCCAGCAACGGCCAACGTAGGCTATTATCATCCAATTAAAATAATGGACAATTGCTTCTGCACCCAACTGCAGCCCTGAACAGGACATGAGCAGTGCAAAATCGATGGATGGATTAAAACAAGTGATGATATTTTATGTTTTATCTGAAAAGCCGAAATCTGCGAGCCAGATGCAATCATCAAAAGAGCCACACCTGGCTCGCGAGCCATAGGTTCCCGACCCCTGGGTTAGACACTAGAAACCATTAATAAAGCAGCGATGAAGCATTATTTATTGCCAGTTTTCTGTGTAGGAGACTGCAGATAAACATAACAGTGTTGTGTTTTTGCAAGTGTTGTGTCCATTCTCCCTTTAATGGAATCACTGGAGGGATAGCACGTGATGGATGGAAGCGATCCAATTAGTTCTCAGTTTTAATTAAGCAGGCTGCCATCACACAGCTGAGCACTGTAGCGGCTCCTGACACATGATCAGGGCAAGAGAGCAGATTATGTGTGTGTTCACCTGACATGCACGTGTCTCTCTTTTTGCCTGCTTGTACACACATTTACGTAAGTGCATTGCAGTAGTGATGTGATCAGTGAAGGTCAGCAGCCTACTTATGACTCATCAGCAGACCCTGCAGAGTGGCGAGTTGCCTGCCACATTGCACATCTTTAATGAGAGCCAATGCTGATTGTCAACAGTATGTGTATTTATGGCTGCATTGCCCACAACACTTACTGTCTGTTCAACAATGAAGCGGTGATATATGTGGACAACCATCATATTGAATGGGCACTTAGTCTAAAAAGCACTCTGTGGACGAGTGGAAGCTCTTCAACATCTGTTGTGAAAACAACTCTACTTCCTCTGCATTTCTGCCTTTTAAAATTCAAATTGTCCTCCACGCTCTTTACTATCTGTCCTCTCTGTTTTTAATGACAACATGGCTTCAAGGTGAGGGGCTTTCAACAGGATGAAGTGATAATCTGGATTGATTGTTCTTTAAAATTCTTTTGTCTGGTCTGAGACTTTTCACACCTCCCTGGTGTTGTAGATCACCCCCGGGGCGCAGTCCATGCTGTGAGCTCCTCACTGCTCTCAGGAAAACTGTTAAAGGAGGTGAGTGTAGTGTGCCCCACAACGTGGCCATCAGAGAAAAGGCTTCGGCTCTTGAGTACAATAGTCAAAGTCAAAAACGCAACATCGTAAAATTCTGTGTCATATTTTAACAATAATAGAATCATATAAGCAATATTGTTAAATAATAATTCATTCTATTGAGGGAAGGGAGCTGACACCCAGTTGACTTCTGAAGTACCTTGCACTATTTGGATAACAGCTGTTCACCTCAGGTGTTTTGATTTTTTGCTGCTGTGTTGTAATTGTGGTCCTATGATTTGCCCTAAAATTAAAGTTTTGTCATGTTCGGGTTAGAAGTGATAAATCGGTGGGTTTACAGTATGACTCGCTCTGTGGTCATATCATCATTACACTTCGTCTTTTCCTGTGCAGACATATGTTCACACCTTCCTCTGGAGTCCCTGACATTCCCGAGCACTGAGGTCACAGTATGGGCACAAACAGGAATGCCGCCCTTCTTTTTTTGTCAATCTGTTGTATCTCTGTATCCTGTCCAGATTTTCCTCTGCTGCAAATGTCTCGTTTGAGTTTCAGTAAAATCAATGCACCAACATCCAGTCCATCGCCCTTTTTGTTGTGTCTCTGCAGTGACAGACTGCAGCTCACGTCCCCATGCCCGGTCCTGCGAGTGCTGCTTGGCCTTCTGAGCCCCTAGGTGTTGTTGTGTGTGTACTGGGCTGCATCAACTGAGCGGAGGAGGGTTGTCATCGGGCCCGGAGCCCTGTCCCGGGGCCTATCCAGTTGGAGCCACACGAAGATGAACAAACTGAACTTTCACAACAACAAAACCATGCAGGACCGCCGCTGTGTCTGTGTCTTTCTTCCCAATGATGACACACTCAACGTTATAGTCAATGTGAGTAGACGGAGACTTACTGTACCTCTCCTGCCACAGAGCTGCTTTTCAGTACAAGCAGATTCAAAGACGAAATGTGTCATTCTGAAAAAGAGCTTAGCTCATCGGAACATAAAGACAAGGATAAATAACTCATAACCTGCTAATTAGTAAACACGACAGCTGTTAACCAGAATAGCTCTTTCCCGCTTTCCAGCATTTATTCAAGTGTGGTAATGAATCTCTTTTGACTCCAGGCAAGAAATGTGAATAAGCTAGTTGTTACTTTAAGAGGTTTTAACTTCATATATGTAGATCTTTTTTTTAAAAAAAAGCTAACAGTGAGCCATGTCCTCGTCTTGTGTCCTCTTCAGGTGAAGACTTTGTGCCAGGAACTGTTGGTCCAGGTGTGTGACCTCCTGAGGCTGAAAGACTGTCACCTGTTTGGACTGAGCGTCATCCAGAGTAAGAATATTCATCTTGGTGATTCGCTAAAGGGAAAACAAACAAATGGTTACTACCACAGTGCAAATTGTGTCTGCACTCAGCTTTTGTGTGTGTTTTTTGTATCACTGTCCACTTTACACATACAACAGTGTAAACCAGGCAGTTACTTTCCTTGCACCAATAATTTGGCTGCAGAGCAAGAATCTTTCCCAAACGTAGCGTCTCTCACCTATCTGTCATGACCGTCTCACAGGAACTTGTGCTCCCTCTTCCTGACTGGCTCCCTTTGTGCAGCGAGGCCATAGTTTTTTTTACTGTGACAAGGCTCAGCGAGGGTCGTACGCACCAATTGAGTCACTGCGCCTGTAGCATGGCTGAGTAGACAGCGGGTGACAACTGTAAAGGGAGAGTAAATTGCAAAGACAGTGTTTTCAGACAGCTGCCCTCCACGTGAGCCAATGGCGGCACAGCAGGTCAGTTGAGCAGGAGCCAGCGGGTCTGTTGGTGGGACATTCCTGAAGTGCTTGTCTGAACAGCGTGAAATCCCCAAGGCAAACAGAGGCCACCCACTCCCTGTGTGTCACCCACTGTCCTCCTGACCACACATCTGTGTCCTCCCTGTTCAGAGCGACTGGAATCCGATCGATATGATTATTGATTTTCTTAAGCGAAACTACCAACATTTAACTGGCCTCTGGTTTCGTTTCTCTGTCCCTTTTCACCAAAAGTTCTCTCCACATGTGCACGCATGCATGTTCATAAAGACACCGACTATATATTTAACATCACAGGTACATAATTTGTCAGAAAATTATGTTCCTGTTAAAGCTGATATGATAAAACACAAAAATTAACCATAAAGTCCAGTGCGTTCTGACAACTGAAAACTCGTTCTCACTGAAAACCTTTTGCAGCGAGATCTGTGGCGCTCAGAAAGAGGGATATTGTTTCAGTTGAGTATTTCAGATGTAATTTTTGGATTCCTGAATCACCACAAGCTGAATGCCAATGACCTCAGCTGGAATGGGATGGCGGCAGAAGTCTCACTTGCGGAGTTGTCCAATCGTCACAGAATGAAACCGGAACTTTCCAGTAAAACGTTTGAATGTAACAAGGTGAAACAAGGCTTTTTGCACGGATCAACGTAGGAACGTGTTATTGCTCAGAACACATGAATGAGTCATGTAAACGTTCCTATGCGGAAAACACACATGCCAGGCATCTAGTCTTCAGTATGGTTATATAAGATTATTCTGTGGTGCTGTTTTGGAGAGGCTCAGCTACTGCTCTTCTTTTTCCTTAGCTTTTGCAACGGGTTTTCATTTCATAGAAATTCTGAGTTGTCAGATCAGCAGGTGTGATATCTGAAAACATGACATAGAGGTAAGAAATGAGATGGAAAGCCAGAGGCTCTGAGTACAAAGAGAAGTGCAGAGACTGAGTCTGATGTGATGTGCTTTGAGCCAGTCTTTGAACAGGCCTCATTCAGAGAGGATTTCTCCCTGCACACAAACATGAAGGCACATACACTACATACATCCAAACACACACGGTGATGGCATGGAGCTAAACTTGAATCAAATCTGTCTTTTCTCCTCCTCGTGACAGACAATGAACACATCTATATGGAGCTGGATCAAAAATTGTCCAAATACTGTCCCAAAGAATGGAAGAGAGAAGCCAGCAAGGTGAGAAATAAGCCACAGGATGTTTGACCTTTGGAAAAAACTTTTTTTAAAAAACAATAAATAAAGTTTGGATCTTTCCAGTTGAGGATTTTTTCATAATAGAGTTCTTAGTTGTGGTTTCTACACCTCCTCCTTTTTTGTTGAGAATAAACAAGGATTTCTGCTTGTGTTTTCCAGGGTATTGACCAGTTTGGCCCTCCAATGATCATTCACTTTAGAGCTCAGTATTACGTGGAGAACGGGAGACTGATCAGGCAAGTGACTGTCCACAACTTACTACTACAAGACGTCACCGCAGGTTAATCTAACGTAATTCACTTAAACACCAGTTAACCTATAATCTGGTTATGCTGTGCCCTGCAGTGACCGGGTGGCCAGGTACTACTACTACTGGCACCTGAGAAAACAGGTGCTGCTGTCTCAGTGCATCCTCAGAGAGGAGGCCTACTTCCTCCTGGCAGCCTTTGCCCTGCAGGCTGACCTTGGCAACTTCAACCGCTACAAGCACTTTGGGAAGTACTTTGAACCTGAATCCTACTTTCCCCCCTGGGTGAGTATGTCTAACCCGTACTGTATGTATCCTGAGAAAGTGACGATTTAAGATTATTGGCTTTTGTTTGTTTTCAAACTTACACAGATGAATAATCAACTATCAAACTGACACATTTTTTTACAATCTGTAAATCTTGACCTGTTGAGTAAAAAACTAAACTAAGTCTAAAGTCTACATTAAATCTTAAGCCTAAATGCAAAATCATAATCGTCTCTGATGAAAGGCTATGGCACACACAGAAATGCTTAAAAGTGTAGTTTAATGTGAGAAGTACAGTTGAGACATGAACGTATTAGGCTGGTAAATCCCTGTGCTACGCTTGTCTGAGTCATGGTGAATGTCCTTAAAAAAAAACACAGGTCTTAAAAAAACTGCTGCGTCAGTGACTGTGAAGCTGAAACATACCCTGAAGGTGTTTCAGACTGTCAGGCAGCGCTCATCGTACTGGCCTGCGGTGTGTAGCGTGTGTCTACGGACCTCTGCCATTAATCACGCTGAACAAAGCACTTAGCGACGGCTCCACGTCTGAACATGTGCGATAATGAGAACAGGGCCACAAGTTTATTTCTGTCCATGGAAGTGGCACACATACTGTTTTTTTTTTCTTCTTTGATCTTGAGAAATGTCCTGCCTGATATTTGTATTTTGAACCCACTGTGATTCATCCTCCACTGCCACCTCTCTCGTTCTGACTGCCACGCCCATCTGATTGCCCCTCACTTCCCTCACTTCCTGTGATTAGCCTACAGCCTCCTTATCAGCAGAGACGGGAAATTGTTTGATGATTAGCGCTACTCTACAGTAAATCTCTCACAGATTTAGCTGCTTAGAGAACTCTCCTCCTCAATCCTCAGAAGTCACATGCAGAGCTTAGAAAGCGTTTCCTGCTCCTGCCTCTGGGTCGTATTCAGTCTCTGCAGGCTGACATCTGTTTGCCCTGTGGCAGGCAGCCTCATTATACTCTGTGGCAACTTGTGCCGCCAATCTGCTGTAGCGTTTCCGTATAACCTCAGGGCAGCCAAGCCTGACATCACCCTCAAACCCCCCACTTTTCTTGTCCCGCCCAGGTGATCGCCAAGCGTGGCCGTGACTACATCCTGAAGTACATACCAATCATGCACAATGATCAGAGTACTCTCTCATCTTCAGAGGCCCACCTCAAATACATAAAGGAGTGTGCTCAGCTTGACGACGTTACAGTCCACTACTACAGACTCTACAAGGTGAGAGACGGTGTCCAGGATACAGTGGCTAACATCTAACAGATCTCTTTATTGTTTCTGTGGAAGATTGTGACTCTTTTCATGTAGATACCATCTCATGCTAAATGCTGCTTTGCTGGTTATGTATTTGTCTCAGCAAGAATTTGATGTACTCTGTTTTTCCTTGTGAGTCAAAAAAAATGACTCTTCTTTTCATCCATATGATATATGATCTCTTCTAACAGGACAAGAAAGAAGTAGAGGCATCTCTTACATTGGGACTAACTTTACGTGGGATTCAAATATTCCAGGTACAGTTTCATACTTGGCACTCGGTAACTTTGTCTGATGAGGATTTTACTGTCTTTAATACAAGTTCATCACTCACGTGAACAAGTTGAACTACTTTGTTCTGATTTTTTTTTTAAAGAAAACACTATTTTTAGGGCTCAGAAAGACACAATTAGGTTGTCTGTTATAGTGGTGTTGTCATTGTTTGTTTATACTTTGTGTGTCTGCATTCTGTGTTGCAGAATGTGGGGTCTGTGAGGCAGCTGTTGTATGACTTCCCGTGGACCAACGTTGGGAAACTGGTATTTGTGGTGAGTCAAATGCAGGACCTTTCTCAACATGTTTCTTTTTTGTATACATATCGATATTTTTTCTCTCCTTTCAACGGTGATGGAATCTGAGAATTCTTTGGCATATACCAGTGCTTGTGAAAACCCAGCTCCTGCTCGGGGTCTTGGAAATTTTTACACCAGCCTTATTTTCTCCACACTGCTGTTTTATCTTAGCCTCGCAAAGTCCTCTGGAACAAATCAGGGATTTAAGAGGACTTTCTTTGTGTGTGTGTGTGTGTACACACACAGACCCCACACACATACAGTATTTCCATGTAATCAGCAGCAGTATTTTCTCTCATATGATATAAATGACTTTTGAATCATTGGTCTCATTAACTGTCACTTGTTCCCTTTTAAGAAAATCCTGTTATATCTTTTCGTCAGCGCTGAGTCAGCCTTTCATTAAGTAGAGCACAGCAGTCCGATGTTTTGCTTCTATAGGGTTTCTATTACCACAGGGAGGCAGGGAAGATTATTACATATTTGTTTTCACTCTGATAGTTTTATGTTTTTGCCAGTCGACTAGTGATCACTATCCAGAGAGTTAATTATTGCTTACCACTAATGTTGCATTAAAAAGAGCCTCCTTGTAACTTTAATTTTGCTTCTTAAATTTCGACCTGTGTTACAAAAATCAATCCATTAAGAATTGATTTTGTAACTTCTTATACAAGTGAATGGATTTTACACGCAGGTTGTGAAAGGCCTCTGAGAAACTTGCGTTTTTGTCCTTGGATGTTCAGGGCTTTGTCTTTGTTTTGGCACAGCCCAGTCTGCCACACAGTTCATGGTAAAGACATCCTGTTTTCCCCATTCCTGTTATTTCGGTGGTTTCCTTGCATCTGTTGTCTGCGGCATCGTGACAGTGCAGCGGCGGTGGCGTGGCTGTGGTCTCACTGTGGACTTGAAGGGCCTCTCGTGGCCGCGTCCCACCCTTCTCCTGAATAACAGGCTTTCTCCTCCATCCACCCCACCCACGAGTTACGTCACCCAACACCGCTGCCACCACGGCTGCAGCGATGGCCGAATGAGCCAGAGAGGGCGGGAGGGATGTGTGGGTCAATAAACACCAGATGTTGCAAATGTTTCAGGGTATTTTAGATTTGGGCTTTTGGCCGAGATTGACTTGAGATAGTCTTTGGTGGCGCGGTTTTCGGGAAGGAGGAGCAGGGTTTCTGCTCCGTGATAGAAAAGTTTGGAATTCAGGGGTCTGATGCAACAAGAGAAAACACAGTTACATTTATGCGTCTCTCGAGCCTGTGAGAGTTCGATCAGCTCAAAGCACCAAAGGCAGAATTGAAGTCATTACCTCGTCTCCTGTGGTGTGAGACGTTGGGCCAGTACCCTGGTAAATGCTGGTGTTGCTGAAGGATTGTTGGATAAATCATCTCGTGGTGAAGTAGGGAGTTTTCGATGTGTGTGGCCTTCTGGGAAGGTCGTTTTAAAAAGTGGCAAAAAGTTATTCAGCTGTCTTGTGCTGAGAGCTTAGATGGGCTGATCATATAACCGAAGACTTTGCTAAGTGGTTTCTGAATACCATTAATAACCTGTTTGACACCAGTCAACTCCTGTTTGTATTTACTTTGGAATAGAGTTACAGCCAGCAGGGATGCAGTCGACTCGGTATGTGTGGGTTTTGGAGAATGGTTTGCCGTCTTCTCTGAGCCATAAATAAGTAAACGTGGAACACACAGGCATCATACACATACTCAGGTGTGTGCCATAATGACATGTCACTGAACAAGCTAACGTGTCTTTCTATTTCTGTTTCTGCAGTTTGTTAGTCTGCACAATGGCATGAGATGTCCGACCAGTTTTATTTTCATGTCTCTGAAATGCTGAGACTCTCGCTCTCTGTCCCTTTATACTGATTTGTTGGGAAAACCATCTCGGGGTTGCCCTGGTGACTGGGTAGAGACCACACGCCGCGGTGTTCTTGGACTATGTTGGACCTGAGAAGTTTGTCATATACCGTTCCCCATTCCTGCCATGGCTACTTGGGAGTAAAAAACAAGCAGAACCAGGCGTACGATTCAAATGATTTAAAGGAAACTTAGAGCAAATAGCACTGGGATATAAAATGAAGATGTAATGCGGCCATATCCTGTGTTGACGCACTCCTTTTGGCTCATCCGCACCTGGCTGCTGCTCAGTATGACTTCAGCAGTTCACTGGTGGCCACCAGGAGCTGTAGAGGGGCCGTTACTCGACTGGGATGGAAGAGAATATTTCTCCTTCATTTTCCCACCCAGAGTTTTCCTGCCAGTCCGGGGTTTTGAACAGGAAATCTTTCAGCCTCAAGTAGACCTCTGCCCACAGAAAATGATATTTTATGGGAACGCCACTGCCTGAGAACTGTCAATTGGTTTTTATGAACTAATTTCCTTACAGTACAAAGCTGAAGACCCCTAATGTACCTCCCTACCTATGTGCCGACTTTAAACATACTTTGAATCAGCTGGTTTCTTTAAAAATGTCTGAATGCAAGAAGTGAGAGCTCGGTCCTGTGGTCAGAATTGTGCAGCCCGTTGCGTTTCCATGGTCTTTAAACCCACTCGTCGCCTTTGAAAGTCCGAACCCTTGCAGAAATGTTTATAGGTCTGCATTGAAAACAACCCCGCTGACACTGAAGACAGCTGTTATTCAGACCAGCTTCTGCCAAAAGGCGCAGGAGAAAGCACAAACCCACCATTTTAGGTTTTCCATGTATTCAGCCAACATGTCCTCTCCCCGGAAAATCATCAAAAGTTCTCAAAACGCTTTGTTTCAGTGTCCGTGAGAAGAAATGAAAAACAGACACGGACTGACTGTTGCACCGTGTTATACTGCAAAATAGTTTTCAAGAACAGACATTGTTCGTCCTTTGAGGTTCTGTTGTCTGGCGTCATTTCAAATCTACATTCCTATTTCGTAAGCTTATATTATGAACTACTGTTCATCATCCTGAGTCCTGTGATCAATGTCACGTTTAATCTTCTTTTTCTCCTTCTGCTCGCTCAGGGGAAGAAGTTCGAAATCCTTCCCGATGGACTCCCCTCGGCCCGTAAACTCATCTACTATACTGGTTGTCCCCTGCGCTCTCGCCACCTCCTGCAGCTGCTCAGTAACAGCCACCGGCTCTACATGAACCTGCAGCCGGTTCTCAAACAAGTCCGTCGACTCGAAGAAAAAGAAGGTCTTTACTGGCTGCTAATTATTTTTATATTTTTTACAACTTACATTTTTGTATCACAAAGATTTCTGTTGTGAGGTTATGAATTAAGGCTAATTTAAATTGTGGCACATGAAAAGTGAATTTTCACATTTGTGTGTGATTGTGTGATTTCAGAGAAGAAGCAGTACAGGGAGTCCTACATCAGCGACGCTCTCGAACTGGACATGGAGCACCTGGATAAGCGTTCCCGGGCGAGCGGCAGCAGCGCAGGTAGCATGTCACATCACAAACGCCTGTCTCGCCATTCAACAACCAGTCACGGCAGCTCACACACCTCTGGCATCGAGGCTGACAGCTTCAGGGCCCCCAGTCAGGTGCCGCACAGGCCCCTGCGAACCTGCAGCTCATCCACAACCAGCCACGGGAGCTCTCACACCTCTGGCATCGAGAGCAGCGGCAAGGAGCGCATACTGGATGATGATGGTGAGATAAGCCAACTAGACATCATTGAATACTTTGATGGCTTGTCATGTGATCACATCACACGGCCACTGGCGCAAACATAGCAGCACAACAGAAAAATACAGATTCTCAGGATAAATGTAGGTTAGTTTTAATAACTGAGATGACGTTTGTTCCTGCAGAGATTGAGATGCTGGTGGATGATCCCAAAGATTATGAAGAGCTCCATGAGATGGCTCTGGACCAGGAGCTGTGTATCCACATCACACAGGACATGCTGACAATGTCACCTGACCAGACCAACGGATACTCTGGTGAGGATGTTGATATTGCCGTTAAAAGCCTGAAACATTCGTAAATGGAAGTAGACTGGTTTTGCTGAAGGGGGGGGTTACCTTATCATACTTTCTCCTCAGGACTGATAGTGAAAGACGTCAGCTCCTCCACCTCCAGCTCCTCTGAGACTGTCGTTAAGATGAGAGGACAGAGCATCGAGTCTCTGCCGCAGGTAATTTCATATATTATTATGAATAATAATAATAATATACAGAAAAAAAACGAGGAACAACAATGTCCGTTACAGCATTATTACGATTATTTCTCTCCCACCTGTAGACATCTGCATGCAGGAAGCCTGACTCTTCTACCGACCGGCACAGCCAGTCTCTTGATGACATCAGGCTCTACCAGAAGGACTGCCTGCAGTGGGCGGAGCTCAGCCAGGACACCGCCCACAGCTACACTTTTGGCTGCGCCCAGGAGCTGAGTGACGGCGGCGGTGGCTACCAGGTTTTGGCTGATCAGCGAGCGGGCATGCTTGGCGACCAGCACCCGTATCCCATCAAGAGAACCAACAAGTACTTCTCCCTGGACCTCCCTGAGTTTGTGGTGTGAGGGAGAGCAGGTGATCTCAGGAGGAGCTTTTCGCTCCTGGATGTGGAGATATTTCAGTCCTCAGGAAACGAGACAACAGAGGAGCGTTAGAGAGGTGGTTCCTATTCTTGGCGGCAAACGGAAAAGAGGAGTAAACTTGCAACATGCTGACTTGTGTCTTCAGCTGCCACTTCAGATGTACATCACAATACATGAACAAAGATGGAGGATTATGACTGAAATGGTCATTAAGAGTGAACACTGGGCCTGAGAGAACCTGTTTCTTTACAGTATAACCAAAGCTGCTCCTCCTGTGTGAATGCAAACAAAAGGGATTACATCATCATTTTTATACAGATCTGTTTCCTCCAAACTGGTTTCTCATATCCTCATTGCCTAATTTACAATGTGTCACAGGGAGACACAGACTCATGCACAGACATATGATGAGCATTTCAAGGATCTTCTGTGGAGGACAAAATCACTCGGAGCTATGAACCAAAGACACAATGAGAACATAGCATAGCATGGTTTGAGAGGAGGTGGACCCAGAATCTGTTGAGCGTGAGCAGCCACGTGTCATCTTGTTTTTCCTCTTCTCTGATGCCACTTCACCTTACCTCAACAGTGTGCCAACACCCAGCACCCTCTCAGACTGGATTTATAATCATGTGAAGACACACTCGACGTGCCTTCATCACACTATGCAGGTGTCAGACCCCCACGCCTTGACAATCACCCACACTTCACCTTCGTCATGTTTTTCAAATGATCTACGTCGAAATTGGATTTCAAAGCTCCTCTTTATTTCCAACCATTGTACGTGCACATTTCATCTGCAGGCGGAGCTGCTTTTTGTAGCATCTTCAATAACAAGGGGTCAAACTGTTTCACTTCCTGCAAAATCTGACCGAGTTTGCCCTGGAGGAACGAGGTCGAGCTGGGTCCTACATGTTCAGACTCGAGTTGAGTCTGTAGCCACAAAAGTTCCCCTGTAATCCAGAGTCAAGATAAAGCCCAGGCTGGCTGTCAGCCAAAACATACACTCTGATGCATGTGTGTTTGTCTCTCTTTGCGTCCTGTTAATTCTCGTCTGTCTTCAGCTTCATTTCATCATTTGAAACTGGAATCTCTTTACATGTTGTATTTTCGTATGAGTTGTCCAGACTCGCGTATGTTAACTTGTGCATGGTTGACATCTTTCAGTATTACATTCATATCGTGTGACAGTATTAAGAGGTTGGTGGCTCTGAACAAGAAAGACTGGTTTCATTATTTGTCTTTTACTATCAAATGAAACAGAACAGTAGCCTGTGGTGGCTGACGGGTTGTGTTGCCACCTCTTATGACTTATAAATCACATCTTAAATTTAGATTGAATGAGGGCTGAGTCGTCACAGGATGAAACAACAAACAAATTGTTTTTTTAACACATAAATCATGCAGTGCATACACAAAGTGCCAGAGCTACAACTGTAAAAACAGCCAACGAGTTTTGTTGTTCTTTTGGAATGAAATCTCTAAGCTTTATTTTAAGACACACAAAAGACACAGCCTTTTATTGTGAGATGGCTCATTGTCATCATAATGATCCTTAACTTATTTAAAAACAATACATAAAATGATTTACATTCATTTATGTTCTTGCCTTGTTGAAGATTGCTATAACAACTATGTAAAGTTGGACAGAGTTGGGCCTGTAATTTTCCCTGTTTTTAGTCTTCATGCTAAATTAAGGGCTGTCGCGACATATTTACTGTACTGACATTTGTGGAATCAGTCTTCTCATCTGACTACCAACAAGAAAGCAAACAAGTGTATTTCACAAAACATCAGTTTCGTTAAATGAGTATCGATGTATTTAGAGTCAGAGCTCGGCTAATTTTGTTCATGTGCCAATTACGTAGCTCGGGCGACCTGTGCGATGTGTTATAAGTTCTGTGTGCAGCCACAGAGCTGCTCGCTCAAAGTTTCCAAAGTCGTATGAGATTTAAGAGTCAGCAATACAGCACCCGAACAATGTTTTTTTTGAGAAAGACTTACTATGTATTACATAACAAACACATGAATTTGATACTGCTATGTAATTAAACACAACTATATTTCTTACAGTTTGTTTCTTTTACTTTTTAAAACGTATACATATTTCTACACATTAAAGGTAAATGTCTTAAGTCATATTTTGATGGACGATAATATTTCTTATATTAAAACAGTATGTGTTGAGGTACATAGCCATACAGTCATAACCCATGACCTTAAAGTCTTCATACTTTGTTCTAACTTCTTCCTTTCATTTCATTATATGGCCATACTTACACACTGTAAGAGGCTGTATGTCTTTGTCCATAATCCTTTCTGTGAAAGGATGTCCCTTCAAGAAAAAATCATTTTTTGTCACTCTCTAGTTTATTTGTTATTATGAAGTCTGGTCTGTGCCTTCCTGGTACTAACACCCTCAATATCCAATAAAAAGGTACATTTATCTACCAGAGCGCTGCTCTTTTGTGGTGATTTCAATTGTATGATAAAATACGTCATTTCAAAATAAAAAGATTTTCTACCATATATTATAAATGTGGTTGTCACATTGAAATGTATCTATGTTGTGCCTCTGAAATAAGCTTGTCCCAAAGGTTTTTAAGTGGATACTGCCCTCTGCTGTAAGTTTATGTTTATCACATGTGAGTATCATTTCACCCTGAGGGTGGCAGTATTGCGCATCACATGCCCTAAGGATCTATTCAAACGCACAACTAACTTTATTATGTTAGACAAGTAAAACTGTGATTCTTATTTGCTTATTATACGGTCTATTTTGCATTGTATCTTAATAATATACAGATATTATGATTTTTTTTTTACTTTCAGTGTGTGTGGAGGTGAACGTGACAGGTGCGCGCACATGTCCCTAAACCAGGCGTTCAGTCATTGAGGTTCGGCTCCGCTCATCAGCTGGACCATTAGATGATGCAACAGCAGGACTCCAGGTATCAATAAAGCCCAAATTAAACACTCACCTGTGATAGATATACACGTAGGTCCAATGTCGCTTCAGGGATATCATTTATTTTAGTGCTCATGAATATACAAACAGACGTCCTGAACCCGGTTAGAAAATACTTGACAGAACTTCCCTTTGAAATTGTTTGCTTTCACAGTTTTTGTTTTAGCTTTTCATTGACAGTTGTTCATACAGCCACGGTTCATATTTCACTGTGACTTGTATTTGTTAATTCGGTGAAGTTATTTCTTTAAAAACGTGGACAAATGTAGGCCACTGGTCTTATGGTTCACAGAATCCACGGGTCTGCTTTTATTGCTGTCAATAAACTAGCTATCCTAACTGTTAGCCATTGCTAATGCTAAAGTTACGCTCACGAAATGTTTTTCTTCCGATTGTGTGAAACATTGTCTGTTTTATTTTAAGGATAACATCTTTGGTATTTCAGATAACTGAACGCAGCGCTTAGCTTGTTCAGTCAATGCGGAAAAAAACAATAACATTGAGAATAGCCAATGTTGCTAAAGCTAACTAGCTTGCTTCCATATTACGTGCAAAGATGAGGTCTTCCGTTAGCCAACCGGTAATAATAAATTAACTGATTTAAAGTTTTATTTACACTTAATGAAATGTACAGTGTAGTTTCAGGCGCAATGTATTTTCATATGGGTTTTAACAATCAGTTAATGAGTTGACTGAAAGAAAATGTTTATCAATTAAAATAATAATAATACATTTTTGAATTTTAGCCAAAATGATAAATGGCAAGAAAATATCATGAAATATTGGTTTCAGTTTGTTGCAATATCTCAGCTATATATCAAACAGTCATATTATCACCTTGGCATCTATAACGTTATGATTCTGAGCATTTTTTAAAAATTCTTTAAATCCAATTTCAAAATTTTAGGGTTTATGGGAAATGGTGTTTGGTAAGGGTGAAAAAAAATCTATCATCAATCACAGTCACCGTGTATTATAACAGCCGAGACATAGTGTTGGGAATCTTGTGTTTACATTAGATATACAGGCAGATTTACACGTGACATACAGAGTCAGAATATGCAGTCTCATGACTGAAGAGAAAACATGGCTGCTTTTGTCAGCGAGCTCCGCCTCCTTCCTCTGACACAGATAAGTGTCTCTTCCCTCCCTCTCTCTCTCTCTCTCTCTCTCTCCTCTCCGAGCTCCACAGCTGTACAGGAAATCAGTCATCCACCATCCACTGCTGTCACCATGGTAACACAGGGGGGGAAATCCATTCTCTCTTTCTGTCAGCAGCCCTCCACCTCCTCCACCACCTCCTCCGCCTTTCTTCTGTCTTGTTGAATTAGGTGTCGCTCGCCTCAGGTTGTTGTTTTAAAAACCAGTCTCTCACAATCCTGATAACACTCCCCAATATCAGGTCAGGAATTAAGAAGGCTGAAATGTTGATTTGAGCTGCACCTTTAAGACTAATATTTGTTCTTCTCGCATTACAAGTTTCCTCCATTTGCATCCTTTCTCGTGCTTCCGTACAGTGTGTGTGTGCGCGTGTGTGTGTGTGTGTGTGTATAGGTGATCATTTGAGCGGGTTGTTTGGGAGTATTAGGTGACAGTGTGTCTCCAGCAGCAGCGATGACCTCTCAGTAAATCCCATGGGGCACAGGGGCAGGACAGGCTGGGCTCAGGCCAGCAGCTGCCTGCAGGAGCCAGATGGTCACAAATCAGAAGTGAAATCCCGCACAGGATCATTCAAGCATCCTTCATTCCCCTCCTCGACCTGACCCCAGCTGATTTTACTCCAAATTTTATAACGCACGCGGATTCGTAAAGCCATAAACTACACTGTTGATCTGAATCCAAAGCAGCTCCTCCCAGTTCCTGAAAAGACAAATGCATGTCTTTACCAGCCTAAATCAAAACAGCACTATTGATTGCACCGAAATTAAAGGGCCGTGTTAGCGATGGTAAAAAGTCTGAAGTCACCTCATCCGCCTGTGTCCCTGTAGAGGTGGATTAGCTGCCCTCAATAAACCAGCCTATTAACCAAAACAGCTGCACCCACACCACAAGGTTCAGAGATGAGCCGCAGAGCCGATAATAAAACGTAGTAATCAGATTACAAATCAACAAATCTCTGGATTTATCTCCTCTCCAGTGATGGAGGGAGGGGTCTCACTGCTGTTATGACCACTGATGTTCAACAAGGCCGTAACATAGTGCAGCAGAGGACTGCTAACACGGTGCCAGTGAATGATGCTTGTGTTGATAACTACAGGTTTGTGGGAGTACAGCAAAAAGTAGGAAGCACTGGACCCAGGAAGAGCTATCGGGCGTCAGTGCTGTATCCTGGTGAGAAAGGTTTCCTGTTTTCACCTCCACAGGCTCCATGACTCACTAATTCTCCATCTTCCACCTCCTCTCTGCGTCCGCCTGGATGTGCACTGTTACTGTAAAAGTCTGAGGGGGAAAATAACATGTGCATGAATGGAGCAGAGGAAAATGTGATTCATAGAAAACGTGATGTTGGTTTGAGACAGCCGGGCGAAGAGAAGTAACGTTCACCTGCAGGTGGAAAAAAAACCCCAAGAATAGGAGCAGATGATGCAAATGCGTATTCAGTCTTTGCGTTTGTTTTTTTAAATAACTGAAAATGTGTGTTAGTTTTTAAAATCCAGATGTGCATCAAATAGCAACATGTAGGTTCAGCCAGTGCTGCTTGTCCTGTTTGACTGAGAGGCACCATCAGGCCTAACGATTGTACCTTCACGACTGTTTTTTTTTTTTTGTAAGTCGTTTTAAGAAATATCCTGCATAAATATACATAATCATGTGTGTAACTTACACTCCCGTTCACATGCACACCAGCTGCCCCTTTCATCTGGTTGATCTCAACCCAATCGAAGGCATCCTGTTCCGTGCAGTAAATTCTCCTTACATAACCACCGTACACCATCGCGTGAAGCGCACAGCGTTTGTTTACATGTGTTGTTCGAGCTTTGAAGAGCAGTTGCTGGGACACTGTTTCCTTTATTCTGTTTCAGTCTCTCTCGCCACTGTAGTGATGTATGAGTGGTCGAAACCACAACTCTGGTAGGGACACGTGTTTGTGTGTGAGATGCAGGATGGTGGTGGTGGTGTTGTTTTCTTTCTCATGCGATTGCGTGGAACTGTGTACAGCAGTACACAAGAGTGAGTGGATTGTGAGTTCAGAAAGTGAGCAGAAAGGAGCAGCTGAGAGCACAGACACAGGAACCAGGATGAATATTTATCAGGAGGTGAATCCGGCAGTGCAGACTGTCAGCTGTCCTGGTATGCATTTGTTTACTGGAGGTGTTTAGAGAGACAGTTGAGGCTTTTCCTGTGGACCTCTGGGAGATGGAGGGAGTGCGTCCTTATAGCAGAAAAGAGAAGAACGAAGGAGCGAGGGAGGAAAGGGGGGGAGAGGGGGGTGGCTTCTTGCAGCCGGAGCTTTTGGCTGAGGGGTGGAGACTCGTTGAGGAGGGAGGCAGGGAGGATCTCAGCTGGAGCAGAGAGAGAGAGAGAGAGAGAGAGAGAGGTAGAGGCAAACAGAGAGAGGAGTGTGCGTTGGATGTATGCGCCTGCCTCTCTGACTGACTGACAGACCGACTGTGTGTGTGCGTTTGTGTGTGTGTGTTTGTGTGTGACAGAGAGAAAATCGTGGATACTACAGGACTGCAGGAGTGGATACGTTTGGCATCACGGGAGGAGACGACACACGCACACAAAGAAGGTAGGGTGTATTTCTGAATTCCATTTTGGTGAGGAGGGTATCATCATGTTTGGTCTGTTCGGGTGACATCTGGGTTAATTGCATCCAAAACAGGGTGTGTTCAAGAAAAGGGGGGGTTGGGGGGGGTCATGTTCACACTGTCATTTTGTCAAGGTTTGATGATGCTGCTTAATGGTGGGGTTGATGCAGCTGGTCAGTTTACATCACGGAATCCCCACTGAAAATCTGAAAATATATTTATCGTGTGTACATTTACATGTGAGTGGAGGAAGAGAAAGAGCTGCCGGGCTCCTTTCTCCTTCTCCACCACCCCCCCACCCCCCCGTTTCTTCAGGATTGGGCAGATTTTATAAAGGAATTAAGGGCATCTGTTTCTGAGGGACGTTTGCATGAGCCGGGGGAGTGAAAACGAGACAGATGAAGAAGGGGGGGGTGGGGGTGGGGGTGTAGCACTCAGAGGGGATGGGGGGGGAGAAAACCAAAGAGGAAACCTACACCCCATACCATGAGGAGAAAGCGATTGACCACACACACAAGCTGCGTGCAGTGGCTGTATCAGGCAGATGGCTGGGAGAGGAGGTGGAGAAGCAGGAGGAGGTGGTGGTGGTGGTGGTGGTGGGGGGGGAGGTTGGTGTTTTTATGTTGTTTGTCGACAGACAACGTCTCCAACAGCGGCCTGCGTTCACAAGAAAAGCGAGACGAAGGGAACAGGATGTGCTGTTTTACCCACTCTCCAGCTTGTCGTGCGAACGCATCGCCACGTACGACTCACATTAAATCATCCAATCACGTGCGCGGGTGTGTGTGTGTGTGTGTGTGTGTGTTTGTGTGTGGCCCGTTTCAAACGCACACAGCGAGTCAGAATTACGCAAGAGCTCACGTCTCAGCTGCGGGCGCCGTATCTCGAAGGCGAGCTGCTCCAAGGCCACAGACGTCACGCACGTCAGTGTTGAGACTGTAGGAAGTGTCGGCGTGAAACACTGGAAACCTTGAGACCTTTCTGGAAGACAGCAGATAGCATTGTTTGTTCCAGAGAAAAAGACGAGGGGAATTATAGTGGAGCGTCCATGATTTACTGACCACACTGACGCGTCCACTCCCTTCATCCAACAGAAGATTTGTCATTGCAGTTTAGATCGTCAGGAGTTCTCCACAGGGCCGGGCTTTCCAGACCACCTCCATTAACGTGTGCGTTAGTGTTTGTGTGCTTCTCAGGGAAGGTAACATGATGTTGTTGCACCCAAGGCCTCGACCTTTGTCCTCTCTACACCTGTTTGCCTCCAGCAGTGTTGGTTTTGTTGTTTAAGCTCATTTGAGCGTGCTATGGTTTGTCATGATAGAAGCCTCCTTCCTCTCGCTCAAGTTGAAGGAGGAGAAGTTTTACAAGTCTCAATTCAAGTCCAGGAATCTCCAGGTCTCACTCGGATCCTGGTCTCAAGTCCAACAGCTCGTTTTCTTTAAGGTCTTCCAGATCTTTTCTGATTAAGTCCAAGAAAAGTAATCATCTCATCTGGTTTTCGGTTAGTTTTTTTGGCAACGCAGTCTAAAAACCCATACGCACAGAACACATGACACTTGAACATGTTTGCTTTTGTCTTGATCCAGTCCTTCGGCAAATCAAGCGGAATCTCGTGGCTTTTGAATCCAAGTGAACTCTCAAGTGCTTCGGTCCAGCGCTCGAGTCTGCTCGACCGTTTTTATGTCTTTATGTCACAGATCCTTTCCACATTTTGAATTCTTTGGGACAAACCACATGCATCGAGTGCTTTTGCTGCCAAGTCCCAGTCCGAGGTCCAACGTGCTGTCCAGCCATTTCTCAAGAAAGGTCTCAGCAAGGTCTCAGAAAGGTCCTCCAGGTGGAGTCTGACAGTTTGAATGACATCTGTGGCAGTATATATGCAGTATCCTCCCTAATGCTGACACACTTTCAGTACAGCAACACACACACACACACACACACACACTCTCAGGAGAATCTAAACGAGTCCGGATGTTTGTAATATTGTTAACAGCCCAGGAGTCTGGCCGTGTTATTCTTGGCATGCTGATTGATTCCAGAGGAAAAGTCTGTTTATGCCTCTTCACTCAAATGCAAATGCAGAAACCCTGCTGACTCCTCACCGTTAAAGCGCAGAGCGGACAGTTTCACGGCGTGTAAGTCGGGCGATTCACGACACGGGCGGGAGGGTAACCTTTTGAATTTGGCGACCACACCGACCACTTCCCAGTCTTATTTCGCACAATGACTGGTTTCTCTCCGAAGTGACCTGGTGAAATTCAAAACAACCCTCACCAGCAGTGTTTGGCTGGTGGGCTGTTCATTTTCCACCCCGGTCGCACAAAAGCACATGTGCCTTTTTTTGTCCGTAGCTTTGTGGCCGTTCCTGTAACGACACTTGTGCAGCTCGTTTCTACCCCACTAACTCGGCCGCTGTTACGCAACACGCTAATCATCACAGGTTCTAAACACGAGCCTTTAAGCGTCTGAGGAAAAGAGAACCACTTGGTCACTGCTTTAATCTGACAAAGGAGAGACATGCTGATCCCCCATCGTGTGATTTAATAAACATAATAGAGCACATTTGCTCTCCCTGGAGCTATGAGCGTACTCCCTGCTGCCTCCTGGACTCCCAGGGGATGCATCATTTCCTGGGCCACTGCTTTCTCCCTTCCCCCCTGTGGGACCTAGATTAACCCTCAACACACACATATTATAT
Source organism: Trinectes maculatus (assembly GCA_016785345.1). NCBI lineage: Eukaryota > Metazoa > Chordata > Actinopteri > Pleuronectiformes > Achiridae > Trinectes > Trinectes maculatus. The sequence continues at coordinate 324,719 of JAFBJQ010041266.1, forward strand.
CCAAACACACACATACACTTGCAACCTCCAAGATGGCAAGCAGGGCAGGGCATGCTGGGGGGGGTGGCGCAGATGTCCGGGCAGATCGAATGATCGCGGGTGGCGGTGGTTTGACCGAGCATGAGCTGAGACCAAATACAAACTGTGTATAGCTCCTTTAAAATTGTAATGGTGTGTCGGCATGTCTGTAGTTTTTTTTTTTTCCCAGTTTTTAGAAATTCCCAGCGTTTAACTTTACAGGTCTCTCACTTGTCCTGTTGCAACGTGAGGTCCAGGACTCTGCTATGTTGAGAAATAGTGATGGAGGAGGAGGCTCAGCTGTGAGCAGTCCCCATCACCGTCCCCATCACTGTCCCCATCAGCGTCCCCAGACGATCGCGGCCCGACAGCTCCTGTGTCCCATCTCTGTCTCTTTGCCATTGTGTGCAGAGGAGCTGTGTCCCTTCTCCTATTCAAGGGCGAGGATCTGTGCCATATTGCGTTCAATAGTCAATATCCCCTTGATTGTCTTCATTAATAACGCCAGAGGTCAGTTTTAGATTACGTCTCCCTGCTGCCGTCGCTGTAAAAGACCCGGGGAGAGGATATGACCACCACTTCTATCTTCCTGCTCAGTTTTTCGTCTTTATTTTGATCTCGTTCTTCTCTGCCCACTCCGATCAGTTTACTGTAACTGTAAGTCGTTGTGTAGCTGTGCGCGCCCTTTGCTGCCTTTTGTTTGGCAGTGACATCGCAGAGTGTAACTTCATTGTCCTGTGACACACTGAGGATGGTTCAGTCAGTCAGTCACGCTGGGCGAGTCATCCTCCTGCAGCATGTTCATGGACCACTGCCTTGTTGTCGTTTAATAAAGGGTAATAATACCATAATACCTGAATATCTGTAGTAAAACAAGTACTACAAAAAAACTGACTCACGCAGCACAGAAAACGACTGTGTCAGCGTTTATGGAAATAAAATCAGGAGTCAGGAGGTTTCTGGTGGTAAACAATGTCGAATGCCAAGCAGACAATGGCACAAGCCTCATTGACAAACACTCAGTTGTTTGGTTCCTCTCTTGTATACATGATGCTGATGCTGCCCTCAACACTCAGCCCAAGTGATACCCGAGCAGTGCCCCCCCCCCAGTCCCTGCAGATCCTGGCAGGTTAATCGCTGGCTCTCCAGGGTCCAGATGGCTGAGCCAGGGACAGATTTTTAATTACCACGCTCTGATTTCACACTCTGGGCATCGCACAGGACCAAACACTCCCTCCTGGCCGCCGTACTTTCTCTCTTTAGATGGAGTGAAGTGCGGGAAACAAAGACAGGGTGATAAGGAGCGCACAACAGAGGGAGGATGAAGCGGGTTGAGAGTCGGAGCGTGTGGGAGTACCAGAGAAATCGTCACTCTCGACAGGCCGGGAATTATATTTTCCTCACCAGGATGTTTCCCGCGGCGCTTAATCACCCTTTAAGTCAGAGCCACCCCGAGTGGAGCAGCAGCTATAATCACGTCTGTGCACGGCCCCGTCACGAACAGAGACCCACCCCCCCCTCACCCGAAAGCCCCAGAGGAAGGGCTTCAAACAGGCTCCAAATGGCAGGGTGAGGGTGGTGGAGGGGGTCAGATTGATTCTGGGCTGCTGGCAGGAGGACGGAGCACGTCGGGGGTGTTTCAGTCCCATCACTGAACACCTGTCAGCCACAGAGGGAGGGACGGGAAGCAGAAGGCACCGGATAGAAACGGATCACCAGGCACATCACGTCATGCATATATATCTCTTCCATCCCGTCAGCGCAGGTCAGATCGAGACGCTTTGCCGGCGTGAAGCCCAGGACGGTGTCGCCAAAGTATAAAATCAGCTCGAACCCTCGATGCTCCTCATCCCTGGATCCTGGCTCCTCTGCAACAGATTAATGATGATGCACACTGTCCATGAGGAAAATCAATTCAGCGACTTGTCTTTTTTCTTAGAGCTTTCAGTATCATACGTGAAAACATCAGTTTTCAAATGCATTTTAATCAAAGTGAAACTACGCTACGTCACAACCAGTCGCAAACAACAACAAATGGCTGAACATTCTCTCTGAATCTCCGGCATATCAATGTGATGAGTGCTGAGCCGGATCTCTGAGCGCGAGCACATGATCTGAGCAAACAAAACTCAGTCACACGCTACAGGTCATGTGACTGTCATCAGAGTCTGTCTTTCAGCAGCGGAGAGAATGTCAATAATGGTGATTAGCTTGAACTGAGTCAGGCTCAGTGTCACTCAGTCACTGACTCCTTACTTGCAACACAATTGTTCCATTTCTTTTTCTATAAGGACGAAAAACATTTAATATTGGGAAGATGAAGTATTGTGTAATTATGTCTGTAATAAAAGTATTTATAATTTATAATAATTAGTTAATTTTGCATTTATGAATTTGATTTGAAATTCCATTCGACTATCCCGCTCCACCTTGAACCACTCCACCGGATAGTTCAAGAATCCCAGCACTGATCAAATGATCTTGCATCACACAGTCGTCACACAGTGTAGATGAAGGGCTGCACAGTGAACAGTGAATCAGGACTGGTGACAGTACACCGTTTCAGTCGTCCAGAAACCCTCTGCTCGGAGATCTGGCTGCTGTTGACGAGGTTTTGTTAGTGTTAGTGCTTCGGTGTAACGCCGGCGTAATGATTTACGATGGGTGGAATTCCCTTCCTCTGCAGATCTGCTCAGGCAGCGTAATTGGCCCATTTATCAGAAGCAGCAGAAAAAGCGAGCTGCAGAGTCACAGATGCAATGAGAAGGAATCTGTTCAACCAGGGAGGAGGAGGAGGAGGAGGAGGAGGAGGAGGAGGAGGAGGAGGAGAGGTGTACAGACGCCCAATGTTTGACATTTACCAGAAGTTAGACAAGAAGGGCGATAACTGCAGCCAGTTAGCTTAGCTTTGCATAGGCAATACAAGGAAAACTCATCTGCATCAGTCCAAACCTAATCCACCGCCATGTCCCGCTTGTTTACACGTGGTTAAATGCTGGACTAATTCTTTATGCGAAGCTAAGATAACCATCAGTGGAAACCAAATCTTAAAAACATGCGTCGTGTCGAAATTAGTGTGGTATCCGTCCTTCCTGACTTAAACGTGTCGACGTGTATAAAAGTGCACATACTGTATCTGCGTCATGTGTCTGTGACCATGCCTCTGACTGTCTCGTCTCCTGTTGTCTTTGATCAGAGCGTGAAGGGACACACAGTGCTGGGTGAAGCGCAGGCAGACACACGGGGACCGAGTGCGGAGGAGTGAGCAGACAGGGTAAGTCAAGTCAAGTCAAGTCAAGTCAAGTCAACGCAGCGTGATGATGGGAGGAGGCAGAGGCCACTTTCATAACATTACAACACGAGTGGTCAGTGATGACAACACCTTGGTTCTGCCTGGAAACCGGTGCAAACAAAGGAGGTCTGAATTATTGCCCACAGCTGACGCAGTAAAGGCCCGTGTCCATCTCTGTGCATTATTTATCAGTGCCTGTTGGGATGTCACATTTATCAGCATGTTGACACCATGTGCAACATCTCAGGGTGGTATTTTTAGTCGCTGGCAGATAGGAATGAAGGAGAGAAGGAGGTACAAAAGAGAAACCATCGACCGAAGCTGAAAGGAGCCTCGTACTTGCATAGGGAAAAGGATGTGTGTATTTTGTCCTTCGTTTTAATACGTTGCCTTCAGGTACCTGCGGTTCTGCTCCATGCCAGCCCTCCCTCTGTCAATGTGAAAATGTCAGGGTGGCATTTTCACAAACTCCACCGACGGTAAACAGAAAAATAAGTTTGTAGACATGGTGACAGGTCTGATAATAAATTGCTCATATTTAATATTTAGATTTTTTAACATATTGTGCACCTTATGATTCAAGTGCACCGAAACACAAATATTACATCTGATATTACAAAACACCAACAAAGTAAAATCGCACTATTTCTTTAAGCAAATTAGACAAAAAAGAAATGTTTTGCTGGCATTGTGATTTTTATAGGTTTTTAAGTAAAGTACAAAAATGACCCTCTCTAACCCGTTAGAAAACTATTTTCTTCTATGATATTTACTGAAATCATCATGTCTCTGTGTCGGTCTAAAAATACAAAAACAATAAAAAACAGGTTATTGCCCCAGTGTCTGATAATTGTCTGCAAAAACAAAAGACCTACTTTATTTGTAGGCATCCCAGAAACCTTAAAGAGTGACATTTCTCCCTATCAATAGTCTGGTGACACGCTGACCTGTTTCGACGTCTCCCGTGGGTGATGAAATAATATTATGGCCTCAAAACACGACAAAAAATCATTTCCACTCAAAGTTCTCAGACGCGACCTTGCAAAAAGTCTTTGGCCTATTTAGATGATGGTGAAAGACAAAGGTTTTCATGTTGTCATGGCAACATATTTGTGCAAAATTCTCCCTTAAAGTTGCTTAAAATGACTGAATGATTTTCTGTGTTATATTGGGGCCTGCCAAGTTTTACACGATTTCATTCATGGAGGAATCAGACCTGTCAAACAGCTCAGTAGATACGGAATAGATATTTTGACTCTGACCTCAGAATGAATTAAAGCACTATCACCATAAAAGGCGTGAGAACAACCAGGCTCCCTCAGCGGCACTGAGTGTACAACACAGTGTTTACTGGCACTGCTCATTCTGCTGCAGGTCACATTTAAAGTCCCCTCCAGGCTGACGTTTGGTTTACACTGACATCGGTGTGAGATGTTCCAGCTCAGTTCAGACAAGGTTTCCGCCCTAAAACAGGTTGGAAGTAAAACACGACGGAACGAAACGCGTGTTTTTAAAATTCCAGCGATTATTGGAAAATAAGACAAAAGTCTATTGACGCTCATGGAGGAAGACTTGTGAGTCACCACTTTTTGTCAAGCAGTCGCACATTCATCACGTTATCATGTGTAACCGGTGGCCCTGTGCTGTGCTTTAGATTAATGAAGCGTATGGGGTCACCGGAGTTCAGGTCGTGTGACACCAGAGATTCCTGCAGCGGTTCACCGGCCTCATGAGCAGATGTGCCACCATGGAGCATCAATATTCACACCCGGCTCCGGCACCTTGCTGAGATCAGTCTTGATGCCACACTGAGCCGTACCACAGTGCAGGTGGACGGATGATGGAGGGAGGGAGGGAGGGTAGCACCAGGAGGACTGATCACACACGGAGGCTGATGCTGTGTTACAGCCCCCGCTGCTTGATCCATTTAATCAAAGAGGTTATAAAAGGCAGAGAAGCATCTGAGGACACGGACCTAAAACTAAAACTGTTGTATGAAAACAGACAGGTGACCAATGTGGCGAAAAGTAGATGAGTGGTGCATCATGGGAAAAGTTTCCTGTATAACGTATACTGTGTCCATCATAGTGACAGTATGGTTTGTGGTACTTTATCCAGCACCATCAAAACAAATGAGGAAATAACACAATATGGATAGAAGTACGAGTCGACCCGCAGGAAACCACCACGTCCACCATCACTAGAACAAAACCAGTAACGTTCCTTATCCCTTCATCTATTTTAAATATAGTGCTTGACAAAGCACTGCCCCCACACTCTCCTCCCACCTTCTCTGCCCCCCCTCACTGTCACGGGCTGCCTAGCAACTGACACCATAAATAATATGCCTGTGTGTGTGTGTGCTTGTTCGTTCACAGGCATGTGATAATAAACAGGGTATCTGTTAGTAGCACTCCTCTGTGCAGGCCTGTGATATTATGGTGCTCGTCCTCATCAGTAACTCACTCTGGCTGAAGTACAATGTTTTTGATGTGTAAACCTCTCTCTCTCTCTCTCTCTCTCTCTCTCTCTCTCTCCTCCGTGCAGACACAGCACGAGAGACCTGACTGATAGCGCCCATGGCGAGCAATAACACAGCCAGTATTGCACAAGCCAGGAAGCTGGTGGAGCAGCTGAAGATGGAGGCCAACATTGACAGGATAAAGGTGAGTTGACCTTTGTTTTTGTTTTTTTTTTTGTTTTCCTGTTCCATTCCAGTACAGACATGATAACTGCATGTATCTCATGTCATCCTCCTATTTGCCCAAATATCAATGTCTTTCCAGGTGTCGAAAGCAGCGGCAGACTTAATGTCATACTGTGAAGCCCATGCCAAAGAGGACCCTCTGCTAACGCCCGTGCCAGCCTCAGAGAACCCGTTCAGGGAGAAGAAGTTCTTCTGTGCCATTCTGTAAACCCGGCATGGCCCTTCAGCAGTCTGCTCAGTGTGGGACTTTGAACATGGATGTTCAAAATACATAGAAATCTTCTAGTTGGAGGGCACGGCCATTATTGCCCCCCTTTGTTGAACGGCACCTTCCAGAGTGCAAATATTAAAACCACAGAGTCAACTTGTAACCATTAAAAGGGTTGGGATTGCTTTGTCGAGAGGGCTGTGCAGCATGTTGAAGGGATCTGTGCTTTTTAGATGACACAAAAAGGATGATGATGATGATGATGATGATGATGATGATGATGATGAAGAAGAGTATGATGATAACCTAGAGACTCCGAGTGACGGACAACCAGTCAACCGACCACGTCTTCAGGTTGTGATGTGTACAAAACAAAAAAAAACGATAAAACAAGGTTAAAAAATATTTTGTGGTTCTTTCGGGACGTCCACGCGTTCTGCTGTTACATGGTTGTGGGTGGGTCCAGCTCCGTAGGACAGAAAAACAAAAATACGCCTTCCACTAGACGCCACCTGATTATTGGAATGTTTCTTAAGTTGTTTTGTTTCATGTTGATTTCAACTTTACCTGTCACCTAGATATCTTTCTATAACTGTATGTGAATACTGAAACTGCTCTGTTAACTTTTTTTTTTTACACCAACAGGTTAGTGGAAGCTTTTTTTAATGGGATGTTTGAAACACTCGACTCTGTGATTCTCTTTACAAACACCTTTCCGAAGATCAGTCTGTGTATCAGCATCCATCTGGCAAATGTGATGCAGTCTCCTTCAGATACAAACCCTCTTTCTACTCTTTGTATAAAATGACTAGCAAGTAAACTGTGCTGTGCTGTGAGTTCTCCACGCTTGTGTTTGTATCATTAATTATTGCATGAGCTGAACAAGCTACTCTCTCTCCTTCGGTGTGAAGATTGTATGATGCGTGTGTGTGTGTGTGTTGGGGGGGGCAGGCGGCCTTCATGTGGCAATGCTAAAAAAATATTAAAACAAGAATGATTCAGTGTTGACTCGACAAGGACGTCTCTCGAATGTACAACACAAAGGTGACGGTCTCAGGAAGAAGCTTTATTTACTGCAGCACTTTCACATTAATTAGATGATTAACTAAAATGCAAATCATTTCTCCGGGTGATGATCCGGTTGAAGATGGGTTTGGGCAGGTTTTAATACATTCACATTAATATACATTTAAATAAAATTAAGAAGATAAACCTGAATGCTCGTTCTGTTACTGAAGCTGTATGAGGCGTAGTCAAAAAGAAACTTGCAAAAGTGTTACACATGTTTTCGGTGTTGTAACATGACACACAGTGAAACTATAACGCGGCGACTCTCAAAGTTTCTGGTTTGGATTAGTGCTTGGTTGCACAATACAGGTCTGCAGGCCTCACTTTACTGTGGCGAAGATGATCATACGCCCCCTACAGGCATTATAACGGCCACTGCATGGATGGTACACGTGTGTCTAATATAATGATCATTTATTTTGAGCAAATAAGATTAAAATAATAATAATATAGTGATAAACTTAAAAATAGTAGACATCAACATGTTGCACTGTGAGAAACAAGAGAAGCTGAGATATACACCGGGATAATGGGAATAAATTCACAATAGATACTTGTATATACATAAATTTTATATTACAGTCACACAACTTGACTGTGCAGCATAGAACGTGATCATGAACGCATCACATTATGGAACCATTTGTGTTTTGGTGAGTTGAACCAGGGGGAGAAAAAAGGTTATTGTCAGAAGTGGGATTCGAACCCACGCCTCCAGGGGAGACTGCGACCTGAACGCAGCGCCTTAGACCGCTCGGCCATCCTGACATACACATCACTGCTCTATGGACACATTTAAGAACCAATAACAACAATTCCCATGTAATAGTTTCCCAGATGATATACGGTGACAGCTGATTCCTGGATCAGCTGTTGTGTGTTTATTGACGACACCGCCGCACCTTGCATTACACAATCCTCACTGTACCTTTAGCCTATAGATTTAGCTGTAGCTGATTCTGTGCCGGGCTTATCGCTTTATTGCTGCTCCGCTGCTTTTACCTTTTACCTTTGATGGTTTAGCTTTGTAACAGCAGCGTGGACGTCTGTTCCTCACAAAGACAACACAACTGTAAGTAAACTCTTGGGCGATTTCCGGAAAACACTGACTAGTTAAACAGTCGTGGGCGTTTAGCTGTAAAACACCGGCTGTTGGCTAGTTAGCTTGAAGCGGCTGTGAAGTCGTTTCTTGACATGTTGGCTAAAGTTAATCCTGCACATTAGTCTTGTTTTTCTAAGCGTCTTGTGTAATGAGGTGGAGTCCGCTGAGTGTATTTCCACTTCAGGCCTGTGCCTCGTTGTGCTAAAATATGTACCGTGAGGCTAATCCCGCTGTGAGACTGAACTAGCCGGACTAGCCGGTATGCTAGCGCAGGCTACACAAATAGCTGCACGACACCACTGCCGTGTTTACATCATTTGCGTTTTAGCTTTGCTCCACAACCACCTCCCCTGAATTGTTTGACTTGTTGGAAAGGTAATATTTACTGAAATGCTTGTTGTTGTTGTTTTTTACCTTGCCAAAGCTAACATGTCTAAACTGACTACACTTTTATTACCTTTGTGATGTTTTTTTTTAAAGTACTGCTCTTTTAATGACTTACAACTTTGGTGTGTGTGTTTGAGTGAGAGGGAGATTGAGTGTGTGTTTGTTGTGTGGCAAACGTCAGCAGTTTTATCACTGTCACTGTTGTAAATGTTGAGAATGAACTAGTAATGGGTTGTCTTTCCTGCACAGCTGCACATACACAGTTATATTATATATTTTCTATATTTTGTTTGTACACAGTCTGTTGATCCTTACACAACTGCACACACAGTTTACATGTCTCTCACACCCATTCAAATGGCCCTTTTTGTATTTGGTATTTTGCATCGTATTTATTTTTGTATTTCTGTTGTCCTGATCTCTGACAGTTTGACAGTTATGGCCTCCTTTCCACCACACAACTTCTCCTGGGTGGAGCCAGGCAAGCTGGCCGGACTGGCCCTGCCCAGGATGACCTCTGAGTACCAGTATCTGCTGGACAACGGCATCAAACATCTGGTTTGCCTGTGCGAGAGAAAACCACCTCACTACGACACCTGCCCCGAGCTCCAGCTGCACCACATCAAGATCGCTGACTTCACTCCTCCTTCACCCGGTCAGATTGATCGATTTCTCTCCATCGTGGAAGAGTCCAACGCCAGGGGGGAGGTAAGATCTCAGATACTTGATATAGACTGTGATGTGATGTATGGTGGTATAATATACTCTACTGGATTACAAGCTAAGTAACCTAAAACAGCTGGAATCATGTTCTGTTGAATGTAATGGAGCCTGTGAGACAGAAAAAGCAGTAATCTGTATTTTGAAGTGTTGTTTTGTTCCTGTTCAGGGTGTCGGCGTTCACTGTATGCATGGTCACGGGAGGACAGGGACAATGCTGGCCTGCTACCTGGTAAAGACGAGGAAGATTTCGGGCATTGATGCGATCAATGAGATCCGCAGACTGCGGAGAGGCTCCATCGAGACACACGAACAAGAGAAAGCCGTGGTGCAGTTTTATCAGCGCACAAAGTAACTCTCGTAGAGGAAACACAATAACTGTTTGGCCTTTTATGAGGAAGACAACGAATAATATGGTTAATATGTACAAAATGACGGGACGAACCTACATTCATATTTTATTCTGTAGGAATATGAAAATACAAACAAAAGTGTCAAAACAAGTAACAAGTGAAGAAAACAAATGATAAACAATGATATTTTCGACAAAATCACAATATCCCCTCTAAGTGAAACACTTCTACAATCTTCTTTAATCATTTTAAATCGGACAGAGAGTTGTCATTTTTCTCTCGCGTACGTGTAGACATGTTCTGCGACTGAAGTTTCATTTCCTTAATTTATGCATTAGACGCCAGGGAGAAGAGACGCTGTCGCTCTTTGAACGTCAGCTTCTCGGGAGACGTTCTGCTCTCCTGCCTCTCCTCCTGGTTTCTGCAATAAACAGAGATAGAAAGCAGAAATACTTGAATCAGTCATAGGGACACACACACACAGCGGCCGGTGGTATTTTAAAATGTTGTCTCCATATTTCTTTTTCTCAGGGATTTTTATAATGAGCGTGTCAGCTGGAGATGGGTGTGATCATCTTGTTGTGATTATGCACAAATGTGTGTATTGATTGCTCTGTCTTTAATTCATTGTGAGTAGAAATGCTGCATAAAATAATTGTGCAAGCATTAAGTCAGTGTTTGGCATTCATTTAACATGTTAGCTCACTCCTTTGATGCTATATTTTGAATGTCCTCAGTCCGTCCACTTGACCTTTGACCTGCCAAAAATAGACATGAATGATATCATAAATATTTGATGAGCCCGGTCTCTGTCATGAAACTGACTGTAAAATACAAACGTATTTGTTGTGCGTTAGTGAACAGTTACCTCCGTTTACTTTCCCCTGCTTTTGGGGGAAATTATTTATGGTCTGCTGTGCCAACCCATTCACTTCACTGTTTCTATTTCCTCCAGTGCTTCTCTTGTTCTACATACAACACATATAGATCTTAGATCAGAGGCTTTTTAAGCATCACATTTATGACCAGTGTCTTTGAGGAAGTAAACATCTGCATGAGATTTGGTAAAACTGTCAAAGTAAGTTTATTGATATGATCAATCAATAAAATGTTCACATTATATATTCAGAGGTTATGTCAAAGGTAATTCTGTGTGTTTTAACCTGCTCTATATCTAATGCATTTATTTTTAAGACTTTGACCTTTTGACCCTGTAAAGTGCCTTGGGATAATTCATATTGTGATGTGCCACTATACAAATAACATTGTTTTTTTTCATGTTATATCGTAATTAAATGGCTCAAACTCTTGTCATTAATCTGACTAATCATCTGGTATTATTTTCCATTGAATCTGTATCCACTCATACAAGTATGGACCAAAAAAAAATTGTTGGTTTTCCTAACTGCCTTTAACTAGGACATGAACCGTGTTTCACCTGAGCTCCTCTCTCCAGCTGCTGTACCATCACCATCATGTCTGAACCATCATCTTCACCCTCGTCATCTCCTCCTCTCTGCTGGACTTCCTGCAGCCTCCTCTGAAACTGCAACTCCAAGCTGAGTTTGCAGAGTCTTTTGTTTTCCTCCGCTGAGCGCTTCACTTTCTCCAGGAGCTCCTGCACCTCCTGCTCCAGGAGCTCCACAGTCTGCTCCAGGAGCTTCTCCTGCGTGTCCCTCCTCCAGGGATCTGACCGCTCCTTAGGTTCTTTTTGCTTCATAGGACCTGCACCCTGCTTCTGTTGAGAGGGAGGTTCTTGGAAGGACACGTGCTTTGTCGGGGTGATGCTGACTCGGGGTTTTTCTGCTTGACCCCTGACCGTGCGGAATGTGGGCTGCTCTTTGGCCACAGAGACAGGAAATGCATATATACTATCAGCTGGGTGGTTTTCAGGAGCCTGTTTGTGTCCGTTTACTTTAAGAGCGTGGCCCATCTTCAGAGGTGGACTCTGGAAGGTGGTGAGTGGAGGACGTGGCTGCTGTGTGGCCACTGCTCTGGTTACGGGGACGTCTATACGCCTGGGCTGAGTTGAAGGCGTAGGTGTCGGCTGTTGTGAAAAGGGGGCTCTCCACATGCCGGCACCACTCGGGCGAGGGCCCCGCTGTTGCTTGTTGGGGGAGCTGACATCAGAGAGGATGTTGTGAGTAGAAACACTGAAGCGCGTTGGGAAACATGAATAAGGCTGCCTTTTGTCCAGCAGGGGGCCCCCACTACACAGGTTTTCCTGTGACAGTGCTTGACGCTAGAGGGGATAAAAACAAAGGGTTCAATAATATCATTTATGTATCATTTATTTAACTCCATCTCAATTGTCCATTATTTAATTCTCAGTGGCAAAGAACATTATATATGGTATTTATGTTACAGTATTGATCTTTAACATTCAGAGGATTTACCATGAAGATCTTCTTGCTGCCACTCCCTCCATCTAAAGGCCGCAGAGACACAGCTGTTTGCTGCGGTCCACTGACCACAGACGTGCTCTTGTCTTGGGATTTCTGAGTAGGAAGTGTCAGGTATTCCCTGTGAAATGTCTGAACAAAGAGAAAAAATCCCATCAAAACAAGTCTTCTGTGTCCTTTTCATTCAAAAGCAGGTGTTGTTATCCATTTCCCTGCAATTACAGCTGCTGCTCTTCACTAAATAGAGATGTCACTCACATCGGTGCAAAGGTCGATGCAGGAAAAAGCAGCCATGTTTCTTCTCGCAGCAGAGTCAACAGGTTCATCTCCATCCTCCGGGCGAAGGTCTGCTGAAACGAGGAGAACATAATGAGTTGCTCAATATGACAAACCCCTCGAGCGTTAACCATATTTCACACACAGCCATTTTCTGCCTGTGCCCGGGAGCAGTGAGGATCACAATGGAAGTGCACCCACTGGTCACGTTGGGGTTGGAGCAATAAAGCTGCCTCTTTCGCAGCACTGTCTGGTCGTTCCTCCTCCTGCTGCTTCCATGGAGCCGCTCTGAAGGCCACGGATCCACTGCACTATCCAGCACCTGGGTCGCACCGCTTGGCGTCGCAACGATTTTATCATCTTGTGAAGAAAAAGTTTTTAATTAGGTCACACAGGGCATAAGATGAAAACAAACAAAAAAAAGTTTGATTTTTTTATTGGCTCTTACCTGTAGTCATCTCCGGGGTTGGTTCATTCAGCAGGGCCTCCAGGCCGTGGTAGCCTGCTCCAAACTTCACAACCTTTAAGGTCATGACGGGGCCGGTGTGCATCATTATAGCCACTGCTCTAAATCAATTCAAGATGAACAGAACCGCCATTTATTACATGGTTCCATTAACCTGTGACTAATGAAAACATTGCAGAACAGGCTCCGATGGAGATACCTTTCTTGGCTGAGACCCACCAGGCTTTGACCATTCACACTGAGCAACAGGTCCCCAGGTGATAACCCACCATTCTGCGCACAATGAAGACACACAACGTTTATGTCAATCGTTCCTTCTAAAATCTAGATCAAAGCATTAGTATTAATCACATGATCAGGAATCTGATGGCACCATTTCAGCTGGTCCTCCCTTGACAATAGACTTAATGTAAATCCCAAGGTCAACCTGCTGTGCTCCCTGTGGCAACACAAGAGGAAGGGGGTGTTTACTTTTTGTGTGTTTGTTTAGTCATAGTTAGTGAATTAGGGGAAACTATTGGAGGCAGTCACCCTGGCGGCCACGATGCTGACCCCCATCCCACTGTTGAGGGGTTTGTGTAGTGTCACAGTCACAGTCTCCGGCTCCCTGTCCACTGCCTGGTGGAGAAAACAAATCTCATGACTGCTGCATCATTTTTCATGTTCCATGTAAACGCACACATGGGGCAGCAGGTATTCACCCAGTATGTGCGCTCTGGAGGAAGTGCAGGTTCACTGAAGAACACGGTCCAGTCCCCTGTGGCATTTGGTGGGAACGTTAACGAGCAGAGGCCTGGAGGAGGAAGATGTCATTTAGTCAATTACAAGACAAACAACCCTATTTGGGCGTAGTTGTCTTAGTGCGTCCCTCTGAATGACTGTGTCAGGAACTCGTACCTTTTTGGCGCATTGGCTCCAAAAACTCCCTCAGCCCTGGTGGGATTCCCCTCACGGTGTCGCAGGAGTATCCTCCCTCTGGCAGCAGGAAGGGCAGGGGGAGGTCCAGGCTCTCCTCCAGCCGGACGTCCCTTCCTTGGCTGTGGATCAGGTTGTCAGCTGAGGCCTCAGCGGCCCTCACGACGGCATCGATCAGGTCCTGCAGCGAGGACGACGGCGGAAAAACACTTTGTCTAAAGGCCGTTCTGCTATAAACACTGCATATTCATGATGTGTCAATGTGCTTGTGACCCTGAGAATAATCATTTAGACATTTAGAGCTTATGATCACTTTGCATTCTGTATTATACAGTGTTATGCTTTGTTATGCTTGATTTGCTTCTATTCATAATTTATATTATTTATATTTGCACTTTAACCTGTCTTTATTTATTTTTCCATGTCCTGTCACTCAGCTGCTTTATCTGGTTACTTTTTTTCTGACTTGTTGTCTCCGGATGGGGCGTTGCCATGGTAACGAAGGAGCCGTTTTCCAGGTGACGTGATCATTAATTTGACAAAGCTCCGCCCACTGCCGGTGTTTTCACGTTACAGTACTAACTTTAGTCGCTTGTTAGCTAACTAGCATCGCCAAGTGTGTAATAGTTTAGATTTAGTCATTTTGTCTTCCGCCCTGATGTCGACAGCATCCGGGTCATGACAGCTGTACGCCAACAGGTGAAGTATTTACTGTTGTCAGTTCGTGTTTACGCTATTTTCAGTTAGCTTTAGCGCATTTGGCTAGGCTAACTGACGCTTGGGAGTGCTTGACACTGCGCCTGCGCAGTTGATAGTTTTGATGGATTTGCTTTGGCATAACAGTACTACAAATTAATTTCTTATTGTAGCGTTGCTTTTTCACTTGGTTGTTATTTGTGTGTTTTTGTTTAAGTTGTTTATCCTCAAAACATATGTATGTTTTTATGTTTGTGTGTGTGTGTGTGTGTGTTTACATATGAATGTTTTTGTACCATTGTTTGTGGATCTTGTGCGAGTATTTGTTTCTAACAGACAAAAGAAATACATGTGTAACTGACTTTTAAACTTTGTTTAACTTGCACAGGTTCAATTAGCCATAGCAATCATTAACAGTGTTTACAGTGTTTAAATGTTGTTGTTGTTGTATACCATCCTCTTGGGGGGTTCCAGAAATGGTGACCCAATTATATACGACAGCCATTATGATGCTGTAGATAGTTACAGTGATTAAATATGAATGTTGATGTTTGTTTTGAGGTCGCCTGTTAGCGGCTGGATTGAGGTCATGGCATATTTCCAGCCGGGTTATTGCTGTTTTGTTAGCGGTCCTACAGGCTTACTGCAGACCCAAGCTCTTATAGCGAGTACTTATGAAAATAAATGGTGTCTTTGCCATCTACAAAATGTACTTCCTGTAATAATGCTTAATGGGATTCATTTGCTCTGAATAGGTAGTCACATTAACATTTTTTTCACATAGCCAATATTCGACAGAATTGCAGAAGCAGTCGGGTAATGTGACAGCTCACAATGATTCATATATTATTCATCATTCTATTCATTAGTGTTAATTATTTATACATTCAAATCTATACTGCTGTGCTTCTCAAGTATTTGTTTAATGGGAGCATCATATATCTTGAAGCAAACAGGGAACATGACAGGAACAACACAGTGATGGTACTCACAGGGGGGATGTGTGGCTCAGCGTTTGCATAGAGGTAGCCAGCCAGCAGCGCCTGCAGCTGCACTGAGTTCAGCTTGAAGCAGGTAGTCTGGATGGCCTTCACATCTTGCATTGAGTACTTATTCATGGTCAGGAGTGTGGTTGCCTAGAAACAGCCAGGTAACACTGTTTTAACAGCTTCGACTAAGTGAATGTGCTTTGCACTGTGAATTAACCCAGAGATTAAAAAAAAAACTGCAAATCTAAAAAGTGCAGAAATGATCCTACAAAGATGCATATTATCTGTTTAAAAATGCCACAAGATGTTTTTGTCATGTTTTCAGACAATGCTTTTTTTTTAATGTAACTACCCTTATAACATCATTTACATTGTCTGTCCCCCAAAAATAAAGGAAACAGAGCATTAACCCATATTCGTCAAAGTCAACATTACCAAATATAAACATAGAAAATATGTAAATAAAAGTGCAATGGCTTCAAGTTTAACAGAGTGTTTGAGGGTAGCAGACACAATTCTGATTATTTCCTACTCTTGTTTGTACCTGGATGATGTGTCCCAGGTGACAGTCAGCAGGCAGGTCCAGGCCCTGCCTCTCCGACCAGGCCTCAATGGCAGTAAGCCTCTGGCGCAGAGCTGCTCCCCAGTAGTGGGAGCGAAGGCCTGGAGTTGTGGCCTCTGGGCTCATGAGTTGGTTGAAGAGCCAGGCACTGATAAAATGGAACAGCTGGGAGAAGAGCTGGATGGTGAGGGCAGGGTTGACCCGACAGCGGCGTAAGACAGACATGGCGTACATTAAAGTGTTCAGCACCATCTCTGTGACAGACAGGGACAGGACAGGAATGCTGAAACGTCATATACCCTGCATGTAACCACCTCTTACAAGTGTCATAATCAATGACTGCTCACCTATACCAGCTGGAAGGGCGCCATGTTGCTCAGGGTCAATCAGAAAAGTTGGCAAATGCTTCGTCAGCTCGATCTGTAGAAACCTCAGCAGGCAACTTAAGATATATAAATATATATATATATGAATCAGACATTAGAACACAACCTTTAAGTTTTAAAGTCTGTGACATTTGAGAAAAATATAAATTTGCGGTAAATTTAACTGATAGATTACTTGAATGTCACTTGTTGATTCATTTTAATTGATTATAGACTATGGAATTCACAAAGTGCTGAACGGTTGGGATTTGGGAATTCAGGGTCGGCATTGTAGTGGGAATGAACCTGTTTTTAAAGCTGTTTGTTTTGGTGCATTGAGACTTGCAGTGTCGGGAAGAGGGCAGATGTTTGTGTGGGTTGCAGGCGAGGCGAGCAGGATTAGGTTTGACCTTAGCTACACGGTTTTACATGTTTTCAGAATATCGACTTGTTTATCGACTTGTTTGGCTGGATGGAAACGGCGGTTTACCTGTAGGCCCTGTGCACCAGGTGGGAGAGATCCAGCTGACTCTGTTGCGTGAGCAGGCAGAGGTCTTTGTCGTGCTTGAGGAAATTCAGCAGCTCAGAGGAGTTGGCCATCCAGAAGGTGAGAGCCAAGCCGATGCTCTGCTGCCTCTGAAGTGCGATTACCACAGCAGTGTGTTTTAAATTTAGAGAACATTTGGTTTCTAGGTTGCTAATAAACTGTGTCAGTCTCATCTGTTCCACTGCAACAAAAGTAAGTCGTTGTAAACTGACTTGCCTGAATGACCTTCCCAGTCATGGCCACCATTTTATTAGTGATGGCGGTAACGGCGTGTGTTTGCCCTGAGGGCGTAGAGCCTCGCCTGTGATGGCGCTGCAGAGCAAAGCGAGCCACAGCATAGAGGATGTATGCAGGTGAAAGCCTGAAATGAACTGTGGAGCTGCTGGTGTAATTTATGACTGCGGACAGGAAGGCCTCCTCAGCTGAGAATGGAAAGAGACCAGCAGGGGGCAGAAGGATATTATGAAGAAGAAAGGCCATTGAGGAGTTAGTTGTAAATGACAACACTTCTTGATTAGTTTTTTAGTCTCTGATACTTACAGTCATCAGAGAAGATCATCCTGAGGGGTAATCCAGGCTGGTCTGAAACATCAGGTGAACGACTGTGTCATTTCCTCATGTAGTTTTCATTCTAGTTTTATATTTGTCTCTATCTATCTATCTATCTATCTATCTATCTATCTATCTATCTATCTATCTATCTATCTATCTATCTATCTATCTATCTATCTATCTATCTATCTATCTATCTATCTATCTATCTATCTATCTATCTATCTATCTATCTATCTATCTATCTATCTATCTATCTATCTATCTATCTATCTATCTATCTATCTATCTATCTATCTATCTATCTATCTATCTATCTATCTATCTATCTATCTATCTATCTATCTATCTATCTATCTATCTATCTATCTATCTATCTATCTATCTATCTATCTATCTATCTATCTATCTATCTATCTATCTATCTATCTATCTATCTATCTATCTATCTATCTATCTATCTATCTATCTATCTATCTATCTATCTATCTATCTATCTATCTATCTATCTATCTATCTATCTATCTATCTATCTATCTAATACCTGCAGTTAATGTCTTTCCATGATTTTGAATACTAATGCATTTTTCCCTGCGTCACAATGTTACTCAGCAGCAACAAGCCATTAGTGACGCGCAATCGTTTCATTATGTTGCATGTATTTTTTCCTATATTGACAAAATTCCATGTATTCTGTCCGAATTTTCTTCCCACTTTCACCGTCCGCCATCTTTCCAATGCACAAACCACTGGCAGCAGCGTTTCTGAGCCGGATCTTATACGTATGCAGAGCGCACAGATGAAAGCCTCTTCTCCCATCCCTCCCTTTCGTTACTCGCCGTTCCGAGACAGTGATGAGTGTCATGGACAGTTCACCGCACTAAAATTATCCACTCCGGTTTTGAAGCACGGCTCATTTTATTTTGTCTTCAGGGCAGGGGCTTCTTCGCATTTGTTAGAAGAACAGTCGGGGGACTCTGCGTTTGATTTCCATGCTTTTGATAATATCTGCATTAGGGCTGGGCGATAAACCGAAAATTTACCGATACCGAAATTTACGACGATAACCGAATTCATTTTGCCCATGTCGGTATATTCGGTGTTTAAAAAAAAAAAAAGAAAAGTGGTTTTCGTCTTTTGGCTGTGTGTGTAGGTAGGCTGTGTTCCCCTTTAAGACGCCGCACACAGTACAACATATGTAGTCACGTGACTCCACCCCATCCAGTCTGTAACAAGAAGGGGAAGAGACGGTGAAGAAATGGAGGCGAGTTTAAATGCCGAAGCGGCAGCTGAAGCGCCAAGGGCGGAGGAAGAGCAGCAGCAGCTTGTTCCAAAAAAAAAACGCCACTTACATCGTGTGGCAGCATTTTGGATTCAGCAGGGAGGATACTTGTCAAAAAAATGTAAAATGTAAATTGTGCAAAAAGACTGTTGTCACCAGCCAGGGCAATACCACAAACCTTTTCCACCACCTGCAGTACAATCACGTGGTTGAATTCGACGAAGTTAAAAAAAGCTCAAAGCGATAAGAGATCAGGGGGACCAGCAAAAAGTGCTTCCAGGCAGCAGTCATTAACTGAAGCATTTGCTAATAGTCAACAATATTTATAAGTCAACTATAAGTCAACTCAATATTTATATTCATTTATTTTCAGACACTGTAGGTTTACAGTCCTTTATTAATTTAACTAGCTGTGGAGCAATTATGCTGCCACAGCCCCATCTAGTGGACAAACTTTTTGCGCAAGGGATGGTGGTAGTTATCGTCCATTTATCGTTATCGAGGTGAACTGCTCAATTTATCGTGATATTGATTTTAGGCCATATCGCCCAGCTCTAATCTGCATCACGGAGGATGGAATCATGTCAGTGTGCATATGTGAGTGTGACAGCTGAGGA